>CM044010.1:5451947-6051947 GCA_024085815.1 Flaveria linearis
TTGTTAGACTATAAAAGGTATTAAAATGATGTTAAATTATATATGACAATTCATATTTAAAACAAGAATTAAGATTAAAATAATTGGATGTTAAGAAGATCATTAATGTTATAATGATTCACATTGAAATTTTAAAAACTAGATTAACCTGTTTAAGGATTTAGATGTTAAAAACATGGTTCGCAAGCTAATATCATAAACTATACTCGTTTACGTTATCGCAGGTGATGAAGAGGCTTACAAAGCTAGTGAACCAAACGTTATTTACTCCCCAAATGGTTCAACCTATTGGATTCCTGTAGTACCTGAAAATTTAAAGCCTGTTGTTGGTGAATGTTATTCAACACTCCAAGAAGCTAAGAAGATGTATGATACATATGCTCATTGTGCAGGGTTTTCGACAAGATGAAGCACAGTAAAGCGTAAAAATAGAGATATAACACACCGATATATAGTTTGTAACAAGTATGGAAAGTCGAGGACAGTACATATTGATACATTGGAAGATAAAAGAGGTGAACCTTCAAGGAGAATGAGTAACTATAAGATTACGAACTACAAGGCGAATGTAAAGTTTAAAATCATACCTGAAACTTCACAATATTGTGTGTATAAGTTTGTTGAGGCACATAACCATGATCTGCTGGATGTTGATGATATGATGTTTAGTAAAGCTAGAAGACAGTTACATTATGCAGATAAAAGGTACATTCTAAGACTGTCTACTTCGAATATAGGACCAAGTATTGCTTATAGAATTAGATGCTTGAGTAGTGGTGGTCATAGGCAGGTGCATGGGAACGTTGAAGATTATAAGAATTTTAGGAGAGATATGAACCTCTATATTGGTTCTAGAGGTGCAGAAACGCTCATTAACAGAATGCGGAGGAGATTGAAGAACAACCCAAATTATTCTTTTGATTATAAAACAGACACAAATGAGCTGGTCCTGATATTTTGGGCTGATGAGGTTGCAAAGGCAAACTATGTGGCATTTGGTGATGTCCTAGCATTTGATGCAACTTATCGAATGAACAGGTACAAATTATGTTTCTCTAGATGCTTTCAATATATATGAAAATCATTAAAAAATATGCATTTATTTAAAAGAGATGTTTATAATGCAGATATAGGATGGTGTTTGTGCCATTCACTGGGGTTGATCATCACACAAGAAGTGTTACCTTCGGGGGCGCTTTGATTAAAAGGGAAAACATGAACTCATACAGATGGATTCTAGAAGCATTTATCAAGGCTCATGGAAAACAACCTAAACTAGTCCTAACTGATCAAGATCCAACTGTAAAGGTTGCGGTGGAGACAACCCTAACTGAATCATCACACCGGTTGTGCATGTGGCATGTAATGGACAAGCTACCTGTTAAGGTAATAAGTCTATAATTAACATATTTGATCTAATCTTTTTGACACGTAGGCAGTATTGTTTTTAGGTGAGAAAATGATTATGTATATGTTTTATGTGAACAGATCTTAGGGGATCTTCTGGCAAATAGTGATCTGAGAAAGAGAATACATAAACTAGTTTGGAACACGTATTTGATACCTACTGAATTTGAGGAAGGATGGCATAAGATAATAGATGGTTATGATTTACATGACAACAAATGGTTACATGATATGTTTGAGATAAGGGAACGATGGATTCCAGGGTTTTTTAGAGAAATTCCAATGTGTTGTTTGATGAAAACCACATCAAGGTCAGAGAACGCTAACGCCTTTTTCAGAAGATAACATTAATATAGTTCATGGTTAATTTTGAGGGGGCTATGGATAATCAACGTTATAACCAACGAAAACTTGATCATGATACAAGCAACAGCACACCTTCGTTCAAGACTCAGCTTCAAATAGAACGTTTTGCTGCCAAGGTATACACACATGATGTGTTTAAGGATGTTAGAAAAGAAATTTGGAAGGGTGACACATCATGTGCAATCAAAAATTTTACAACTGAAGAGTTCCATGATCTATACACCGTTACTCAAAAAGAAAGGACTATAGGTTCAGTTAATGACTTTAAGGTAATAAAAAATTTTAGTTCTGATTTATTTATCACATATTATTCATAATACATCTGTAACTTGTAGATATTTTTACTATTAACAGGTGACCATCAATAATGAAACTCATGAGACGGGATGCAGCTGCCTAAACTTTGACAGAATTGGGTTTCTGTGCAGGCATGTTTTCTGCGTATTTAAGTATTTAGATTTCAAAGTCATACCAGATAGATATGTCCTGAGATGATGGAGAAGGGATGCACTTTCAAATACTGGGGTTAAAGCACAAGAAGGTCATAAAGGAACAAATGATAAGCGTGAGGAACTCTTCTGTAAGGCAATTAGTATAGTAGAGGATTATGCATCAAGGCTCCAAGGTGATGTGAGTGACATGATGATATTTGTGGAAAAACTTAAAATAATGGAAGATGAAATCTTAAAAAAAGTACCAGACGAACCACTTGAGAACAGCAACAAAGAGGTATTTAAGTCATTTTTTGACACATTATCCCCTGAAAAGGTTAATGTTATACCACCGCAAGGAACAAGAAACAAAGGGTGTGGAACAAATAAGAGAATGATTGGACCAGGAGAGAAAGCAACTGCCAAACTTCAAAAAACTTTAAGGCATTATAACATGTGCGATACGTACGCATATCATGATTCAAGAAACTACGATCAAAATCCAAAAAACATAAAGAAAAAGGAGTCAGAGAAAAGAATGAAGCAAGGAGTCCCGTCAAAGAAAGTACGCAAATAATGTTCAAGTTAACATGGAAAGGAGGATGTGTGAAAAGTCAGAAAATTGGATTTTATGAATGTGTAATGTAATTTGAACATTCTTGTGATCCTTTCATAGTTTAGCAAATTTAATATGCAATTATATGAATATTATTAATGTTTCTTTCATATGTGAATGTTTACATTAGGCATATGCAATTATGTAAGGTATGTTTTGTGCATATGCATTTTATTATGATTTGCATTATCAGATTAATGTCATTCTTGCAATAATGCATCCATGCATAAATTCCTTAATGCATAAAAGTAAGATGAAAAACTAAAAGGAAACGACTAAACTCCATCATCATCCATTATCATGAAGGCCGAATAACATTATGAAATACAATAGGCTAATTAGATTTAGACAAATCTATTAAAAAAATGATAAATATTATCTTGAAACTCTGTTTACTCTAGTATATTAACCAAACCAAAAGATAGGGCACGGATGATTAAAATAACAATCGCATAATAAGGTACACAAAGCCAAACTCAGATACAGTAAGTGTTTTACGAATACACAGAAATGATTGATGACATATATCATATGTACATTAGACATGGGTGCAACTTTATATGGGTGATAATAAACCTAAATGAATTGGATGAATTATATAATAGTGGATGTGCATTATTGCTTGGTTGCATAAATATGCAGTAATGCATAAATGCATAAATTCACTAATGCATATTAGCTAAAAACTAATATGACCAACTATAATTAGAAGAAAGCATTGTCCCAAACATACCTAAGCAACTAACATGCATGAGAACCAGCATTATATAAATATAAACATCAGGAGGATGTGATGAGTAAAATAAACAAAAACTAGCATAACGAGATGTGCACAAAATACGGTGCCTAAATAAACAAAAATACTGTTTACAAATGAAGTGAATTTATGTTCAGTACACTAAACCCCTATTTCAATTAGCCTTGCGCTGCTTTCGTTTTGACGGCCTTCCAACAACAGTAGAGGTCCTCATTCCTTTTTTATTCCTAGATGCAGACAATTTTTTACTCTTGCATTTTCCTTGAGTATCAGCATTTCTTTCTAAATTCTATTGGCCGCGCGAATCACCTCCTTTCTGTGGATATTGATATCCGACAGAAGGATCTTCGCAGCATACTTGCACCTCAGACGTTTTAGCTGGGTTATTTGCCTCCTTCCTTCATCAGCTAACACATTGACCCATTTCTTTGTATTTCCTTTAAAAGTTTCCATGTGCCTTATTAGGAAAATTCCACAATCATTAAAGTTTTTTTTGGTGCACCAAGAGAGATCCGACTGGGAAATCTTTGCATTTCTAATGTTTGTGCTCGAAGGGTGACCAACCGACTCCAGGTAGCTACCTAATATTTCACGCTTAAAAACAAAAAAGACAAGTCATAAAAGAATATAGTAAGACATAAATGTAATGCACAAAATTCATATAGGAGTGTGAATGCTTACATATTTGATTGGAATATGAGTCTTATCTTTAATGAGAGTATATATACTTCCATCCCGATACTCGACAACAACTGCAATTGATCCATTAGGTAATTCAGCAGTCGAACTGCCTTTGGATATGTTGTCTAGAACAACAACAGCCGAATCCGATAGGTTGAAACATATCAGGAATAAATGATTAACATGATGAACTGGGAAAAATAGAAGATCAAAATCATAAAGGTTTAACTTATCTGCCTGATTGTTAAGGATCGGGAGTAGGTTAGAACGAAATATATCTAGTTTTTGTTGTTCAGACATATGGTCATCTTCCAGCATTCCTTTAGTCTAGAAGATTGACAAAAAGTAATTTATATAATAAAGAAGCCACAATAATTAAAAAATATATAAATAATTGCTGACTAATTACATAGATACTTACTATAACAGTCGTTGTGCAAAACAGTATATGAGGAGACTCTTCAGATCTGGATTCCTCCTCGTTGTTCAAAACTGCCGCCCAAGAGTCGATAACACCATTTAAAATTCAAGTATCGGGCTCTAAAGATTCAAAGGACTTCCTGTCAGTCTTCAACCCGTCCTTGGTAGTAAATAATATTGTGCTGACATGAAAATCATAGACATATATCATAAAAATTAACAGTAAACATAGAAACATGATATTATTAATAGGACAAATGCACTTACTTTTGATCAACCGAAGCACCAAAAAGGAATTGTCAAATCTTGTCTTCAACAATGTTGCTTTTGTGCTCCACATCAACTATTCGATTAACATAGGGAGATTTGAGGAGAACTGCCTTAGTGGTTTTCCTCTTGGGGCGAATCAGTGGAGTTTTCATCCTCATTTCCTGTAAGCGATCACTAAGGGGGATGTTGTCAAGATAATCTACTTCAGTCGCATCCGTAACCTCATCAAACATCTGTATGAGGCCAAGACTAAATGATGGGCCTTCTGTTAGAACTTGAGTTTTCTTCTTAGCACTTTTCTTCTCAATAGAATCTATTTGCTCGATTATTTTTGCAGTCACTTCAGGATCTGACCAAAATTCATCATCAAACAATGAAATCGTATCTTCCTTCTCGATATCCTTAACTTTTTCTTGAACATCTCGGTTATCCTTTCCATCTGATGGTTCAACACCCTTCTTAATGGAGTGCTTCTGGGATATTAATTCTTTTTCCTTAACCTTCACTTGATTCGCCGAATTTTCAACATGATGAGAAACTTCTTGGGCTGTTTTGGAAATAATATTCGCTGTTGGATCAGGAGCTTTAGCTTCCCTAACTACCTCTCCATTTGTTGACACAAATGTAAACATGTCTTTTATCTTCTCATGGTAACCCTCCCAATCATCAGACTCAACGTAATCATTTATAGCATCCAGCAGGTAACCAGCATATGTGGTTCTATAAGATTCAATCCTCTTGATCAAAGTGTCAAGTATGTACTTGTACTCCTAAGGATACAACTTATATCAACTAAAATATGGGGGTCAACATTTGAAAAAAAATAAGCATGGATGCATTTTAATTCCGTTACATGAAATAGTTAGAGACTATATTCTAAAGTAGTTGTTATCCAAACAGCCATATGATGGGGTAAAGTGAATATTACATAATATTTATTACATCGCGCATGACTTAAAAATTGATAGAAAGTATATAATGGTTTTTTAATTTGAAAGTATAATAATCAAATTATCATAACAATACTATTATCTATTTTCAACAGAAAGAAATTGTATGATCCTATGCATCTAAAAATATAATAACTTTAAATCTTAGATATATAGGAAATAAAAATAATCGTTTAAAGAGTATACATTACCTCTATAGTTGTAACATGCCCATCTTCACTAACCTCGACCAACTTGCCCCTACCAAAACCACCACCTTTGATTTCAGCTTCCTCACGAACCTTCATATTAGCTGTCACACCCTCGCTTAGAGCGGAAACACGAGGATGCGACGGACGGGATCGTCATAACACTTGGTATAAATACAGAGATATAATACATGCAAACTTCTCGTGTCATGACGTCCCCCGACACAATGGTGACTAGTCAGTTCCACGACTATCATAGTCTTATTGATTCTAAATCCAAATACACAATGTTCAAATATGGAAACAAACGACAAATATTACATATGCAAATTTATTGAAATCCTGAGGTCTCTGCTAAGGCATCTGCACTAGCTATCCTCTTTGATTATGTTCACCTGAAAAGATATGCTCAAAAATGTCAACACATAATGTTGGTGAGTTCCGCAGGTTTAAATTTAAAACATTTGATGCTGTATAGAATTTGATATGGAATCATACTGTAAGCACAAACCACATAACATGTGTTTAAAGACAACCAAACCTAATGACGTTATGCATATAAATCTGACGGAATATATTCACCCATGGCCTGATTGCTGGCAGCTGTAGTCGGTAACTCACAAGTTAAACCGATCTGTCGAGGGTGGGGGTGTCAACCCAGTAGTACTACCAATACCTAACCGTTGGTTCCCAAACCCGGGAATTAATGGTTGTTTGAGTTTTCCATAAAATAACACCATGTATGCATGCAAAACAGTATCACATTGATTCCATGTATGAAAACAGAATATATAATGTACAGCATTGAAAACGGGTGAGCATACTTTTCCCCCAATTTGATTGAAAACATTGGAAATTTGTATAAACATAAAAAGGGCCACGAAACTCACCTTGAATGTAATGCACAAAGACTTCACAGAATAAAGCAATGCTCGATCAAACACGATCAATACCTATTATTGATTATAATTAAGCCTTTAAAACATATTCAGCGCGAATAGATATGTTTGACTGAATTCGTGTTGGTTCGGTTTGACTCGTACACGATTAGATATATGTATTCAAGGTTGATTTTATGCCTAATGATATTAGGATTTAAATTGAATCGTGGGGTTCTGATTAACAATATATTTTCTTGTATTTTGATTTATTTGAAGAATTATATCATTTAGATATGTTATGTATGTATTCCTTGTAATTGTTTAATAACAATTTATTAGTTAACGTATAAAAATGTCATATCATTACATTTGTAAATAATTATGAAATTATATTATGTGTAAAATTTCTATAATTTTTGTGATTATTTCGTAATTAAACACAATTTAGAGTTTATTTTTATAAAAATAATTATTTACAATATTTATAAGTGATATTTTATAAATATTTTTAAGGTTTTTAAACAAAATAAATTTACAGAAAATAACTTTATAAGTTTTAAAATAAGTACAGCTTATAAAATTTATTTTTATGATTTTTAGAAATTTTTGTATATTTTATTGAAGCTAAATAGGCTGTAAAAAAATAATGCTGGTACCCGGGGTCGAAGCCGGGACCTCACTGTCAAGATGTGAGTGGGTAACCAGTGAACCAAGGCCGCAGCCGCGGTTTTACTTGGTTCCACGTTCTTTTAAACATGGTTTCTCAGTTCCCCCAATTTTGTGATGAACCCTAATCCGATTTCAGCCAAATTGGACACGAATTCGATTATGTAAACGACCAAATTCATGGGGCTTTTCTTCCCCATGATGAAACGAGTGTGTACAGGTGTTTAATTACCTGTTTTGTGTCGATTTGTTGATAGAACAGACTAAGAACAAGCCGCGGCATAACCCGAAGTCGAAGGTTGATCAAACAATGATGAAAACCAAATTAATTGCACAGATAGATTCGTACGATGCTATAGACCAATAGCCCTTTGTCAATTGTAGGTTAGAATGCTCGAAGATTGGGGTTCAATTAGTTGCAGGTCGCGACATAGGGAAGAGGTTAAATTCGATGTTTTTGTGTGTTTCAGGTGCGAGTTCAAGTGGTATTCGATTGGAAATGTATATTAAAACGTTCATGTTGACTTAATTTTATTAAAATGGTGTTTTTAGTGGGTGTTCTAGTCGTTGAACGGCCGAAAAATAAAGTGAAAAGTTGATACCCGTTAATTCACTGTTTTAACGCGTTTTTAGGAATGCTTTGAGTTCGAATCGTGTATACAAACGAATTGGGACTGGTTTTGTAGTTTAAAATGGGGTATTTTTGAAGTTTTAGCCGTCGCCGGAGCTTGGCCGGAATTTGGCCGGAAACCTGCCGGAAAAGCGGGGTAGGCGGGTTGGGTTTTAAAATTTTTCAGTTTTGGTCCCTGTGGTTTGCTTTGTTGTTATTTTATGCTATTAACTTCTTTTGAAGTTTCAGGAATTACAAAACACCCCCTATACTTGTAAATTAAATTTTATACATTTTTTTTTATAAATCATTGTTATCATTATTATTATTATTATTATTATTGTTATTATTATTATTATTATTATTATTTTAATTTTATCACTATGATTATTATTATTTTTGTTGTTATGATTATTATTATTATTATATATTTTTTTAATTATTGGAATTAATAACGCATTAAAATTTAATTGTTTATAAAAACACGGGATGTTACATTAGCCAATGTCCATCGACTGCTAGGCAACACTGTTTTGTTTTGCTTCAAACTTCCTATCTCTAACCCTCAAGGTAACCCCTCAAGGTAAATTAGCTAATGAATGGAATTAAATTAGAATGTTAAAAATTAATACAATTTATATTAAATTCAAACAAAATTTAAACAGATAAAAGGAAGATTTTACCATTAATACAGTTATAGGCCCAGTGAATGGTTTACCCTTGTTGATATCCCAATTTTTTTACACGTCTTTAACCTTTTATGAATCAATGCACACCAATCAAGATTAGTTAAATTTGAACCTAGATTTAAACTCTTTAATAACTTCAGATTAATCAATCCAGACTTCGTGCACTGGATCATGGTTGTGCAGAACAACATGATAAGGTCGAGCTGGAATTGCCTATCAGCTGCTAAAGCTTTGAACATGTTCTCCATGATATCTATGGCGGTAATGTTTGACCGCCCATAATGCATCAACCATTCATCAATAATGTTGACAGATGAATCAGGGTGCATAACACCATCGATTTCCTTACCACCCATGGGCAGTCCAATGACTTGATGAATCCTATGAACAGTGACTGGAATACTGCCATTTTGCACACGGATTGTCATGGAGTCAGGATCAAATGAATCAATGACAAAATAGGCCAGCCGTGTCGGAATCCCATCAACATTAAAATGTCGCTACCGAATTAACCCCATCTCAAATAGGCACTCATCTTGTTCACTGTTTATGTTCTTTACAACTTGGCAGAGTGGCCTGGGGCTAGAACGAATGTGAAGGGATGGCAATTTTGTTGTTAAAACCTTTGGCTTGGGCTTCACTACGGGTCTCTTTTCAGTCTTGCGCTTCTTAAATTTCTTATTATCATCTAAAAAATCAAATATATGATATAATCAGAAATAACATATAGATACATATTAGCTGGGAAAATTAAACAAATGTGTTATTTATTCTTTGTTTATGTCATGCAATAGACTGATATAGTCGTACAAGCAATGCTGGTTAGAAAACTTTAGAAAAAAATATGTGCTTGGATGCACTTTTTCTGTTGAATAATCGTTGTATCGTGCTCAACCATACCCTACTACACATACATTATTTCAACATTAACCTGTCGAGGCATGTCCATACTACCAAACAAAACCAACCAAAGATATTTCACTTATGTTATGTAATGAAAAAAACATACTTTTATCTTAGAAAATCAGATAATATACTAATTCTTGTGAATGATCAATATAAATGGCACAGACAATAAATAACCAACAGAACATTAAAAACATTAATTAATAATTATGTTATAAATGGTTACCGGGTTTGTCATGAATTCTTTTTTTCTTCTTATTTGCTTTAACATCATTCTTTTTAGTAGAATCTGATAATGTGAAGACCTTATTATCTTGTTCCACTGTTTTTTCCCGCTTTCCAAGAACCTCTTGGGCTATAAAGACATAACAAATAATACCAAATTTTACAAACAACATAAATAGGATGCATGATATTCATTATCAGGAGAAATATTACCGATCATCGACTTCGTATAACGTAATGGGCTATACTAATTCTTGTGAATGATCAATATAAATGGCACAGACAATAAATAACCAACAGAACATTAAAAACATTAATTAAAAATTATATTATAAATGGTTACCGGGTTTGTCATGAATCCTTTTTTTCTTCTTATTTGCTTTAACATCCTTCTTTTAGTAGAATCTGATAAAGTGAATACCTCATTATCTTGTTCCACAGTCTTTTCCCGTTTTCCAAGAACCTCTTGGGCTATAAAGACATGACAAATAATACGAAATTTTACAAACAACATAAGTAGGATGCATGATATTCATTATCAGGAGAAATATTACCGATCATTGACTTCGTATAACGTAATGGGCGGGTACCGTCCAAACCAACAGGATTAGATGATATAACAGGGTCTGATTGAAAAGATATTACAGAAACAAAACATTAAATACAAGAATTAGGTAAATACACACTAAACATAATCTATGCAAACATAATATAGATGATCCAGAAAGAAATATTAAATTGAAGGTTGCATGTTAAGGGGATAGAGGTGTTTCTTTTAAATGTATGGCCATATGTAATGCTCTTAAAAATTAATGAGGATATGGAACATTATTCCACACGGATAAAAACAATATAGATATAAAAATAGTAATACCAAGATACCAACAACAAATGAATCCAAGATATATACTATAAGCCGATATAGAGTTTCAAAACAACTAGAGTAAGAATTATTGGTCACGAAATTCAGATACGTTTAGATTGATAAAAAAAGTTACCTGTGGGAGCTGTTGTTTCTCGACTTGTATTGGGTAATACTTTCGACTTCATCATACTTGATGTATTTATTTGAACAACCTTGTTTGTTTATTGTAAGTGCACGTTCCTTTTCCCCAAAACCTCCTCGGCTGCGTTGGCAATAATGCATCAAGCACAAAGCATTAGACTTTTTCAATGATTATTGAGTAATGAAGCAGTAAGGAGAAGCATACTTACCAATCATTTTCTTTGTGTATCGCCTTGGCTATTTTGAAACAGTACAAACAATGGAATTAAATTCATTTCCTTCACCTGATATCAGTGAAATACGATTAAAAAATACGTCGTTAATGATAAACATATTCAATCTCATTAAAATGAAATGCATATTTTAACAACATTAACTAACATATTTAGATTAGTAGAATGATTACCATGACGCTGATTAGAAAAATCAGAAATAATAATGGGTTTGGTCGGTGCACCACTCGATGAGGTAGTTAGAGAGGGAGGCTTGCGGGCTAGCCTAAGACTTTTGCGAGCTTCAAAAAGCAACAACAAAACATAAAAATATATATAAGAAAACAAAAGTCATACAAATATTGAGATGGGAAAACATCGAAATTGTACCTGTGCTCATTATGGTATTCGGTAGAAAAAAGACAAACTTTGGATATATCTTGATTCATTGAGATGATGAAACACTAAAAAAACATTCTTTAAATTAATACATACTATTTCAATGACAAAATCGATATAACGCACCGAACAAAATAAAAGATAAGAAAGCATATACCATACAATATTTAACGATTGATCTTGAAAAATATCAACTAATATAAAAGTCTAATACCGATAATAAAACAATTGTGACCTCAATCTCATAATAACTAATCCATTCCCAATAATAGAATAATTTAAATTCAACAACTTTGTCATAATGCATACATGCGTTATACACATAAAGGGCATTACAAGCAGTTAAAAACAATTAGGATGAAACAAATGGAAATTTAAAAAAGATAACTAATTTCATATGAATGTATGAGAATGATAATAAAGCAAAATACAAACTTGTTTTGAACTATATTATAACATATAAAGGCAACTAAACAAAACTAGCCAACAAAGAAACTATATACATAGGATTATGATTAGCATACAACCTATCAATATATGGCCATATTAGTCTCAGCAAGTTATACACATGACATCAACAATCCCATAACACTTTGAACATGCCCTATATAAACATAATTTGTTAAAAAAAAAGCACACTCCTAGGAAACAGTCATGATGCTCATGGTATGACATTCAATACACACATCAAGGGTTATTTCAGTTATAAACCAGGTAAAAAAAGGGATATCTAACAAATAAACATAGAAATTAGTAGACTGAAATTAGATAGTTGAGTATACACTATGCATTTAACCTTTATTTCAAAGGATTTGTACCATTCAGAGAAAAATACCAATGCCATTACCCAACACATCTGGCTTTATATTAAATAATCTATTGAACCAATGTGGAAGATTTAACATCATCCTCAAATATTGAAAATTTTTCTAAAAACAAGTAGCATATTTTCAGGCGTGTAATTAAATTAATTTGGGTTTACTCATCACAATGGAATAGACATAACAATGCACAAACATCAACAATGCCATATAACTTTGAACATGCCCTATACGAACATAATTTGTTAAAAAACAGCAAACTATAAGGAAACAGTCAAGATGCTTATGTTTGACATCCAATACACACATCGAGGGTAATTTCAGTTATAAACCAGATAAAAATTGGGATATCTAACAAATAAACAGAGAAATTAGTTGACTTAAATAAGGTAATTAAGTATACACTATGCATTTACCCTTCATTTCAAAGGATTTATACCATTCTGAGCAAAATACCAATGCCATTACCCAACACACAATGCACAAATTAAAGCGACCAATATGATACTGAGGTCTAAATTTTGATATCAGCATCTTATAAAAACATATTTAACCTATAAAAATCGACATACCTGTTAGAATGGAGGTTTTATGAACCAAATCAAACTCGAAATCGCAAAATCAGGGCTTCAATCTTTGTCTCTAATGTGACTGATGGGGAAGCTTTTATAGATACATAGTTGAGTTCGAAAAGATCGTAAGATGAAGATTAGAGGATGAATTTGGAGTCTTGTTGTGAAATCGAACGAAATTGTTGTGTGAAAGAGGATTTGGGGGTGTTCAATATTTTACATCCCTAATATACCCCCTGCTACCCGATTTCCGCCTCTTTTAAAACAAAATGAAATTACAATTTTGCCCTAATTAATCTGGACCATTGATCAATAAAATCTATGGTCTATAATGGTTCTTATGGTTTTTTCTTAATTTTTAGTTTTTATTTGAATGCCATCCTATATATATATATATATATATATATATATATATATACATATATATATACATATATATACATATGTATATATATATATGTATATATATATATATACATATATATATGTGTGTGTGTGTGTGTGTGTATATACATACATACATGCATATATATATATATATATATATATATATATATATATATATATATATATATATATATATATATATATATATATATATATATATATATATATATATATATATATATATATATATATATATATATATATATATATAATCTTTTTACGTGTAATTGCCAAAGCAAATAAGAAAGGTCATATAAGTGTGATCATCATAAATAGTCATCTACAATAATGCATTATTAAAAAGCTACTTTGTCAACTCGCTAGTTAGATGTCAAGCATCAAGACTCACGTATATTTGGATAACTCATATATTAAATGTATTATAAATTCTAAATAAATAAACAAGTTATTCTTTAGTAATATAATTATTTAGGATGTTCTAATTAGTTGAGGTCACCTTTACAACATTTGATTCATCTCTTTTAATATGTTTTGTAATTTTCAACCATTAAACTTGTGAATAATTTGTCATTTTATGGATTAAGAGATTATTCGTTTGTTCACTGTCATTCTAGCTGACAATATATTATATTACTAATTAGATTTATAAGTTTTATTATAATTTTAGCATTTAATAATAGTATTAAGAAACTTCACTAAACAAAAATCGCTTATAAAATCTGTAGACAAGTCAATTGCTTTAGTGACTAAGCAATTTTACTCTGCTTTGGTATTAAACCTAACCTAAACATGCATGCACTCATTTATGATTATAAAATTATAAAATTATTATGCGTTAGTTTCATAATTAAAGTGATAACCATTTTGTAAACATCAGATTTTCATTAGTTTAATACCATGCATAGTCGTTAATATGTCAGAGTTAAAGTTGATGAGTTCAGCTCGAATTTTCTACAACTTGACTCATTATTGAACTATGATATCAATTTGATAACCATTTGTGCACATAAGTTTCAATAGGTGACGAGTAATTAGGGTTTAGAAAATCGTGTAACTTAAAACGGACATTAATTCTGTTATGTTTGGAATTAGGGATAAATAATGAGTGAAACGTCATCTTGATCATGTGACAAGCAGTTATAGGTGCTTTGTCCCCGCTGTCATAACCGAAGTCCATCATCTAGACTTTGATTCTGGCATTCACCTTAAATTTATCAATTTGAAATTACCCACATATTTTAAAAACATAATGATTTTAGTAATTTATTTATATCACTTTGATTATCATTTAGTCAATTTCAAAATTTAAAATTTGGCTGGTCCTGCTAAGTTCAAATACAAGTTATAAAATAGGGCTTGAGCCTTGGATGTAATAGTCATTGTGTATTTTATCCAATTTCCTTTGAGATTATTCTCTTTTATTCTTGCTTCTTTTCAACATTAATTTATAATGTAAACTAGCTTAACTTGATATTAAGCAACTATTAAGCTCTTAGTTTGCCTAACTATACAATTGGTGTGCCTTATCTATTATAAGTTTGATATGCCCCATGAAGCATATGGTGGAAGCAACCAAAAGCTTGGAACGTTGAAAGCAATTTAAAGGATCGGACACTATTTTAGAAAAAAATACTAACAAGTTAATCTTATCTGAAAATGAGCTAAACATACAAGTCCTTATGTGTAACTTTCTCTCTAATAAAGTGAAAGTCAACCTAACTATGCTTCGTACAAACATGAAACACATATTTCCAAAGAGGTCGCATAGCATATTGAGCATGATTACCTCTTACTTGATAGGTCTGAGTTGATTTAACGTGAGTCGATTAACGTCAGTGGAATCCAACCTTTCAATAATTTTTTTTGAAAGGCAAACGAGATATAAAGACGACACTACCAGATAGCAAACCAGTAAACCAAAGAAAAAACACAAACAATTATTTTTTTAAGGAGTGGATTTTTCAACCACTCAGTCCACCGGATTTTACAATTGGTATTCCAACCAGGAAAGTACTGAAACAAAAAAGACATAACCGAATCAAGAAGAGTATGCTTATTGCCATATCGTGATGACCAAAAACTTCATCATTAACTCTACAAACAATCCACCGGGCTAAAAAACAATAGATCAAGGATGATCATAATTAGGTTTCGAAAGGCTAACAAACAACAATCAAACGCGAGGATCTAGATGTGGGGAACGAAATATTCATCCATCTGGAATCTGGATCCATAATCTTTTTTGTTTAAACCGAGTCTTGTTCGAAATGATCTAATAGCAATATCCACATATGAATATTCATTTTCTTTCACATATTTATTCCACCTAGTAGCACAATTTCCACATATGAATAAATACTATCTTTGTCACAAATTTATCATAATAAATTGTTGTTTAAATGGTTTTTTATTTCATTTTCTTTGTCATACTACTTTTACATCTATTAAACCTCATTATATAAATATTTTTAATAATAATGTAAACATAACTATAGATACTAGAGCTATAGTATGTGTGTGTTATTAATGAATAAATTATAATGTAAACAAACATGATTGGCGCATAACTGTTGTTTAGAGGTGACCATTGTCTTTATCAAGTATGACTCGTGCCTATGTCGCAAATATGGTTTATATCATGCCATAGACATGAATTTTTAATCTCTAAAATTTCAATCAATCAAAACCCTTTGATGAAATTGGATATTAGACTGGCTAATTTGTATACATAAAACAGATTAAAATCAAATATAATTGAGTGGTACAAGAAGTCATCTTGAAGCAATAATGTTAAGTGTAAATTAAGAGCTTAATGATAATCGTACTATTGACGTTCGACCTACATATACGTTGTAACCACCATTAACCATACCCATAAAACCACGATAAAACCCTATATTAAAGCATTAAAGGGACAATAAGACTCTTGAAAAACACTTTGATAGATTAATAAGTTGATTAGATAATTTTAACAAATAATCATTTCTAGAGTAGTAACCAACGGCTCGTAGTCTTTATTTAAAGATTAAAAATCTCAAATTGTTGCTTGCTTTTGGCATGAAAAATGATGTGCACTGAGTGATTTTATGTGGCGAAGTGAGACCATGAAGGTAGTTGATTCAAATTTTAAATATACATCGATCTATATGACTATATACAAATATATCATAATATCATTAAAAAGTAAGAAATGTCGTGACTCACGAGTCATTCACTTCAACGACGGTCTTGATGATGTACATAAAGGAGGGCATAGACATGCATTGCCGCATAAATTAAAACATATATTTTAATATATACTAATAAATTAAAATCTCTAAAAGACGTGTTATTTTTTTTAACATGTCCACTTAGTTTTCATTTGGGATTTGAACACATGTTCTCACTACGATAAAATTACAAATTAGTATATAAATATAATTTATTTAATAAATGCTCATTTACTATTGCTCATTTACTATTATGTTAATCAAATTAACTTTTTTTCTAAAAATAAATAAAATATTTCATTAAAATTATTTAGTAAGAGTTAATTTTATTAAAATTAAATTTAATTTCTAGCTAATCCTTATTAAAGTTAACATAGTTTAAACTGCATATTTTTAAGCAAGCATTTTTAAAATATTAAAATTTATGAAGTCAAATACAATAACAATAAATGATTATTCACTATAATACAACATCTTAGCTTCAATGTACATCATGTTTTAACTAGAGTATCATGCCTGAAAGCACAGAAGCACATCCAATATTGCAGTTTCAGAAGGGGGGAAATTGACTAAATCCAACACTTCAATCAAAAATTGAACTAATTAGGGCAATTAACTCCAAATTCTGATTATTCCAGATCACATAATCAATCTCTAATTGCAATGTCAAGCATACCTTAACAACAATCAGATAATCTATTGAGAGACATGATGAAAACACATTATCAAACTAAACACAACAATCAATAACAGTAACACTAACTTTTATCTTAAATTCAACCGTAGTAATTCAATATGCAGCTTCATAAGGGGAAAATTGAACAAATCCAACACTCCAATCAAAATTGTCCTAATTAGTGCAATTAACATCAATTCATCCCCTCAACAGCATAAGGTCTCTAAATAAAACACTCAGGGTTGATCATACGCGAATGCAAAAGGGGCGAACTAACATTCGAATTCAAAGTGTGCCAACGAGCTAACCTTGGTTCACCTGGTCTGAGCTCATTGGGGCTTTTTGGTCCTACAGTTGAAAACCTTTCATACCCCCAAATCTGAACCAACTGAAATGGCCCTAAAAGATTAACTCAAGTATTCGAACTTGAATCCACATATTGTTCTTTCAATTTTGTCAAATTATGATAAACATAAGCAAAAATTGCAGGTGCAAGAGCCAATTTGACACCTTGAGCTAACTTTACAGCAATTAGGATAACATGTTTTCCCACTGAATCATGACCTACCGAAGGAAAAACAAACCTTGATAACCACAATGACAGAAACCCAATGTGTTCGATTTCTTCATTCTGATTCGAATTCGACATGAACATTTGCATCCACTTCGAATGCGAAGCTTTCTTCGACTTACTCCTCACTAACTCTGATCTCAACTTCTTCATCACTTCAATTTCCCCCCAAAATCCGCCATTGAAGCAACCCCATCAACAGATCTACAATCACCAATTCCAAATTCAACACTAAATCCACACACATTACACATAACAATCAGATCAAATTCAAAGCATCACCTGTGAGGAAAAAGCGAACCACCGACACCGTTTAGAAGCCGGATCTCAGCAGCCTCAGCAGACGCCACCGACGGAATGATAGCGTGCGTCGTAAGCAGAAGATTCCGGTGAATAAGAAATCCGGTGGCGGAAAACAAACCGCCGGTGGAGTGCTCGCAAAGAGCAGCCATGGAGTGCTCGCAATCGTTGGTGCTCCAAACTATCAACCAACAGTTGGTAGTCATCTTCGTCTTTATCTCTTGGGTGGATCTGGTGGCGATGGGGCGGCGATTTAGGTGGTGTTGGGGGAATTAGAGGTGTGGTGGTGGTGGTTTAGGGTTTGGGGATTTTAGTGGTGGTGGTCGGAAGACGGTGGCGGTGGCGGTGGTGTACCTTGGGCACTATTCATACTGTTCATTTGCATTGCTTTTTAAATATATAGGATAATCTTATCAAATCTAAATATGTTTTACAACCTCAAAAATTCATATTCATAATTTTATATTTATTATTTTACATGTATAATGCATTGATATCTAGTAGATTTATATAAATGACACCGGAATCCTGAAAATGGAACACATAGTGGAACATAATTTTCTCATCAATAAAGAAGAATTTTATATCCCAAATAACCTGAATGAGTAAATTACACAATAACAACAAAAAGAAGAATATGATTTTGATAATAATATTCATAATTTATAAAAGAAAGCTAAAAAATGTTGTAAAATAAAAAGGTTGGATTAGGCTTTATACACTAGTACGAAAATGATTTTTTGAGGCGATGAAAAAGATGATTTAAAGTTTTAGTTATCTAATTGGAACAAATAAAACTATTAATAACTTAATTGAAACAAATAAAAATATAAATAAACTAATTAAAACATTTCAAAACTTATTGACTGTTGTGTCAAAGTTTACCCAAATTAAATAAACAACAAGCACTTCAAAAACAATGGAACTGTTTCATGAAAATGATGGAAACCGCTTCATAAGATTAAATGACCTTAAAAATAAATAAAAGTTGATTACGATTAATTTATTATTTTAAACCAATAACATAAAATAGAAGGTAAGTATGAAGAAAAGAAATCGCCGGATGATAACAAATTTTCATTATTCTATTATATATATTACTAATTATAGGTTGTGTGTATCAAGCTTTATATCTTAACTTTAGTGGGTTGTATCCACTTTTGGGGGTTTTTATGTATGTCATTTAATCTTAGAAATAAGAAAATTGTATAAATGATCTCTAATTTTAACCATATTGCAAGTTTAGTCTTCATATTTTAATACTACTTAAAGTCAACTTTGAAAAAAAAAACTAAACGCTAAATAATAACCCTATAATCTTCTATAAATGGTTCTTAAATTCTAACCATATTGCAAGTTTGGTCTTCATATTTTAAATTTTATAAATTTAGTCCAAACATTTGTTAGATAGTTATAAATTTTGTTCCCAGCGTTAGTATCAGTTAGCTTTTAACAATATAGGAACTAAACTTGTAATATGATCAAACCATAGGTATCATTTATGCAACTGTCTCTATAGTTAAAAAAATTAGAAAATTAAATAAAATAAAATGAATCCAATAAAAGATTTTAAAAAATTAAAAAGATTAAAAAAATAATTTTTAAAAAAAATTTAAATTTTAAAATAAAGTTTGAAAGTAACTCTTAATAGAAGTTTAAACATTACAAAATATTTAGAAGCCACATAAATATTTAATAAAAATATTAAGAAATTACATAGATATTTAAAATTAATAAAATTGATTTATTAAGGGCCTGTTTGATTGCGCTGACTGAGTAAGATCTGACTGGGTCAGAAGCTGACCCGGTAAGAAGTTCTGACTGAGTCTGCATCTGACTGAAACTTGGTTGTTTGATTATGTATCTGACTAGCTCTGCTGAATGAAAAAAATAACCTCTATATACACTTCTGTTAAATTTCTCTGTTAAATTTCTCTGTTATTATTATTATTATTATTATTATTATTATTATTATTATTATTATTATGATTATTATTATGATTATTATTATTATTATTATTATTATTATTATTATTATTATTATTATTATTATTATTATTATTATTATTATTATTATTATTATTATTATTATTATTAACACACACACACACAACCACATACACACATATTCAGAAGCTTCTTCCCCACACACACACAAACACAGACTCACGCACCCACACAAACACACACTCACTCACACACACACACAACCACAACCACCATGAAATCGCCGATCGAGAGCGCCGGGAGGAGGGGATGAAGCCGACCGACAGCTCATGGGGAGGGGTGGTGGCTGATCGATTACCGCAGGTAAGGGAGTCGTTCGATTAGGGCTGTAGCTCGATTAGGGATCGCGTAGGGGTTGGGGAGGTGCCGATCGATCGAGAGCGCAGGGGGAGGGGGAGGTGCCGATCGATCGCGCATGGGGAGGGGAGGTGCCGATCGATCGCGCAGGGGTGAAGGGTCAGCCCGGTCAGCTTCTTTGATTTCAAGGTCCGGGTCAGACACCCTGACTCGGTCAGATGGCTCGATTCATCGTTTCAAACGGGCTGACCGGGCTGACCGAGTCAGCCGGGTCAGGGTCAGCCCGGTCAGAAGCATATCAAACACAGCCTTAAGGGGCTGTTTGATAAAACTAACTGGGTAAGATCTGACTGAGTCAGAAGCTGACCCAGTAAGAAGTTCTGACTGACTCTGCATCTGACTGAAACTTGACTGTTTGATTTTGTATCTGACTGACTCTGCTGAATGAAAAAAATAACCTCTATATACACTTCTGTTAAATTTCTCTGTTAAATTTCTCTGCTAATTAAGTGTGAAATGATAAATTATTATTATTATTATTATTATTATTATTATTATTATTATTATTATTATTATTATTATTATATATATATATATATATATATATATATATTTAAAACTAATAAACCCAACACCCCTTCGGCACTTCCCTATAACCGACCCCCATCTTGCTTCCACTTCTTCACCAACCCTAGCAACCCTCGACGGCAGCCCTCCTGTCCCCGCAGTGGTCGACCCCCAATAACCATGTCCTTCTCAGGCGATCTAGCAACCTCGACATCCCCTTCGCTTCATTGATCACTCCCCCTTGGTACCCCGTAGTGCACTGGCAGCAGCGAAAGGGACAGGCTGCCGAGTGGTGGTCGTCGGTGGTCGCGCCGGTGGGGCAGTGTGCGGTGGTTCTGCGGCTGCCGGTCGGTGGTCGCGCAGGTGGGGCGGTGGGAGGGGTGGCCGTCGGTGGGTCAGCCGGTCAGCAAATGAGATTTCAAGGTCCGGGTCAGCAGCTGAGACCCGGTCAGCCAGGCTCGAAGCCGAAATCAAACGGGCTGACCGCTGACCGAGTCAGCGGGTCAGCCCAGTCAGCTGGGTCAACACCAAAACAAACAGCCCCTAAATATGATAATAAGCATTAAAAAACTTAAAGTATAAATAATAAATGATAACAAAATTTATTTTTAGAAAAAAAAGTAATCAAATACTTAAAAGTTAAAAAGATTCTACCAAAAAAAATAATAACAAAAATAAAAAAAATGTATTTGTTTTGATGTAAATTGTATTTATAATTGAGTCGTGTCAAAATTTTGTTTAACAATATTTATTAAAGTATTATTAACTTTTATTAAGTGATTTTTTCACTTTTATTTAAATTTTATTTGTTTTTTATATTTTTATTTGATTTTTAATCTTTTATTGGATTTTTTATTTGATTTTATGATTATTTTTAATTATAGATATCGGTTGCATAAATGGTCCCTATGATTTAATCATACTGAAAGTTTAGTCCCCATATCATTAAAAACAAACGAACACTATGTGGACTAAATTTACAACTATCTGGACTAAATTTGCAATTTTTGAAACTTGAAGACCAAACTTTTAATATGATCAAACCTGGAGTACCATTTATATAATTTTCTCTTTAGAAAATTAACATTTATCAAAAATCATAACATTGGACAAAGTAAGCGGTTTTTTAAAATAGAAAAATATTTGAGTAAATTTCTTAAAATAATACTAACTTAACTATTATTTTACAATTTTATATTTAAAAAAAGTGTTAAATAGGGAAGTTCTGAGTGTGACTTAACTAGTTTATTATACACTATGACTTACAAGGATTAAACAATTGAGAAAGTACCTTGCTAGATAAAAACTACTAACTACATAATTATAGTTTTCGTAGAATTTATAAATTGTAAAAACTATTTGGTTTGTATAAAAGATTAGAGCTATGTTTGGTATGAGATAATAAAAAAGACGTTGACATGAAATAAACGAATGATTGAAATGGACAATTGAATAATATTGATCATTACTATATCATTGTAATATTTGGTTAGCATGTGAATATAGAATTAAGTATTACTTTGCACTGTTTGATAATCAAGAATAGACGAATGAATGAAATACAGGGGCGAAGACAGGTGATTGGTGGGAAGAAAAAATGTAGTATATTTTTTATGAAGAAATGAGAGATAGAATACAATGAACAACTGTGAGAGACTTAAAGAAATAAGACATTTAATTGGTTAATTAGATACAATCACCTATTACACAAAAATTTGTATTTCTACTAAACAATCTAAAGTCATTCCTTTTAAATGTCTTATTGTTTTTTTTATTCCATTTCATTTCATCATTCGTCCTTTCTTCACACCACCACCACTACCCCACCCCAACCATCACTCACCACCAATGGCATCACCGCCACCAACCACCACCAGCACCACAAATACCATCACCAAACACCACCGCAAACACCAACACACAACCACCAACACACAACCACCACTAGCATCACCGCTATCACCACTATTGTATTCTATTTCTTTATATTTTTTTTCTCTACCGATCATCACAATGATGATTTATTTCATTTGTACAAGATAATCAAAAATAAAAATGAATTGGTAATGATTCATTTATTTCATTTGTCAATTTCATTTCTATGTCTATTTCAATATCTCATACTAATCATAACTAAAGAGTGAAGGGAATGGAATGAGAAAAAAACAAAGGAAACGAATTATTCTGAGGTTCTTAAAGACAATAAGGATTTTTGTGTAATAGGTGATTCGATTTTATTGATCGATCAACCAAATGTTTTGTTTTCCTCACAATTTCGTTTATATTACCTTTTTGGTATATATATTATCATAATCATAATTTACGTACGGTAGCGACTATTATCTCCTAAATCCTATTTATCCCCTATAGCCGCTTCCTTCGGTTTCTTTTCCTTAAGTGGCATTTTTTTTTCTTCCATCTTCTCAAGCGTGCGTTTTTTTTATTAATATATCTTTTGCGGTTTAGAAAAGTGTACTTATTTTGTCATTCCTCCTAGTTGTAAAATTATATAGATATAATATGAATGGATGTTGATGTTTATATATATTTTAAGTTTCTAACTTAAGTTAATATTTTGCTAATAAATTTATAATTGTTTTCTTCATGTGAAGAAGTTTATGAATTCATACCACTTGTCAAAGTGTAATATTTAGTTTATTTTTATATTACACAAAAGGATAAAACATAAAATTTATAAAATAGGTTGCTTTCGAAATGTATAAAGATACTTTAAACTCATTCTATCACTTCAAAACAAAACAAAAATAAATAAATATTTGCTACATCCGACCTTAAGTTTATTTTAAGGTTATGTCACTTCTCCCTTATATATTGAATGACATTTAGACCATCAATAATACCCAAGTGAGCTTTATGAAAACAAAATGTTAATCATTTATATTGATTTTAACGCTGCAGTCACTTATTAATATTGTTAAAAAGAAAATTCACCACTATAAAAGAAACCCTTAGTGTTATGCTATCAGACTATAATGCCAACTTCTCTCTTACTTGCATTTAACTACACGTAAGAGCATTCACATCCCATTCCTTATCTTTATCCATATAATTACACTAAAAATCACTACTTCTTCTCTCTCCTTTCAATTAAATAATATATTTTTATACCTTTTTCATTACCTTTTCTCTCTCCTTCACTCACAACCACTTTCAAAAATATTAAAAAATTTATAAGGATTGTACAGTGATTCTTCAAATATACCAATCCACAATAACATTTTCTCTCTCCTTCACTCACAACCACTCAAAATCATTCCATATAATATACCAAACACACTCACAGAAATATAAGGCATGGGTTGTGAATGCTCTAAGTAAGGTAATTTATATGGTCTTAAACATTTAAGACGTCATCTTTATCTTATATTATTCTAACAAAAGCATTGTATATTGTACATTGTATATATATATAACACAACATGAATGCTACAGTGCGTTTTTAAGATGCTATAGTTAGACCACCAAAGTTAAACAATTTACGAATGGCCCCTTCAACACACACACACACACACACATATATATATATATATATATATAGTTTTTTAAATATTCAGTTACTCCCTTATACTATGTATAATATATGTTTTGTAACCAATTAACTTTCTACGAATTGATTTTTCTTTGATGATTTGGTTTTTTAACATTTAGAAAATAAATGCATCGCATATGGCGTTGCCGCACGAGCTTTTTTATTTACGATTTGAGTTAATTTACGTTTCCACATAAACTTTATTCGAAAAAGAGTCGGTAAAATATAATATGTTTTTATCAACGCTATAAAGTCAAGGTACTCTGTGTTTTGGGGTATTAAAATCGAGTCGGGTTGATTGTAGTGTATACTTTATCACGTCGAGTTCGATGCGGCCGCAACGTGCGGCGAGCTAAAAACTACTTTATATTGAAAACTTATTTTCCAATGAAAAAAGTTAGTTGTTAATAAAAGTGTGATACTTTCTACGTTTAGGAAATCATATATGAAATTCCCTTTATTTTACATGTTTTTTTATAACAACATTATATAAACCACACCAAGTAAGATACGTACTAGGCAGCAAAACAAAATTACACAATCAATAGAGGGTTTTAAACCACTCTATCCGGTTACTTTTACATTTTGGGTTTTATTATTATATCAATAGAAAGAAATTGCTTAACATCATCAAGCAGTCTCTTTTTTATGACGATTTTTGAAGAAAACCAATTGTTTCTATATCTCCAAATAATCCATCACGTGACAAAATTAATAATCATGCCCACCAAATGACTTTTTTTCTATGATTTATGTTTAAATCTTTGACCAAATCTGCCAATTAAGTTGACTCTTTCTCTAATGGGAACGTCACTTAATCCAACCACACCCTGATCAATTAACCTCCAAAGGCGGTTCCCCATAAAACATAAACCAAACAAATGATCAATCGTCTTCGGTTCAATATTACATATAGTACGTAAAATACACTTTTTGATCCATATTTACTCGCATTTTAAGTCGTTTGATTAAAACACGCCAAGCACATATATTCATTTTTCTTGGAATACCTTCGTACCAAATTGTTGGTTGAGATATCTTCCGAAGCAAAAACTCATCAATAAGCTTTCAAACCCTTTTAACAAAGAATGTCCTGCATCTCCTATACGTACCATCCACGCTCACGTATCAGGATGGTTCGAAAAGCTCCACATGGCCCAGAGTTGCCAATAAGTTTTGATTCCCCATCAGGCTTCTCTCCGCCAATTCCGACTACTTGCATCCACCCTATAAGAAACCATGGAATCCTTGTCCATTTCAAAAGATAATAGACGAGGGTAACAAACCGACGATATCTCATCGTTCAACCAACATTGCTTCTAAAATCTAGTGTTATCCCTTTACCCAACTTTCTTTTGCAATGATGATGGACGAACAATTCTCAAGTCATCCATTTTCATAAATTACTTACACGTAGAAGACCATGTCCATATGGATGCAATTTGTTGTCAATAAGTTTATCTTCAGTTATGTCCATATATTTGTATTTTAGAAAAAAATTAAATATAAATATAAATTATATATGTTAACCTTTTTTTAATTTTTGTGTTGTAATAATTGATTGCCATAATTATTAATTTAATAACTAAAGGGTTGTAGCCAATTGTATCTGTATTTGCATAGTGAGATCTTTTTTCAAGAGGTTGAGCATTCAAGCCTTATGGTGGATAATAGTGTAACTTCAGAAATAACATTAGCTAAAAGAATGTTTTCATTTGTCGTTGTAGGAAAATTAATAAAATAAAAATAAGTCTTAAAAGTTGTTTGAAAAATTGGAAAGCCACAAGCTTCAAAGGTAGGATGTACGGCAGACGTCTTTGAATGAGTTGTAGCTGACAATTAAGGCCACAAACCACGTCTATGTGTGTATGATCACTTTTCTCTTTGGCCTTAGAATTTTCTTTGTGGACATATATGGAGTTGACCTTTTAGTCTTTGACTTCCTTTTCCTATGGACATAATTGACCTTTGGCTTTT
Organism: Flaveria linearis; assembly: GCA_024085815.1. Taxonomy (NCBI): domain Eukaryota; kingdom Viridiplantae; phylum Streptophyta; class Magnoliopsida; order Asterales; family Asteraceae; genus Flaveria; species Flaveria linearis. Next base: position 5,478,583 of record CM044010.1, read on the forward strand.
AATGCAACACATAAGTCACAACTCATAAACATTGAGGTGATCACTCGTTAGCACGAAGCACTAATCACCATTTACCTTTTCAATTATATTTTTATTACGGATTCTTACAGACGATAACATCATATATACAGATAGAATATATTTGAACAACCATAATTGTACTTATGATATTTCTATGAGAACAAATTGATTAGCATGATGCAGCTTGTGTTTCACAAATGAAAGAAGGGTATATCAAAAGTGACAGAACAAAACATATACCACCAAGATTCTTTTCATACACTTAAGATCTTATCTTCCTACTCTAATAAAAAGGTATCTGGGATGACACGTGTCAACACCACAATCATTCTCACCAAAATTTTCCCGCCTCTCTCTCCTATTAAATAATTACATTAATTACTAATAATACTATTTAACACTTTTTAGATTTAATAAATTAATAAAGAGATCTATTTATTAATATTATTTCTAAATAAACTATTTTTTTATAAAATAATAAATTTATTTAAAGCATAAGACTTTTTCAAAAAATACAAAATATTTAAAATTGGTATTTTTAAAAAGTTATTTTTTTAAAACCAAAAATAGTTAAATTTAAGGGTTATAATAAGAAAATTTTTAAAAATGATATTTTTATATAGTTTGTTTTAAAACAAAAGGTTTATTTTTTTGAAAAAAAAATAAAGTTTTAAAAATTGATATCACTATTTTATAACTTACAGTCATTTATAATACATAATTTCAATGATATTATATCTTAAAATATTATTTTATAATTAATAAATTTTGTTATATTAATTTTTTAGATTAAAATTGCCATTTTCGTCCCTGTGATTTGGTGAAAATCGCCACTTTCATCCAATAGTTTATTTTTTCGTATCTGGGTCCCTGTGGTTTACAAATCTTGTCATATTCATCCAGTTCGTTAACTCCATCCAACATTCTCCGTTAAATGAAGGGTATATTGGTCATTTTACATATATGTTTTATTTTTCTATTTTTTAAACCCCATTTAATATATCCCCTTTAAATAAATTGCTATTTTAGTCCCTGTGGTTTGGACATGTTTGCCAAGTCAGTCCAAAAATCCCACCATCTTGGCATAAAACACCATATCACCACCACCCGTGATGGAACCACCATGTAGATGTACGGTACAAATAACCCACATAAGACTGGGTACCTGAACCCGAAAGCCCGACCCATGTGGGCGGAACGGGTAAGCCAGCAGGACATGTGCCCCACATTTAATTACATCGGAATCACCCCAATCATAACCGATAATTCAGTAACGGTCGGAGAATATAAAAGGTAATTGATTTGTCAGGGAATAATCCCTGTAAATCAGCACACGATTACAGCAGGTAAACACTATAAATACCAGGTAAACACTATAAATACCAGGTAAGGAGGATCGAGATCCTCACAAAAGAATACACACAAAAGCTCACCCTTAATTATCCCTATCACATATTTCCATTCAACCAATACTTACTCTCATGCCGGAGGGTCGTTCCAGGGATATTTCCCCCTTGGAACGCCTTAACTGGTGTTGTTTTCATTGTGCGTAGGTATGAAGCTTCAGAGAGCATCGGTAAATCAAAGTTCAACAAGACCGGAACCATCTAGAGTTGGACCTCGTATTTACACACCACACCACCACCACGCCGCAAAACCACCACCACTCCATCAGAACCACCAAATCATCACCACCACCCTATCATAAAACCACCAACACCACACCAGACGGGCACCACCACCACACATTAGATCTCCACCACCACACATTAGATCTCCGCCATCACATACTAGATCACCACCACCATGTAGACCCTAGAAACATACCGTTAATCTCGAACTTATAACAAATCCCTTTGAAAACGTATATGGAACCCTTGAAAACAAGTATTGTAGAGGTATTAGTAGGGATTGATATGCATTTTCGAAGTAGTATGTTACAAGTTCAATATTGATTGTCGATTTTTAGAGTTTACATGGTAACGACGATCCAATGTGCGTGGTGGTGGTGGGCGCTCTGGTGTGGTGTTGGTGGCTTTGTGATGGGGTGGTGGTGGTGGTTCGGTGGTTCTTGTGACGGGTAGTGGTGTGGTGGTTATTTTTGAAATAAATTGGCAAATACGCTCAAACCACAGGGACTAAAATAGCAATGTATTTAAAGAGTATATATTAAATCGGGTTTAAAAAAAGAAAAATAAAAACATATATGTAAAATGACCAATATACCCATCATTTAACGGAAATTTTGGATGGAGTTAACGGACTGGATGAATATGACAAGATTTGTAAACCACAGGGACCCAGATGCGAAAAAACAAACTATTGGATTAAAGTGACAATTTTCACCAAACCATAGGGACGAAAATGACAATTTACTCAATTTTTTATTTATTCAACCCGTGTAACACACGGGTTACTATAGCTAGTTAAAGATAAACAAGTTGAAATGAGACACGTTCAATCTAGTAACAATTCAACTGATCTTTTATAAAGGCACTTCCTAAAACAACTTTCCAAATCTATTTAATATTTGAAGGAAGCGAACTAAACCGACATGATAAGAGCATCAAACTAAAGACTATTTAATATTTGATGAGATGCCGCTATTATTGCATCAAGAGTTCTAATTTGTTAACAGGATTCCAAATCTTTTCTTTACCTATAAGAATATCTTGATAGATGTCGATCTATGCTTTGTATTTTTTATGTGTAGTATATTTCTCTTGTCATGACAGGAGAATTTCACGAATCCAACCATGAGTTACGCGAGAGCGTGCTAACTTTTACTCGCATATTATTTTACATGGTAAGAGTAAAGACATTTTTAGAGATATGAATAGTTTTTTTTACATTATTTTTTTAAGTTGATTTGTACACCACTGGTAATGATGTCGACATTTCTAGGGATTGACTCTATGTTATTGGCTCATATAATTAATTTGCGTATTAGAATTGATATTATAAGATTGACACTTATTTTTGTAGGCTCATATAATTTGATTGCTTGATTAGGATGACTGATCTACTACAAACTTTCTTTGTATACATGTTGTGTTCCAAACCTAGTTGGAATCTTCTGCAGTCAGGCTTAATTTATACCCCCAACTCCCTCAGAAAATCCATGATTGGAGAAACCCTATACTCAACCCAGAACATTTTACCCCGAGTGAGACATTTGCGACATGATTAATGCACCAGTTTGTTAGATTGTTCATGTCAAGCTCCATGCTTAGCTAACCAGTGAGCCCTTGAATAACATGTGTTGATACACATATTGAAAGTATTGTAAAAAACACTAATTCTTTTTTGTTATTTTGTTGTTGTTTGTATCGTTATTCTTCATTCCACTACAAATGGAAAACATATATTAAGATGGAGACATCCCATGTATCTTATGACCATTCATTCCTTTTATGATACAAACAATAAATTATAAGTAGCTCAAGATAAGGGGGACCCTAAGAAGGAAATTTGGCATGGTTGAAAGGTGGATGCCATTTCCCCTCTTAGGTATAGGCATGGGGTATACATTGGTGGGCATGTTTGTGAATAATAAGCATGTTGATGATTATCTTGTTTCTAGTTGTTCTTAATATCTGATTAAGGGAGATTATAAAAACTTTTTGCTTTAGCGGGAAAGAAATTCTTTGGTTAATCATGAGGCCTGTTACAACTTGAAAAAGTTCGGGTGATGTTTCACCATGTAAACTTGTATTAAGGGATCGGTTGTTTAGTTAGTGTCTTCTCCAACTAAATAGTTGTGGGTGCAAATCTTGTGACATACAGGTTTAATAAATACTTTTCTGGTAATAAGAATTGATGTTAAAAAAAATTATCATCTCTATCAAAAGTGGTCCACATTATTGATTTTGGATGGGAGAGTATGCTAAGTAAATGATCAGAAATTTTCATGGTGTTGTTTTAATGGTTTCCTCAATACGTTGAAAAGTAACATACCTTCCTTGCAAGTAATGTGCATATTTCAAATTTGGATTCCTTTAAGTTATGAGTCAATTCAGTTGTCTAATCTTTAACAAATAACTATGGTTGAAGCTTTGTTTTTCACACTATAGCGGATTTTGTGTTTACTAAAATTACTAGAATAATAAGAGGATTTTTCCGGTATGAAATTATTTGTAAAATGATGAAAAAGGTACAAATGTTTTGAAGTAAAAACAGGAAATAAATTCAAGGAAATTTCTTTTTTATGGCGCGACGATGGCAACTTAAAGTCTAAGCTCAGAAACCTTCGATGTTATAATATCATATATAAATACTAGTTTTAGAAAACCCGTGTATTACACGGGTTGAATAAATAAAATATTAATATAATAAAACTTATGGAAAATTAAATGATATTTCAAGATATGATATGACTGAAGTACGTATAAGTAAGTACTATAATTAATAAAACAGTGATATCAATATCTTATAACTTTGTTTTTATTTTTTTTAAAAAATAATATTTTATTCTAAATCAAACCGTATAAAAATATCATTTTTTAAAATATTTTATTATCATAACTCCTAAATAAAATTATTTTTGGTTTTTAAATAATTTACTTTTTAAAAACACTAATTTTATAATATATCGTATTTTTAACAAAGTTTGATATTTTAGAAAAAAATATTATTTATAAAATTTTATTTATTTAGAAATAACATTAGTAAAAATATTTTTCTTAATTTATAAAAAATATTTTAATCTAAAAATATTAAATAATAATATTATTAATTAGGGTAATTATTTAATAGGAGAGAGATGCGCGAAAATTTTGGTGAGTAGAATTATGATACTGACACATGTCATACTAAATTACTCTTTTATTATAAGAGGTAAATAAAGTAAAAAATTTCAGTTGAGATTACTATAATTCTTTTATATGAATGTATGTGTGTACATGACTATAAAGGAAATCATAAAAACAATGGTACTTGAAACATTGTTGGGTGATGATTCTATGATGGTATGAAATGTTTTCTATAGCAAGGAAGATATAAACCTTTTTGTTCCTTTAAAATTCCAACGTCACAAGCCGTTCTTAAAAATCACAAATAAAAAAAAACAAATAATAAGATAATTTAAAATGAAGTTCTTTTTAACTACATATCATATAAGTCATCGAGATATGTGTATTTTTTTTTACTCGCGTTATTGTTTAGGATATAATTAATAACAACAGGAAAAAAAAATCGATATTGATATAATCAATTCAATAAAGTTACTAATAAAATGAAACGTAATTAATTGAAATCTCTAGTCAATAAGTGTCTTAGATTTTAAGGACATTCCCGATGTAAATAAACTATAATATATATTTTTAGCAAAAATCAAATAACGGTAAACAAACAAACAAACCCAGTATATCCCGCTCAAGAGCAGGGTCTGGGAGAGGTAGGTGTGGACAAGTCTTTCCTCCACCTAGAAAATAACGGTAATATATACAAATTTTAGTTTTTTTATTACTTAAGAATTGGTTAATGAAAAAGGAACATGAAGCGAAAACACAGCTTTTGAAAATTCACATGGTGTGCATGTGGGTTTGACTCGTGAAATAACCAACCATGATTTGTGTGTAATTGAAAAGATAAGAAATAAAATATAATTCAAGTAATTAAATTCTTTTAAAATGCAACGATTTTATTTAATAAATACGCTACCAGCAAGGAGCTAGAACGGAAATTTATATGATAACCAAAGTTATTATATACTTGAGTAAAAACCTGTGAGTTATGTGAATAGTGATAAACTGACATGTGATGTTATTTTTAATTTGATTTTTTTTAATGTTCATGATAAGATTAACATTTGCTTTCTTATTTACAAGGCGGTAACAAGTGTTTTTTTTTCACCCCTCTTGTTGTCATGATCCCTGATCTCTAAAAGATAATCAATAAACTGCAAGATCAATGGAGTAGCTACAATAAATTTCAAAGGTATTAATACGTTATTTTTTTGCAAATTACCAGTAGGAAGTGGTGCGGTGGCCTTTGTATAATAATCGTGTTTTAAAGTTGGGTTTGTTCTCATGTTGGTTAATCATGATTTGATGGTGTGATAGCAATGCACCAAGAAGATCAGTTTAGATAGGCTTTCTTAGCCCTATGTTCATTTTTATGGCTTGTAAGATGTTAAGACCGCTTTTGTCTTGTTAAAAATATTGTCGTCTCGCGCTTTCCATAAAAAGCAAATTAAAGGACGAAAGAAGGATCGCTTGCACCCCTCGCTTTTATACTCTAGAGGTTTACAAAGGTGGTGAATGAGCTCCATCAACTCCACAATTGAGCTACAAGTGAAAAAAACAACTTGGACCACCGCCTGACCTACGACCATAAGTCACGAGCAATAGGCAATCAATTAAAAGACGAATCAGTGATTTTAAACGTACATTTGACCCATCATGATATAATTTTGTAATTCACCCTTGGTAGGAAGTTTGTTTAAAATCTCCTTTCAAGCAAAACAATTAACTTTAAAACCCTTTCATGGGAATTAACCATCTTTTATTTGATTTTTTAATCATCTATTAGTTCTATTTTAATCTCTAATAACTTTAATATTTTGTATTAAATAAATTACACCATAAAATCAAGAATTTTTTTAATCTTTAATACATGTATGATATTATTATACTAAATAACAATTAAAACAAAATTACATAACACTGTGCGATAGATGGTGGTGTTATCATTTTTAAATGTGTTTTTACGTGATATATTGAATTTACATGTTATCATTTTCTAAACTTGCTGCTACCTAAATAGTGAATTTACATGATTTTGTTATACGCACAGGTCTGAAAACAATTATTTAGTTGAATTAAAACATATATATGTTTGTACGCATGTCACCCGTTATTACTTACGGTTTGTATAAAGTTAACGCATTAGAAGTTATCAATCGATATAAAATATTATTCCATTCTTTAGAAATATGAGTATGGTTTATAATGGAAAAGGAATGGAAAATTTCGTATAAAATTAAATTGTCGAGACTAAATGCAAATATCAGTTACATTGAATTAAAAAACTATATAAATAGTTTTCTCTTCTTAAGCATTCTATAAAATTAACACATTTAAATGATCGATCTATATATCATATTATTCCAAGCGTTAGAAATATGAGGATGGTTTATAACTATAAAAAAGATGGAAAATATCTTATAAAATTAAATAGTCGAGACTAAATGCAAATATCAACCAAATTGAATTAAAAAACTATATAAATAGTTTTCCTTTTACCAAAATATAAGAAATTAAATTAATATAAAACGTACATGTGATACGGAGCGTTTTATGTGTCAGTGGGGGAAATACAAAATAAGTCCCTTGTGTTTATATTAATACAACTTAGATCCTTTATAACGTGTGAAACACTCTTGTTCCCCCTTATTGGGACAAACTATGTAAACATAACTTCCATTAAAGGGTTATGGCTACTGGAGCTTAAAATGAATTTCAAGCTATTTTTTTTAAAGTGGTGTAAATAATTGCTATATTAAATTGAACATATAAATTTATTAAATACCACCTATTAATTAGTTATAATAGTTTATATATTTACAAGTTATCTTGTAATTTTAGACATAATCTTGAACATGACCCTGGTAAACATATACGTAGTATTGTCAATTTGCTCTATGATGAGGTTTTTAAAATGCATCTATAATAACTATGAGTTACAGGTACTATTGATATTTTGACTTCCATAATTGTTTTAAATGCATCTATATAGCTATAAGAGGAATTTTCATGCATTCTATTAAACTTCTAACATGTTATGTTTTCTTAAATGATGTTTAAAGAATATTGTATGTTACGCATTAAAAACTTATAATTATGAAAATATGATGTTTTATTAGCTTAGAGGGGATATATGAAATAAATCTTATAACTTAAAGGTGGTACGCAACAAGACTTGACGCCAACAACATTGAACTTTGGGCTACAAGATATATTAATAGTGATTTGGGAGGTATATCCTATCACGCCAGCCTTTAAAGTCGTATTATTCTTAAAACCCTTCATTTCCTATGATCAAAATCACTTATATACACGACTTTATTAGTGACAGTACGATCTACTTTAACTACACATCTTGTTAAAGTCAACTTGAGCTACATACATAAATGAAACCTTAAGACATAAGGCCAAAATTCGGATAACAATAGTATATTTGGGTGTGTGAGGGGCAGATATTATAAAATGGATAAACCACATGGATGTTGGTTGTATGTTGTAGCTAGGATAAATAATGGTTCACATGTTGACAGGCTAAGAGGCGTTAGTTGTTTATGGGTTGGGACCCTTTGGTGGAGATAGTTGACGCCCCTATTAACATTATACAACCGACAGGTCACCGGTCCATATATTGAGACAACTCTATTGTGTTATATGTGTGTAGTAAAGAGTAGAAACACTTTTTTTTTTACTGAAAATGCGAAGAAATAACCTTATAAATGTTTTTTTTGGTCAAGATGTTGACGAGGATAGTGCACGGGAAACTCGATGGATTTTAGGTTTTTTGAACATGGCTGAAGGGTAGACATTTGCCCTATCATATGAGATACAGAAATTGCATCCAAATAACATGTGACATGTGAAATGATTTTATTTTTGCTTAATCAAATATACCCATTTAGTGACTTAGTCAAATAAGTTGCGCACATGGTAGGGGAGTAAGGAAATCAATTAAGAGAAGCACAATTACAAATTGATAATCATTTGCTATCAAACATAATTCTAGAGGTATTAAGATTTGTAGGGAGATGTTTCTTTCTAGTTAATCGAGGGTTCTAGTGCTATAGTTGATATTGTTGTAAATTTCGGAGTAGATTTAGCTAGAGGACTAGAGGTTGTGAGTTGATGTTTTAAAAGAAAGAAAATGATTATCGTTTGCTAGTTTGAAATGTAACTATAACTCTACTTTATGTTACTTAACCTATGAAAATGACAAATACATGTAAGTTTACACGAATTTGTTATCACTATACCATGTAGGTTCTTAATTGTTAAAAGAACGCAAATATACTTCTTGTTTATACAATGGTTACAAAATATCCTTCCTCACAACAAAACTAATTCATTTTTATAGACTATATCAGTACTAGGATATTTGTTTTATGTTAATATGTTAGGGATTCTATATTAATTATAATTAACTTGGCCTCCTAAAATAATCTGATTTAGTTTTCATATTCTACCCCCACATTGGTATATAAACGGATGTTTGGTATTGCTTTTGAAAAGTAACTTATGACTTTTGAAGTAATAAAAAGACAGAAATACCCATCCAGAAATCACTAGAAGTTACAATTTGTAACTTCTAGTGACTAAGGTGCTGTTTGTTTCTGAAGAGGTAAAACGTCTGCAGTCTGCAGACCACGTCTGCAGACATCTGTATCAGAAGAGGTGGACCAAACGTCTGCAGTCTGCAAGAAAAAGACTGTTTGTTTTTAACATCTTCAATGTTATTGTTATTATTATTATTATTGTTGTTATTTTATTATTATTATTAGGGTGTTAATAAATGGAATTTATTTGTTAATAAATGGAATTTATTTGGTAAAAGTAAACTCTAGGTCGGTTAACATCTGCAATTTTGTTTCTAATCACTCATTTTCTCCCCACTGTTTATCTCCAAGCACACCAACCCTATCTCGTCTTCTTCATCAATTTGCTCCTTTTTGCTACTATCTCACCCCCGATCCTCCGATTACCTGTTGTACGACACCGTTCGGAACACGTGGCGCGACTTCAGCCTCCGATTCCCCATCGCCTTTGAGCTCCAAACGCTAATCACAAACCCAAATGGGTATAAATTGTTCTACTTATCATCTGGTTCGTCTTCTTCCAACAGTTTTGCGTGCGAGGCTGCTGCGAGGGGGCCGAAGGGGGGCTGTTGCGAAGAGGGGGTGGGTGCTTGGGAGGTCCATGTTGAGCTCGGCGGCGGTGGGTGGCGGTGGTGGTGCTGCGGCGGCGGCCATTTGGTGGTGGTGATTGTTGAACCCCACAACGATCTATTAAACGACGATGCTGTCAGAATCACCTGCGGGAACCCTGTCGCGGCGGCGATGGGTCCTCCGGCGAAGGTGACGCCGGGGCCGTTGGTGGCGATGCCGTGGAGGGACTCCGACCACCACTCGTACGATGGGATGCCGAGGCTGGGACGCCGGAGTCGTTGTTGCAGAGGCGGAGGATCTTGTCGGAGATGGTGAGATGGGAGATGAGGGAGTGAGCTCGGAGATTGGTGGGAATGGTGGTGTTGCAGAAGGTGTAGTGGTTGTGGGGTGGGTGGCATGGGAATTTTGGGGGTTTTGAGTGGGTGATTGGGGTGGTGGTGATGAGGAGGATGATGATGGTGGTGATGGTGGCGATGGTTCGGCCGGTGGGGGGAGGGTTGGGGATGGTTCGGCCGGTGGGGGGAGGCGACGGGAGCAGACCAGAAATGTGGGGTGTGGGTATTTGGGGGTTTGGGGTTGAAATGTGAAGAAGAGGTGGGAAGATTTCTGAAGACTTTAGTCCACCTCTTCTTGGAGAAGAGATCACGCAGACCTTTTTTAATGAAATGTCTTCAGAAAAACAAACACTCTGCAGACCATAAACGTCTGCCCGCCTCTTTTTGGCGCAGACAAAAGAGCTTCAGAAGCTCTTTTTCAGAAAAACAAACACCACCTAATTGTAATTCTAGTGACTTCTGAATGAGTATTTCTGTCTTTTTACCCCTTTAAAAATCATAAGCTGCTTTTTAAAAGCAATACCAAACATGCACTAAATAGAACTTATTATCTCCCATTTAATACAACCATTTCAAACATTTATTTGCCATACTAAACATGCACGCACACATAAAAATATATTACTATACTTCTTGACACCGCTATGTTACAAATCATTTTATAAATAACTACAAGTCTATAACATATATTTTGCTTTGCTTTTTTTTAAAATAATTATAATATATTGAGAAAACAATTAAGAGTTGAAAATAGATTAAAATACACAAGGGGCCACTTGGTGTTGAAGCTAAGGGGGTGGGTTGGGTGTGGTGAAGTATAAAGAGACTCCCCTGTTCTCACACCCCTCAGGTGAAGAGCCCCTTCCTCACACACCATTTCTCTCATCTCTCTCAAATCCTCTGCAGATTCATCCCCTCAGGTGTTTGAATTCAATCAAACTCCATTGTTATCGACACCGTTGGTAACGATATTCCTTTTCCTCCGGTAAGTTTCATCAATTAATCCAACTGTAATCGCTTTTCGCTTCGATTTCTTCGTTTTTAGCTGTTGATTTCGCTTTCTCCCGTGTTGCAGTTCTTCCGCCGTTGACGATGGGTGGCGAAACCGCTCTCAGCCTTGAAGGCATCAAAAATGAGACCGTTGATCTGGTATTACTCGCATTTCATCTTCTTCTCCCCTTTTGAACCACTTTGATTTTACTATATCAACTGTTTTGAGTGTTTACAGAGTCTGTTTGGAGTTTATCTCTTAACTGTTCATAAGATCTTAATAATTAATAGGTAACCTTAAGTCTAAATGATTAATATGTAACTACGTTAATAGATCTTTCAGAGAGCTGTCGATGCATGTTATGAACTGATTTTTTACTTGTGAATCACCGAAACATTATGATTTTAAATTTGTTGGTGTTAGTGAGGGTGTTTAATCATCCATGTGATGACTTTCCTTCACAAACAATCAATAATAATATTACAGATCGATTTAATAATTGATTCAGTGTATGAATTAATTTAATGGTAATCGACAGATTAGCTGTCTCCCCCGTGTATATTCTATTCGATTCATTCACGGAATCTACATCACTGGCGATTTCAAATCATTTCTCATAATTTTGTTTCATCATGTGTTTTTGTTAACAACGTTTTAAATCCGTACGTCTCGATCGATGTAAATTATTTTATGGTTTGTTTTTGATGATGTAGATTTGATTTTACGCATAATCCGTTATTATCTCCTTAATTTGGGGATTATAGTAATCTTGATTGTTAAGCTAAAGATAATCTTTGGTCAATTTTCTTTGTTTTGTTAGCACGAGTAAAACTTATGGTCATCAAACTTAAACTTCTAATGATTTAGTAAAACTTTTATAAGCACCTTGATACCGTTGGCACTTGGCTAAATACATTAAGGTGGGATACCTATAACATGTAAATATTTGGAGTTTATGGGTTAAAATATTATTTAGAGCAAAATTTTTAGAGTTTAGTCAGAGTGTTTTTTCAGCAATGATTTTCATTTTGAGAGTGTTGGAGTTGCGGTCCCGGGTGGAAAATGAATAGATGAGCTCGATTACTATAACACCTATTATTCGAATCAGGTTTCATATTTATTATTTTAAAAATAATAATAATAATCTTTGTTAAATTGCTATTTTCTTTGGGGACTTAACTCTTTGGAATAACAATTTTATTCATCTGCTTATGCTTTTTATCCACTAATTAACAGTTGACCGTTTGTCTTATCAACGGAAGGTAATCGTACAACCTGTCCTGCTTTAAGTACAACTAGAAATAAGATTCTCCGTATGAAAACAGATTGATTTAGCCATTTAGGTACAAAATTCTATGCACAAGATACAAGAATGAGCTTTCATATGTAATACTAAAATTATTTAATGCATAGTAATAGTCAGGTTGTAATATTTATAGTTTTTCATTAAACATAATGAGCTACTTTTTTGAATAAAGTTTAATGTAAATGAACAAATAATAAATTTCTAAAATATCATCATAAAAGTATCTTAAAACTCTACACGTTTACATACCTGTTGTTAACATACAAATTATAATACTGACACAATTAATTTTTTAAATTAACTTCTTATTTTGGAACCATTATAAGGCAACTTTAACAAGGCAAGGAATAGTGTGAAGATATCAGTAACTGATTATTGTTTACCACTTTAACCTTTGTAAATAAATTTATGTTTTTTCCTTAAAAAGTTGGGAAAACATCATTCAACTTTCATATTAGCTTCTTTAATTGTTTAATCATGCCCATTTCTCTCGATAAGCTTTAGTTAGGTTTTATGAAGTAAACATACAAATATATTTCCAGAAAATCTCACTCGTAAATAGAGTCACAATAAAAAAAGTAAAATGAGTGTAAAAATCATCTCTATCCTATGGGATAAAGAAAAAAACTATTCCTAGAGAGACCCTATGATTGGCAACTTTTATTTTTTATTTTTGATTTTTCTAAATTTATTATAAGAACTTTAAAAGATATTAGTGTGTTTTTTAACAACGAATGCTACTCTACTCCTAACTATAACAAAACTAAAATTATTTCAACTAATATTAAACGAAGCTCGAACCATTAACCTCAAAAGATCTACACTTACCCGACCCCCACTCCAGATATTTTCTTATGCTTTTCAAAAAATTACATATAAAAAAAAAACCATATGGTCGTACAGAACGTTTTGCTTTGCGTACTCCGTGAGTCCGTGGTACTGAAACCTGTCTATATCGATGCTTTTAATTTGGTTGCTCCACTTTTATTAACATCTCTGACTAGTGGAATCCGACCCAGATTTTTGGCTTCACTCTTCATCCCTCATCTCTTTGTGAATAAACAACCATTTACACAAACAATCATTTACTTAAATATTAAACCTACATAATACCAACAAAATAATATCACACTCAACATCGAACTCCTTCAAAAACGTTAAAGAAAATGGAATAAAATAAACCGTTGTAGCATGCTCACTTTATTCACATAGAATTCTGTCAAGGGAATCGTTGCTAGTACATAAACGATAAACGTTTTTGGACTTTTTCTATTGTTGGACAACGTGCCATTGTTGGTTGGTTTGTATAAATTTTCAAAAATAATAATAATAATAATAATAATAATAATAATAATAATAATAATAATAATAATAATAATAATAATAATAATAATAATAATAATAATAATAATATAATAATAATAATAATAATAATAATAATAATAATAATAATAATAATAATAATAATGCATAGAAAATGGATGCACCTTTAGTCGTGTGTGGGGCCGACCTTATAGCGTTAGTGGAAAAGTCAACTTGCTAACGCATGTTCAAGTGTTTCCTGTAGTTTTTTTTATTCTTTTAGTCAGGCCCATCACCGTGAAAGCAGCTTTGTACAATTGTACCTCATCTTCAAAGGTCTATTTTAAAAAAATATTATTCTTACCGGTTCCTATAGTTTATCACTTTATTGTTTGCTAAAAAGATTTTTCTTTAAAGTTGAAGTTTAATTTGTTAATTATTATAAACATTATTAGATAATTGCAATGATTTAGTTTCATAACTCTGGCATAAAAAGGCATCTTTGAGTTTGTCATACTTCTTAGGTGCACAAATCGGGTTTTGGCTCAAGTCGGTTTAAGTTTGGTCAACAAAAGATAAAAATCGATTTTTAGTCAAACCTGTCGGGTTTGGAACCGGTTATTGAGGGGGACTTTGACTGGTTTGAAAATTAGGGTGAAAAACGGGTTTTGAGCGGTTCGGCTTGGGCCTGACTGAGTTCAAGCTTGTTTCAAACTATAGGGCTAAATCAATCGAACCCTATGGTTCGGTTTGTAACAGTTTTTTGTCAGACTAGTTTCTTAACCGGCTCGGGAAGTAATTTTTTTTTATGCAGTCTATCTTAGGTATGTTTAAACACATTATCATGTTTTTAAAGCCCATCAGCTGAAAGAGAATTTAAGCTGGGTTTGATCACATGAACTATTGAGTAGTGAGTACTGACCCCAAACGGGCCCATAAAGGTCCATTTTCACTCTTTAATGCTATCACTAAGTCATTAATATCCCAAACACAATATTTGATCAGGATTCAGGCATGCCCTTCTTAACTGTTTTCCTGTTAGTTTCTTGTCTTGCACACACTATTTGCATAGCTTATTATGTATTTCTATTTTCTTTCGCTTAATTTGCTATTTACCGAATAGAATAAGTAGCCATAATCTTTTAAATTTTATCTATTACGGTTGTTCGGTTCATATCTCTAGTGTTTGATCAGATGTAGCTAATTACTCGTTTATTTTTTTAATACAGGAAAAAGTACCAATCGAAGAAGTGTTTGAACAGTTGAAATGTAACCGTGAAGGTCTGAGTTCAGATGAAGGAGCCCAACGGCTTGAAATTTTTGGACCCAACAAATTGGAGGAAAAAAAGGTATAGTTTAATTATAATATATAACATTTTTTTAGCATGTTACTAGTAGCTTTACATCCAAATGGTTAAAACTTAAAAAAATATTATTTTCACTGAATACAGGAAAGCAAAATCCTCAAGTTTCTTGGGTTCATGTGGAACCCCCTATCATGGGTCATGGAGGCTGCAGCCATCATGGCAATTGCACTGGCTAACGGTGGTGGGAAGCCGCCAGATTGGCAAGATTTCGTTGGTATCGTTTGTCTGCTTGTTATCAACTCCACCATCAGTTTCATTGAAGAAAACAATGCTGGAAATGCTGCTGCTGCACTTATGGCTGGTCTTGCACCTAAAACCAAGGTATTATACTATTTCCAAAACCAAAATCTCACTTGTAATGCTACAAGTAATCACAAGAGTTTTTATAATATCATAATCTTTCTTCAGGTTTTGAGGGATGGACGTTGGAGCGAACAAGAAGCTGCAATATTGGTTCCTGGAGATATTATAAGTATCAAACTTGGTGATATTGTACCTGCTGATGCCAGGCTTCTAGAAGGTGATCCTCTAAAGATTGACCAGTCTGCACTTACCGGAGAATCTCTCCCGGTTACCAAGAACCCGTATGATGAAGTGTTCTCTGGTTCAACTTGCAAACAAGGTGAAATTGAAGCGGTTGTTATTGCTACCGGAGTCCATACCTTCTTTGGGAAGGCTGCACATCTTGTGGATAGCACCAACCAAGTTGGGCATTTCCAGAAGGTTTTAACAGCAATTGGAAACTTCTGTATTTGCTCCATTGCTGTTGGAATGGTTGTTGAGATTATTGTTATGTACCCGATCCAACACAGAGAGTACAGAAGCGGAATTGACAATCTTTTGGTGTTGCTTATTGGTGGAATTCCAATTGCTATGCCTACTGTTCTTTCAGTCACCATGGCTATTGGATCACACAGGCTTTCACAACAGGGTGCTATTACAAAAAGAATGACTGCCATTGAAGAAATGGCGGGAATGGATGTTCTTTGCAGTGACAAAACAGGAACTTTGACGCTTAACAAACTTACGGTTGATAAAATTTAATCGAGGTGTTTGGCAAAGGTTTGGATAAGGAACAGGTGTTGCTTTATGCTGCAAGGGCTTCTAGGATGGAAAACCAAGATGCTATTGATGCAGCCATTGTTGGAACTCTTGCAGACCCCAAAGAGGTATGATACATCATTATTTTAGTTTTCTTCAAAGAAGAAAGATGGCTTATTATTATTTTAATTTTGATTTTCATTGATCTTTATGCTTTTTGTAGGCACGAGCTGGCATCAGAGAGGTCCATTTCTTCCCATTCAACCCGGTGGATAAGAGGACTGCCTTGACTTACATCGACAATAATGGAAACTGGTTTAGAGCTAGCAAAGGTGCACCTGAACAGGTAATGTGTTCACCACCATTCCACTTGCTATAGCAAATTGAAAGTAACAGACACTCATTGTCCTTAAATGTTGAATCAGATTTTGACCCTTTGTGGCTGCAAAGAAGACCTGAAGAAGAAAGTTCATGCAATGATCGATAAATTCGCTGAACGTGGGCTGCGATCTTTGGGTGTTGCAAGACAGGTTAGCTTTGATATACTCTTAGTGTAATATGAGTAACATGCTTTGTTTGTTAACTAATCAACGTTAAACTTTTAGGAAGTGCCACAAAAATCAAAAGATAGCCCAGGTGGTCCATGGGAATTTGTTGGACTGCTGTCTCTCTTTGATCCACCAAGACATGACAGTGCTGAGACCATCCGAAGAGCTCTCAATCTTGGTGTAAATGTCAAGATGATTACTGGTACCTAACCATGGCTCCAGATAACGCACCAAGCGTTCGCCTATCTAATTTGTTTCTCTTTTAATTAACTTGATACTGATTTGATATTTAATATATAGGTGATCAACTTGCTATTGCTAAGGAAACTGGTAGACGTCTTGGTATGGGAACAAACATGTATCCTTCTTCATCTTTACTCGGTGGACACAAGGATGAATCAATTGCTGGACTTCCTATTGATGAATTGATCGAGAAAGCTGATGGATTTGCTGGAGTTTTCCCTGGTATGTGTTTTTTCATTCAAACTTGTTGAAAATCTATTATTATTATTTGAAGACATTGAACCTGTACTTTCAATATACAGAACACAAGTATGAAATTGTGAAGAAATTACAAGAGAGGAAGCACATTTGTGGGATGACTGGAGATGGTGTGAACGATGCACCCGCTTTAAAGAAGGCTGATATTGGAATTGCAGTTGCTGATGCTACAGATGCTGCAAGAAGTGCTTCTGACATTGTGCTTACTGAGCCGGGGCTTAGTGTCATTATCAGTGCTGTGCTTACCAGCAGAGCTATTTTCCAAAGAATGAAGAATTACACCGTTAGTCTCTACCTATCAAATATTAAAAAAACACAACTCAATTGTTTAGTTACTAAATCTTTCATCATTTTACAGATCTATGCAGTTTCCATCACCATCCGTATTGTGTTTGGATTCTTGTTCATCGCTTTGATCTGGAAGTTTGACTTCTCTCCCTTCATGGTCCTTATTATTGCAATTCTTAATGACGGTGAGTTTTCCAAAATTATTATACCTGATAGTTAACATTTGGATCATCTTACTAATCCTTTTTTTATGTTTTAAAAGGTACAATCATGACAATCTCAAAGGACAGAGTGAAACCATCTCCACTGCCAGATAGCTGGAAGCTAAAAGAGATCTTTGCCACTGGAGTTGTGCTTGGTGGCTACTTGGCTTTAATGACAGTTATCTTCTTCTGGATCATGAGGGATACTGACTTCTTCACGGTAATAAGATAACAAACAATTTATTGCACTAACATAAATCAATAAACAATTATCTTTTTTTTCTTGCTCATTCAAACTCTTTTTTGGCATATGCAGGAGAAATTTGATGTTAAATCTCTGAGGAAAAGTGAGCCCGAGATGATGGCTGCTTTATATTTGCAAGTCAGTATCGTGAGCCAAGCTTTAATCTTTGTCACTCGCTCTCGAAGCTGGTCATTTGTGGAACGTCCTGGGTTCTTACTAATGGGTGCTTTCCTAGCAGCCCAGCTGGTAAATGTTCTTCAAGTTATAAGCTTTCAAATATAAAGATTCTTAGTAGAATTTAACATGATTTAAACCTGTTCCTATTTGATAATAACATTTCAGGTAGCAACTTTAATAGCAGTATACGCAAACTGGGGATTCGCAAGAATACAGGGAGTTGGCTGGAAATGGGCTGGTGTTATCTGGCTTTACAGTATCGTGTTTTATTTCCCCCTCGATCTCATGAAGTTTGCCATTCGATACATCCTTAGCGGAAAGGCTTGGCTCAACATGATTAACAACAGGGTATGTTCACATCTGCAATAAACAAAACTTATAAGTGAACTTTGTTCAATCAGATGAATTTTAAACTTAAAACACAATTTTGTTATGTCATTGTTGGTACAGACTGCTTTCACAACAAAGAAGGACTATGGAAGAGAAGAGAGAGAGGCCCAATGGGCTCATGCTCAAAGGACTCTACACGGGCTTCAAGCACCCGATACATCAAACCTCTTTAACGAAAAGAGCAGCTACAGAGAACTGTCTGAAATCGCTGAACAGGCCAAACGACGTGCTGAAGTTGCAAGGTATGTACTTTAACTAATACCGTTTTTTCATATTTTGATATTGTGTTTCTTAAAGTCATTAACACTTAACAAACACTTGGTTATGTGTATATATAGGCTTCGGGAGGTACTTACACTCAAGGGTCACGTTGAGTCAGTGGTGAAACTGAAGGGGCTCGACATTGACACCATCCAACAACATTACACAGTATGAGGAACTTTTGATAAGGGAAAAGGGTCTTGTTTTTTACCTTTTAACTTATTACAGAATCAAGGTCAACTAGAAGACCCGTGTTTATACCATGGGGAGAAGTGTTACGTGGTGCGTTGCAGCCACGAGTCGTTAAAGTTAATGTTATGTTGTGAATTTCCAGAGTATTACCCGTGCAGGTTTTGTGTTTGGTCGCTTCTTGTTAGCAGTGAGGCATAAGTTGTGAACATTTTGTCTATGACATAGTTTCTTGTTTCCTTTGCTTGTATGAATCTATGTAATGAACAAAACCAATTGTCCTTGTAATCTACAAGTTAAGTTTTACTCAACCAGTTCATCTTTATTATGCGTCAAATGGTTGGTGAATAACTAAAAAACATATTTTGGATTCACCTAATACAGATCGAATGAATCCAAAATATATTTTGGAGATGATGATGGTGTAATCTACAAGTTAAGTTTTACTCAAAAAACATATTTTGGATTCATTTTAGTTTGTTTTTTATGACCGACAAATTTACACACACTCTACTATACACCTAATGCACTTCTAAAATCACAACCCATACATAATGGTAGAATTTAAAACCACAATATTCAGCGAAGGAGTATGCCGCTTTACCACCAAAATGTTTGTTCTATTTTCAATATCAACTAAAACGTTATACCAATAAAGCTTTTATATCTAGATAGGAGCATACTCTTTTAAAGATGATGAGTTTGACAATTAAAAGGTTTAAAAAACAATCATATATACCCGTGAAATACAGTTTAGTATGACATTATATTACTCCCATCTACTTGTATTTGAGGTTGTTACTATCAAAATCCTTACTGACCATGTGCAACTATTCTTCATGTGCTTGAGCTCGGTTCTAACCTGTCAACAAGAAACTAAAACATTGAAAGGTACTACGTCCTAAGCTTTAGAGATCAGCTTCCAACTATCATGTCGGTATAAATCACACTTTATAAGAAAATAAGCAAGCCTAATGTACGTGGTCCGGATCAAAGGTTCCGGGTCAAGTAGTCCTTATGCAATTAAGCTATTACGTAACAATATTTAAAATGTGCCTTCAAATATGTGTATGAAAATTGCAAGTAGCCACTAGAAGGAATTTCAATCAAAGTGATGCACAAACTCAAGAAATTTGAGGCAGGGAGAATAAGTGAAAGTAGCCACTACAACATTACCACGTGGCACCACTTCAATCACAAACCAGATGAGCCTACAAACTTCAATCTGTAAAATCCAATCGAAACCAAAATCATCAACATATTCAACTTCATCTTCAACACTCAAATCAAATTTCAATCACCATGTCAATAGCTTCATCTCACCAAAGCTTCTTCATCAACACCCTCATCTCTCACCCCCACAAATCCAACAAAATCCCCAATAAATCCACCATCATCTCCTGCAATTCCCCCAAATCTCCATCACAAAACCCTAAAGATTCATCCAGGTAAACCCTAATCCCAATCACTCAATCAATCACTTCAATTCGTCGAATTTCTTTGTTCTTAACATTCTTAATTAACTTTGCTATATGGGAAATCTTGAATTCATACAGATCGAATGATAACAATCAACTCGCAATTCTTAACATTCTTAATTAACTTTGCTATATGGGAAATCTTGAATTCATACAGATCGAATGATAACAATCAACTCGCAAAGCTTGCTTTGGCGACAATGGCCGCCGGAGTCTTGACTCTCGGAGCAATTGATCCCGCCGTCGCCGCCTCCGGCGGCCGCGTCGGCGGTCAAGCTTTCCGATCAGCCCCAAGACAATCGGCCCCTCGTTCATCTTCTCCGAGAATCAACAATTCAAGGTAATCCCATGTGGTTATTCTCAAACTAATTCAGGTGTTTCGGATAGCTTTTTAAAAGTGACTTATTTAAAAGTGACTTATTGACTTTTCTAATAAGTTAATAAGTTAGTTTGGAGTGACTTATTAACTTATTTCCTAACAACATTCACATTGTTAAACACTATAACTTTTTAACTTTTTAAATGTTAAAAAGTTAAAAGTTTAAGCACTCCCAAACACTCACTCAATTACACCGTCTTGTGTGAATAAATTTAATCAGGGTACTCGAGGCACCCTCGGCAAGGGCGTTGGATAGTTTCGGTATTTCGCCAACGCCGGGTAGGGGCTGCGGGTCGGGTAGTTCGGGTAGTAGTTCGGGTTGTATTGGACTAATTTTATTGTACTAATTAGTGTAGATTTGAGTAAAAATGACGTATCAGTGATTATTGGTTAATCCGATTTAAATAATTTTGGTAGTTTGAGTTGTGCCTCTAGTATTCTTATGAATTGATTCATGAATTGATGTTGGTTTTACAGGACTAATATTTATATAAACCCACCGGTGGCGCCACCGTTGATTGGTGGTTACGGTTATGGGTACGGTGGTTGGGGGTGGTCGCCGTTTTCGTTCTTTGCACCTGGGCCAACCGTGGCGGTCGGCGTCGGTGGTGGGTTTGATACGTTGGTGTTGTTTATGGTGCTTGGTGCTGCAGCCGCGGTAGTTCGAAGGTTCTTTGGATCAAGGAATGATTATGATGATGAAGATTATTAATAATTGTTCAAGACTCGAGTTTTTTTATAAAATGTATATGGGGAATGTAAAATGATTCTAGACGTTGTTACTTGTGTTATGTATCACTAGGCATTGTATATATTGCGGATCGTGCATTCGTTCTTACACATACCTATACGTTTATTGTCGTGAGGTAGACGGTGAGTCCAAAACCAAACTGAACCGTGTTGTATGCACTATGTATGTGGTGCATCTACTTAAG
This sequence comes from Flaveria linearis, assembly GCA_024085815.1. NCBI lineage: Eukaryota > Viridiplantae > Streptophyta > Magnoliopsida > Asterales > Asteraceae > Flaveria > Flaveria linearis. Next base: position 5,500,443 of record CM044010.1, read on the forward strand.
TTTCAAAACCTTATGTCTCTAGCATTAGGTTATGGTATCCTAAGAAGCTACAAAGCCACATAAGTTGTGAAATAAGGTGATTTAAGCTTCCTTAACATGCACTTATTGTGACAAAGTGAATGTTATTTAACTCTACACTTAGATTAAGAAAACAAGCAAAAAGAGGGGTGACGTCGACGAACAATATTATACTAAACTTGAGAACTTCATGACATCGGACTGGATTTAACTTGCGGATCTAGACAACATAGTTCGAAACGACACACTTTTGAATGCCAGAAAAATATTGTGGTTGTGACCGACGTAGGGATATCCGATGATATGGTCCATTCGGAGACTTTGAAGGTACACACATTTTAGAACACCTTCATTATTAAAGTTATGCTGCCTTATGTCTTCACTCTCATTTCACTTTTACTCTCAAGTCTCAACATACACTAACACATTGTACAACAATTTTTCTCGAGACTATTGGTTTTTGTCTATTTTACATTATTGTAAACTACAATTGTGTCTATCGACACTTCTTTATCAAGGCAAATCTGGTTTATATGTAGCCTATCTTGACGTTTGCATTTAGAAATTCTCATAATAATTAAATATGTGTTGCTTATATATAGATATAAGGAGCAAACTTGATGGTTCACAAATTGCATACCACCATCACTTTGAAAGGTTTTAACTTTGCATGAGAACTACATTTGCATAAAATGTAAGAAAATCATTTAGACCTAAAAAGGTTCATATTCCGTCTTTAAGGTACATAACAGCTTAAACCAGAAGAAGTCATCTATGAAAACTACATAATATAGATCTCATTCTTGAAAGGTATAAATAAGGTCAGACACCTGTCACAACGTATCAAATTGAGAAAGCATAATAAACATTTCATATTATTTTCACATGACAATTTATGTCTGTAGGAAAGTTGATAAGAAGAACAAATACTCGTGGTTTCGGTATAATAGAAGTAAGATATAGATATCCCAACCTACTTAATAAAGAAACAATGTCAAAAGTTCTATAGCATGGTTAACTAGTAGGATGCTTGAAATCTTGAAGGTGTGATGGATGCCATGAGAGCCTGAGTGATACGATTGGGTTTGGATTAGAAATGAAGAACGAAATTGGTACCTTTTTAAAGATGAGTCAACTTACATACATTGGCTTTGTATAGTTCACTATAATATGTCAATTGTTAGCAAACATACATCTAAAACCCTAAAAATAATTGTGTTATGTCCTATTTAACTTAAATTTATGCATTATGCATCAGGTTTGCCTATTTAACCTTAGATTCTGAAAAAGCCAATGTGGTCTCTTGTTTCTTGATTGTATAATGTACTTGAATTTCCCAAACTCTTTCTTGCGGTTGCCTTAGTGTCGTTGTTACGGTTTTGTGATCGTCTCTTGCTAGTGCTAGGTCCGATGCTTAACGTTAGTTCCACATCATTGGAACACAAATGCTCGTCGTCAAAGCCACTACTGTCTCCGCGTGACAAATCTTCTTCAATAGGCTTTGAAAGATCAAAACCGGATATTATTCCTAACTCATCATTGTTAATATCCAAAGCAACCCGTGGCTTGTACTCAATGTGTTGTTTGGTCTCACTTCTCAATGTATTCATCAGTTTCTTCTGAACGTTGTACAACCGATGAAGTTCCCTTACCTATGACACAATTTACACCAAATAATATCGTGAACTTTCATGTTTTTCCTCGCTAAGAACTCTTAACCAATGGTTTCGAAACCGGACCGGACCGGCCGGTCCGACCGGGACCCGGTGCCTTTGCCGGTTCGGTTCGTTGGTTTTAGACCGTTTTCAAATAACCGGCCGGTTCGCGCGGTTGACCGGTCCGACCGGAACCGGCGAACCGGGTTGAACCGGTTTTTGGATTTTTTTTTATTTTAATAGAAAAATATTATTGGATATGGATTAAGGAACACTGGTTCGTTAATTTGGACTATGTTTAATTGAATGATATGTATTTTGGATGTTGTTTTAGATTAAGGAACACCGGTTCGTTAATATTATACCTTATACATACACACTAAATATTTGGATTTTTTTATATTTTTTTAAATATTTATGACGTCATCCGGTTCGTAATCCGGTCCGACCGGTCCGACCGTGAACCTCTAGGCCGTCCGGTTCGCTTTCCGGTCTGGTTTTGAAAACATTGCTCTTAACGACTAGTAAATAGCTTACACATGCATAACAATAGAATGAATGTTACACATTACCTGATGTCTAAAAGTATCTTCATGCCTCAACATTGTTTGTTTGATGAAATCAGCTAGATTGTGGTTATCAAGCATCGTATCGCGAATCTTGCAATACGAACACAAGGCGTGTGTAACAATTCTCTTATCGAAGATAACAAAACTTGGTCTTCCGAGGAGTGATCGATCATCCGCTACCCGAAAATATATATAAGTTTGTTGCTAGTTGAAAAATAAGCATGCTTTAGTTTTGATCTCATGCCTATAAGAGTAATTGGAGCAACTGTCAATTTATATCCAAAAGTGGTACACAAAGCTATAAGAAAATGAACCACCAAAACAAGAATAAAGTCTTATTAGTGCTCAGACAACGACAAATACCCATCTGACAATATTAGCCATTTTGACATTTCTTTTAACTCTTGTAAAATGTTTTAACTTTTAAAGATCGCATCTACTTATTTATGCTAAAACGCTTTTAGCTAGTTTACTGTGATGAATCCGTTACAGAAAGAAACCAGTGACCCATAACAATAAACAGGCGGATTGGTTGGCCCTCGGGAAACTGAGGGCCAGTTGACGACCCTGTGACATTAATCTCTCATTGAATATGCGTCATATGATTGGAGCGTACAACTCTATCAAGAATAGCAATAATAACGTGATGAATGTTGCATATATATATGTAAGGCACTAGTGAAAAGTGGAGACAATGGCTAGTTGAACCCAAGTCAGAAGTCTGTGATGACCTAATGTCAAAATTCAACCACCATGGATGATCCATTTGAGTCATATCCAATACAACACAACCAGACAAAATATGCATATACTCGAAACCTCATAGATCGATCGAGCTAAAAGGATAACCGAGACTGTTGCTAGCCACAATTTTTTCCCCATACTTTTCAATATCCATTTTTCTTGATCATGACTTACAATACGTCATTAAGCACTTGCAAAAGGTGAGTTCTACTGTTTGATCACAACCCACAACAAATAATTAAAAAAAAACTCGTTTTCATAGTTGAAACTCGAAGAACATACGTACTGATCGGTTCATAATAACCTATGATCAAATGGATCTAAAAGTATTAATCTATAACAGCAAGATGCATGCATCCACATTTATGAACATACAATGCACAATATGATGATGATACTACTAGTTACATTAATAAAGAAAGCGCGTACATGTACCTGATCTATCGCGAGAAGCTAGCAGATTCAAAACCACAATATATAGCGCGTGTATAACCAAATCAAAGATCACTGAAAAGAAGAACAAATGATCATCAAAGTGTCGGTTTGACCGAAGATAATGTCTCCAAAGAACAAGGGGCAGAAGAAGGATATCTGGGAATCTCCTAAAGTTTGAGTTTTGTTTGATCCAACAACAATGTTTGTAAGATATAAGATCATATCAATCATAAGATTATGATATTCATGGGTGTGCTAATAATTCAAGATTGACAGGCTGTGGATGAGAGAGAGGTGATGACTGATGAGTAAGTTACATGCATTATTATTATTATGATGCATAATATTATATTGTGTTTAAGGTTGTATTTTAATGTAGCATGTGTTTGTTTTGAATCTTTGATTGGGAAAGAAGCCACAACGATGTTGCCGATTAAGATTAAAATATTAATAATGTTGAGGTTTTGTCTTGATTTGTAGGTTATAACTGGATCAGATTAATAGATTATTGGATTCATAAGTGGATCAAGAGATTATTATTGGGATGTATGCAGAAATTAATATAATGGTGGTGTTGGTGGTAGGCCTACATGTGAACAATATATTCCGGACATCACTTGCTGGAATTCAGGGACAAAATGATATGTGTATTTTATTAGTTGAACAAATGGATGTGTTATATATATATATATATATATGATGATCCTAGACCTAGGTTATTATTGTTCTTTACCACTGTGCTAATAGTTTGTTATGAATCATAAGGCTATGGGATGTGGATGTATGTCTCCGGTCGGGGGCTGATGCGGACGCTAGGTGCCTCCAGGGATTTCGAGCGGGGACACAAAATGGGGCCCTTGCGCGACGTTTATTTATATTTTTTGTTATAATATTGTTCAACATTTAATTTGAATTTTCTTTAATAACATGGTCTTGTTAATATTTTAATAAATTTTAAGTAGACAATTTTATTTATTTTTCAATATTTCGATATAAAATTTAGTAAAAACAGAGTTGTGTATGTAATAAATTATTTATTGCATCGTAATTGGCTTTGGCACTTGCTTGGAATGATATTTTGAAGAATAATGAATTGAAAGCAATTAATATTCGAGAATTATGTGACCAGGAAATGTATGTAAACCGAATATATCTACACAACTCAACTACCTGACAAAGACTAGAATTTTATTATATTCTTTTTTCTGTTACGTCTACGTTATTTTTTTTTTCAATTTGAAGCCATGTAGTTTGTATTTTGTATTGTTAGTAGTCATATTTTCTTTATTTTTATTTAGTAGTTATCTTTTTAATATTGGCATATATTGAGTTTAAAAATTAAAACACAAGATTGAATGGTAATGATGATGAATTATAGACATTTCCATTGTTGAAAGAGGGATTGAAAGATAAAGAAAGATGATAATATGATGTTAAGGTAACACAGAATAATAAATAGTAAGAGTGAGTACATCTTATTATCTAATAAAAGTTAAAGTTATATTGTTTTCTACTTCCTGATGCAAACAAATTAATCATTCAATTAGTTAAATTGATCGAAATTGCACAAAATGAGGAATGACTATGCATCTTTAGAAACTCAGGAATGCATGTGACGTCAACCTCGTTCATATAAAAGATATAAAATTTTTAGATCGTTCGGCCTTATTTTTGTCTGTTAATGTGTATGTAAGCCCAATCAATTGTAGCCATACAACTTATTAACTAAAATTATTCAATAGGGAAAGGTTTAAATATAAGATCTTTTAAAACTAGAAAATATAAGAAAATTTAAGATGGTAACACGTGCCTTTTTTATCAAAATTAGGTTGGGGTAGAATTGATAATGTTTCACATTCTCAAGTTTCATATTTTTTTAAACATTCGTAACTTTTACATAGGACATTATTTAAAAAAAATTACATCACTAAAACGAGCATTTTTTAATCTTTAAAACACGTATAGTGTTGATATAGAAAAACAAAGTTATTTTTTACGTTTTTTAACTCATTGTGTAATTTCGTCAAGTAGTTGTTTAATCTTCTGAATTGATATATTATACAATTATCTGATAAGGAAAACAAAATGAACTTAAAACATAAAAAGTTTACATTTTTTTTATTATATTATTCAAAAATTATCATTTAAAAAACACAATGGTTAACATTAGACATAATAAATAATACAATGACTAGCATTAGACTTGATGATTAGCAATAAACACAATGAGCTGCTTTACGAGAATTACACAATTACATTATCAAGATTACATAATGAACTGAAAAAGTAAAAAAAATTACATTTTTAGCATTGTGTTATTTATAAATCATCATTATAAAAAACACAATGACTAACATTAGACACAATGGATAACACAATGACTAGCACTATACTCGATAATTAGCAATAACCACAATGAGCTTGTTGATAAGGATTACATAATAACTTGATCAATATTATACAATGAGCTGGAAAATGAAAACAATACATTTTTAACAGTGTGTTAATTGAAATCATTTTTAAAAAGCACGATACATAACAAAATGGTTAACATTAGTCACAATGGTCTGATGAATATTACACAATGACCTGATATTATATAATAAGCTGACGAATATTAAACAATAAACTGAAATAATGTGGAAAAAACGTCTTTCTTGATGATTCTTTGACTTTATTGGAACCCGTGACACCACAAAAGCATGCCATATCCACAGATCTTGTCACGCCCGTCATTCGAGCGTCATCGGGTCTTTGAATTAACGACCCACCACCGAAAAATCTTGCTTCCTAACGACCCATCCCATTATATTTCACCCATCTAGTTTTTACTTTGATTGATTGACATATACAGTCTTTCAACTTTCATTTTAATAGTTAGTTATAACAAAACTCAAATTTAACCAATTTTGAGTATTGGACTCCCCTATTAGAGTTTGAGTGACATATTGTTCACTTAACAAACATTAAAAATTTATACTATATATAAAATATATGAGAGGGGTATTTTAAGATACCCTAAAATTAAGAACATGTACAACATTCAATGCATAAAATACAAACATTTATAAGGGTAAAATGGTACTTAAAATCTTATTTACAAAATAACCCCTATGTTAATTTCCATAATATCCCCACACATTACAACTATTAACTTTATTTACATATTATATCCTCCACAAATATCTCAACCATATACATAAAAAATGTATATATCCTCCACAAACATCTCAACCACCTAAAAAATAAAAAAAAGGTGAAGAAAAAATAATATTTAGGATTCAACTATGCAACAATTTTTTTTCTACTTCAAGAAAAATAATTAGCTCAACTAATTACAGCGATGAAAAAGGTAGCTTGAAATAATATATTTTTTATATTTTACATATCAACCAATAATATTAAAAACTCATCTACGATTAATATATCTATTGTGTGTACCTGCAATTAATTTTCAAAGTCGTCTGTTTAATCTTCTGTGTACCTCAATTTTGAACAAAATTAATTATTAAAGTGGTATAGATTTTTGGTGATATTATTTTTTTTTGAGATATTAATTATTAAAAATCTGTTGTTATAGATTTTTGTGTTGTACCCTAAAATGTACTTGCATTATATTAGTTTTTTTAAAAATAAAAACTAAGAAAGGTTAGTTTTTTTAAAATAAAAACTAAGAAAATAGTTCCCTATTCGACTTAGCTTTTCCATGACAATTAACAAAGCTCAAGGTCAAATGATCCCGCATGTTGGTGTTTATCTGCCGGAATCTGTTTTTCATATGGACAACTTTATGTTGCTTTATTAAGAGGGATATCACGGGAAAATACAAATGTGTTAGTATACCCTTCCAAAAAATTCAAACGAGTCGGAGTGTACATCTCAAACGTTGTATATCTGGAAGTGTTACGTGATATGTGAAATGTACGTGTGCCAAAACCTAACACTATGGTTTATTAAATTAAACGGCTTATGTTTTATGTTCATGATGTTGTTTTTCATTAGTAATATTTGTTTTTATGGATAAAACTTATAATCAAAGAAAACACGTGATGTTTTTAATAAAAAATACGATCAATTTACTGCATACTAACTTATTATATTTCCTTTTGCATGATATAGAATTTAATATGAACAGAATAATTTAAAAGATGTATCGGGTGTCATTTTAACTTCTGAAACTCTAATTTTATTTCCTTACCTATGCTATTTAATATTGTGAGCTATGATAAATTCACATGTAAGAAACTAAACATTTATTTATTTTTCAGTTACCAAACATGCTGCAGCGAAGGATGACTCTGTCAAAGTGGAGAATATTTCTAATAACCAAGCTTCATAAGATGTGGCATAGAATCAAGAACAAATACCTGATATTCTAAAAAACCATCCTCCATTAGATGTAGCGGTGAATCAACAAGATATACCGGATGCTCATGGGCTTGCTCTTCATAAGGAATGGTGATTGCCCAACATACTTTAGATCATTCAAATGTTTGAGCATTTCGATTAAAATGATATCATCATGATGAGATCACTTCACAACTGAATAAAAATGAGTACCGGATAATTTTGCTTCAACTTTTATGTTTAAAAATTATATTGTTTATTCGTGTATTACTTTATTGCAAAAATGATTTCTTGAACTAATTGATAAGTTCAATGCATATATATTACTTGCTAGGTCTACGTATTGCGTATCACGTATATCAACCACAATAATTATATTCACGTAAGAGCTTACAAAATACTTAATATATTTTTGTAAAAATAATACGATAATAACAAAACATCATAAACCCATATTGGATGAAAAATGTCACCATATCACATTACGCCCGCCGCATAGCGCGGGCACCTCCTAGTAATATTAATATAATCATTTAAGTCAATATTTCAAAAAAAGAACTTCGTTCCATTCTTATTAAATAACGTAACTTTTGTCGTCAAAAGATGATCTTACTTGATATTTTGGATACGAGAGAAGTGGGAAGATGGACCGATTACTCAGTTAGGGTTAACGGTTAGGTAAGTGACTAGTTTAAGAGAAATATTTGGGTAATTTCATTTATTAGGGGTTTGTTTAGTACAAACTTTTTGAAAAGCTTAATTTTGTTTCTAAAAAATTGTTTTCTTATACAATACTATAACTACTTTGATTATTACAGATAAAAGAAGAAAAAAAAACTAAAAAGAAAAGCTACAAAGTAGCGATCAATGATATGTTTAAAGTTTTTGAAAGTAATACTTGGAAAGTAAAATCAATCTGACATGATTGTTCCTTAAAAGCAACCTATGATTATTTGATTGTTTAACGAATATTTGAACTATTCGTTGACTTCTATTTAACCAAATGGTCGTGTGCCTTGAGTTCAACATTGTATTATTGACCAACAAATGCAAAATACATGTACAAGTTTACATTTAACAAAGATAAAAGTTCCCAAAACCAAACCAGCATTATTTGTTCTTCAAAAGCGACATGCATGTGAAGAATTCTAGCAACTTATTTAAGAATCAAATATGCACTTTGTCATCAAAAAATAATAAAGGGAAACGAGTTCAGCGTTTTTCATTCAGTTTGGTAGTGAGCAATCACGCCTGATCTCACCCTGATTGCCAGTCAGAACCCCGACTCGTCCTAGCTTGGTCATGGCGATCACGAAAGCTTGGTTAAAGGCAGTGTTGCTAGATGCAAACAAGTCAACCGTTGGCCTTGACCGGTTGTCTGTGAACAAGACTTGGTCAGAGACAAACAAACCCTTTCCTTGTTGAAGGTTTCGAAAATACGCATTGTCAAAAATCTGAGGGGTGGTGGGGTCCATGTTAATCGCGATCCTGGGGTCCACGTTTACGGGACACATCTGCCTTAGCTGTTGAGCATATTCAGGGTTTAGGGTCGGGTCTATTCCACTCTTTGAATAGATACGGGATGAGATCTTGGTGCAATGAGCGAATCCAAGTGTATGTGCACCTATATATGAAACAATTAAACATCCTTAATTCTAATAACATCTTTTTATAAGTTTATCAAGTGGGATTTGCCAATAATATTTGAAATATTTACCTGAAAGTGCAATCATATCAGTTTGAGATAGATTATGCTTTGCAAACATGGTATTAAGTTGGACCAAGTTAAAATGTGCCTGTGGAAGACTATGTTGCACACTTGCCTTTGTAGAAATTCTTCCATCTCTTCTTCCCAACTCTACACTATATGATGGTCCACCTGACTGTTTATTTAAACAAACAAACAAATAAATATAACCAAAACTATGATATAAAATATTAATTCTTAGCTGATCCAAGAGCTTATTGACTCATACTTGGAGCAGTTGAACAAGGACTTAAAAGGGGCATAACCTATGCCACACCTAAAATGGCCCAAAACTAATAGACAAAAATGTTTCGACGGGCCAAATCATGTGCCAGACAGCCATAGGCAGTTTGTGACGAGTGGCGACTGTCCAGACTCGAATTCTACCATTTAAAGTCTTGATTTCCAACTCAAAGATTTATTTTTTTTCAAATTTTAGAAATATTATGTTGTAAAAACATGTGAATCTTCGATTTAATTTAAGTATTTCATCCGTTTATTAAGAAAAATTATTTTGTAACCAGATAGCCGTTAGAGCTTTTGAAATTTGACTCATCTTTATCATAGTTTTCAACTTTTTGTGAGACCCAATAAGGCTGTTTATTTGATTTTATATAAAAATCAACAGTCTCACATAAAAACATATTCACCACCATGTGTAAAGACAAAACACTCTAGAAGCATCACTTATGAGAAGGTTCAAAGTTCGATCCTGACCAGAGGCGGCCTGATCCAGGGCAATATGGTCATTTGCCCAGGGCCCGAAAATACCAAGGGGTACGAAATTTTTAAAAAAAAATTATATATATATATATACATATTAAAAAAAATTAACATTGGGCTTCTTAAAATTTATAATACTTGAGAATAATTTTTAGCCCAATACTAGCTCAATTGTAATTGAAAGTTTTTATAACAAAACTTTGGCCTAATATAAGTAGAATTTATGATTTTATTATCTTTTTTGTTAAGACATTTGTTTTTGTTATAAAATTAGTTTATATAATACAATTCGCTAGTATAAGAGGACCTTTTTTTTTACTCGCCCAGCGCCCCGAAATCCTCAGGGCCGGCCCTGATCCTGACAAATGTAATATATATACGTGGTCTAGTTTTGAAGTAATAGTATGATCGAATTGTCATTCTAAAAAGCAATATTAAAGAATAACAATGTGAATGCTAATCATACCAAGCCTATGACATCTCTAGTGGCAAGAGCCAATATGTCTGCACAAGACACTTGATTCCGACAACTGGGATTACTATCAAGGGCAGCTTTTGCTTTGACGACGGTGTCGAACCCGTCTCCAGCAAGCGATATGTCGTCGGGATGGTCCTTCTCGGCGTCTGCATTCGCAAGAAGAACCGAAGCATCGCATCCCTAAGCAAACATACACATAAACATAACATATAATACACTAACAAGTTACTATATATACATTCAAAATAACATGTAGAAGTAGATGTATATCAAGAAGCGAGAGGCACCCGAACGAAACAGTCATGGAAGAAGAGGCGAAGAGTGCCCGGGACCGTGACAAACGTCTGCTGGAATTTCTTGGTGACGGCGTCTTTGACGATTGATTCGACGTTTGGGCATGTGTTTTGATAGAAGTTTTGTCTAAGTTGAGCATAACATGAAGTCATAAACAAAGAGATGAACAAGAAACTTAGCATTTGCTTCTTCATCTTGCTTTCTTTGTTATAAGATTGGAGGTGATGAAGATGTTTATATAGATACCTACATATATATGTGTATGCGTGTAGGTATGTATATGTATATCATGTATATATTATTACAATATGGTCATTGACTTGCGCATTTTTATTCGTCGCTTTATTGAACAATGGAATAAGTTTATCCAATTATGAATTAAATTATCCATTACTTGGTAGTCAAACAGAATCTGTAATTTACATACCAAATTCACCTATACTGGTAAACTATATAAAATAATATTCATATGAGTTTATGGGGCAAATAGTACTATACTACTATGGCATGTTATTTTTGTTGGTTTTACTACTCAACATAATTGTTACATGCATAAAATTCCTATGTTTTAGAGGGTAAAATAAAAATTAAGATTAGGTACGTTTAGTGTCGCCTATTTTTATTTTTATAAAGTTACATTCATGGGTGGAACTATATATAAGATGTTTGAGGTCTTTTCTCCTTCGAGGATGAATATTTTTATTAACAACGGTATCCAACATAACATTTTTCATTTTGAGGATGAATAATTTTTCAGTTAGCCTTCAAGTTTACATTAAAGTAGTTAAAAAGAATATAAAAAATGATTATACATTTTATATATTGTTAATTTATTATGTAAGGAGAATTCTAAAATCATATCGTCTTAATTATATTTTTATAGTATAGATTCATTCTCAAATTAGGACATGAGTGATTTATGATATTAAAACGAGCTTTAGATCTTATGTCATTACCAACAATATGTTTCCGTCATATGTTTTAACCGTGTTCACTACAACAAATGTGACCAATAGGGGCGACCTTATTAGCGGCGACTAGGTTATTAGCGGCGACACTATTAGCGGCGACATTAATAACGGCGACATGTCGCCGCTAATAGTCCGTGATTCGTGCCGGCCTCTGCCACTTAATTTTGGTCGTTGATTAATCCCTAGATCTAACGGCTGGGGTAATATCGTACAACATCAATAGCGGCGACACCAATAGCGGTGACAAGTCGCCGCTATTGATGTTATCTTTACCCGGGATCTTTTCCCTCAATCCGGCTCATTCGCGCGCCTCACCTGCAACCTCCCCAAAAATTTGCGACCGACACCGCCGCACCGGTCCTCCCTTGCCCTCCCCACCGCCACACCGGTCCTCCCTTGCCCTCCCCACCGCCGCACCGGTCCTCCCTTGCCCTCCCCACCGCCGCACCGGTCCTCCCTTGCCCTCCCCACCGCCGCACCTCCATCCAGCCTCCCCACCGCCGCACCTCCCCTCTTCATCTCCGTCCCCTCTTCTCACTGCCGCTCCCCAGCCACCGTCTCCGCCACCTCTCCCCGCCATTTCATCGTCTCTGCTCTGTAAGTTCATCCAAATCCATTAGTTTCATGTGTTGGTTTGTTGTACATTGTGCTATGTAGGTTGTACTTTTGGGCTTGGTTACTATGGTTCGTTTGTGTTTATGTGTTTCTTGGTTGGATCGAACGATCGAGACACGCTATGTCCAACTTTTAAATCGTTTGTGTTTATGTGTTTCTTGGCTTGGTTACTATGGTTCGTTTGTGTTTATTGTCTCAAAGGAAATATGGTTTAGACTTACTATCCGGATTTGGCATGTTAGGGTCTAAACTTGGTTTCACACTTATTGAACAAAATGTTATTATCTACGATAAAGATTTTGCTTTACCTAGTGACAAGTTACTTGAAAATGTGACCGAGTATCAAAGAATAGTTGAGGTAAGTGCAAAGTAAATTCGTAAGTCTTAAATATGCGCAATAATTACATTTGTGTTTACTTTTGAAACTAAGATTTACATTTGTGTTTATTTGTGTTTAGTTTTGAAACAAATTTATACATTTGAGTTTAGGCTATCTCCACTAGCATATGTGAAAATATGTGAATAATATTTTGAAATTAGTGTTTGACATGAGACATTAAGAATTTTATTGTGGTTGGAATAATATTTTGAATTTGGTGTTGTTGTTTGTCAATGATGTTTTGTTCATTTTTGACTAATTTATGGAATTGTTTTTCAGTTTTTGGAGTACAAGTTGTTGTTTAATCACTACCTATCACCTTGAGGTAAGTTAACATCAATTTATGCTTGATAATGAATTGTGTATGTTTAGTTGTAAATGTATAAAATGTATGTTTAGTTGAAAATGATATTTTTTAGGTTTTAATTTACACTTACTAAAGATGGTGAGAGGTATGCCTAGTTGAAAATGTATGAAATAACGTATGCTTGAATATGCTTAGTCAAGAATGTATTTATGTATTTTGTAGATTTTAAGTATAATGATTTGTGTATGCTTAGATGAAAAGGTATGCAATGCGTTCAAATAATACCACGTTTAAGAATATTTTTTGAATATTTTATCTCATTTAGGATGTGAATATGTATTATATGAATGTTTGTCTAAGAATATTTTATCTCATAGTTTCAACCTTTTTAATTCTCAATTAGTTATTCTCATTTTCGTAGATAGTTTTTCATCCACTTAAATCCAATATTATATTGCGGTTCCATAATCATGCCTAACGATAAAAGTTGGCTTCTTAATCTGAACCGTAGATCACCTGAGTATCAACAAGGACTTAGCTCTTTTATAGATATGTGCGAAAAACTTGTGGACAGTTATGGCCAGATTCGATGTCCATGTATGAAATGTCAGAACAACAAATATATACAAACCGTGGGGGGACTGCTTCATATAGTAGTTATTGTTATAAGCAGGTAATGATTTAAATTTATATATTTGTGTATTATATATTAGTATTTTTTAATATATAATATACTTTTTAAAAACAGAATAAAAGCAGACTTGAAACGTTTCATGATGCTCATACTGGTAAAGATGGGACATTTGATAGCGAGGTAGCAGAGCAACAATATGTAAGTATTTCTTAAAAGTATAATTTTTAAATATATATTTATGTATGTATAAATATGTTGATATATTTTGTTAATTAATACAGAACCAATTAAAGGAAAGGTTTGATGAGCTAAGTCAAACCCAAAATCAAGAAAGTGGATCATCAACGCTGAATGAAGTCGATATCTTTGAGTCGGTGTTGGGACAACGGCGTGGACATATTCGGGGGATTGGGCGTAAACCATTATCATCTGCAGGGACGAGTTCTTTTGTTCATGATCATGAACAAACTTCTCAGTCGTTTACACAGGTAAGTGCATCATAGTTGGATGTGTTAAGTTCATCATAGTTCACTTAGGTTTATTATGACTTTTTATCCCTAAAATAGACTTTAATTATCTAAGTTTAGCTTAAACGGGTCAAAATGGGTGAAAACAACATGATTTCAGTTAAAACGGGTCAAAATGAGTTAAACTTGGATGTGTTAAATTCATCATAGTTCACTTAGGTTTATTATGACTTTTTATCGTTAAAATAGACTTTAATTATCTAAGTTTAGCTTAAACGGGATAAAATGGGTGAAAGCGACATGATTTTGTGTTTAAATGGGTGAAAATGACTTAAAGTTGGATGTGTTTAGTTAATCATAGTTCCCTTAGGTTTATTATGACTTTTTATCCCTAAAATAGACTTTAATTATCTAAGTTTAGCTAAAACGGGTCAAATGGGTGAAAACAACATGATTTGAGTTAAAACGAGTCAAAATGAGTTAAACTTGGATGTGTTAAGTTCATCATAGTTCATTTTGGTTTTTTATAACTTTTATTGCTAAAATAGACTTTAATTATCTAACTTTAGCTTAAACGGGTCAAAATGAGTGAAAACAACATGATTTGAGTTAAAACGGGTCAAAATGAGTTAAACTTGGATGTGTTAAGTTCATCATAGTTCATTTTGGTTTTTTATGACTTTTTATTGCTAAAATAGACTTTAATTATCTAAGTTTAGCTTAAACGGGTCAAAATGGGTGAAAACAACATTATTTGAGTTAAAACGGATCAAAATGAGTTAAACTTGTGTAAGGGACAAAATATTTGGATTACGATATCGTTGTTGGTCGCATGCAACAAAGTTGCAAGAGGCATGCAAGTCGCACATGCATGCATGCATGCGAGAGAAAGCAGATTCGCATGCATGCGAAAATGCATGCATGCGAACAGCAGACAGGCGAGTCGCATATCCATGCGAAGGCAGGCTAGTCGCATTGTCATGCGAGATCGTGATGCGAGTCGCATGCATGCGAAAAGCGTCTCTTTCGCATGTATATATATGTGCAAACGAGTTCAGTTAGAGGTGTGCTTCACTTTACTAAGAGTTGTCTAGATAGTGTGTGTTATTTCTCTGTTTATGTCGCTCAATTGAGCAGATCACATGTTGTGATTTTCCACCTTCGGGTGAGATCGATAGTATATCGATTTTCATTGTAATCGTTCGACTTTGGAATAAACATTTCAATTACAATGAGTTTGTTGTAAACATTGAAAACACCTTGTTATCTAGATTGATTTAAAGTAGAATGTGCACCCGTCTTCGCGTGTTATCAAGTGCAACAATTCAAACGAAGTGAGATCGATCGCTTTTAAGGACTTTACATTTGGTATCAGAGCAAGGTGTTGCTCTTGATACAACGGATCATTATTCCGCGATCTTCCGTTCGAGGACGTTAAACAAATTCAAAATTTGTAGACCGCACACCAAGTGTTTGTGTAAATGCTCAAGAGACTTTGTTGCATGATTTTATGAAGACTTGAAGCTCAAAAGTTGCTGCATCAAAGTCAAATATCCGGTTGTGCGAGAACCTTTATTGAAAGGTTTTATTGAAGATTAAATTTGTTGGAGAACTCAAAACGATATCATAATCCAAGGGGGAGATTGTAAGGGATAAAATATTTGGATTACGATATCGTTGTTGGTCGCATGCAACAAAGTTGCGAGAGGCATGCAAGTCGCACATGCATGCATGCATGCGAGAGAAAGCAGATTCGCATGCATGCGAAAATGCATGCATGCGAACAGCAGACAGGCGAGTCGCATATCCATGCGAAGGCAGGCTTGTCGCATTGTCATGCGAGATCGTGATGCGAGTCGCATGCATGCGAAAAGCATCTCTTTCGCATGTATATATATGTGCAAACGAGTTCAGTTAGAGGTGTGCTTCACTTTACTAAGAGTTGTCTAGATAGTGTGTGTGTGTTTTCTCTGTTTATGTCGCTCAATTGAGCAGATCACATGTTGTGATTTCCACCTTCAGGTGAGATCGATAGTATATCGATTTTTATTGTAATCGTTCGACTTTGGAATAAACATTTCAATTACAATGGGTTTGTTGTAAACATTGAAAACACCTTGTTATCTAGATTGATTTAAAGTAGAATGTGCACCCGTCTTCGCGTGTTATCAAGTGCAACAATTCAAACGAAGTGAGATCGATCGCTTTTAAGGACTTTACAACTTGGATGTGTTAAGTTCATAATAGTTGTTTTAGGTTATTATGACTTGGATGTGTTAAGTTCATCATAAGTGTGTTTGTTTAACATGATTAATTGACACTTCATATACTTAGCCAAGATATAAATGTATATTTTGTTTTTGTAGGAGCAAATTTCAAGTCTATTTCAAAACGCGCAATTTATGTCACAAATGACGCAATTAATTGCTTCGCAAAAGGCTTCAAATCAAGTCGAAGAAGAGGATTCAGACGAGGGGGATGAATAGCATAGTTTATGATTGTATGACATTGCGTAATCTAGATTTTAAGCTTTTAAACATGACTTAATTATGTATATATGATTGGATGATATTTTGTAAAACGTAGTTTATGTATAATTTTATGATATTATGTAGTGTAATCTAGATTTGATAAACCTAGGTTTATTTTGGCTGGAAAACAGGATTTCCAAAAAAAAAACAAAAAAAATTAAAAAAAAAGACCATTAGCGGCGACATATGTCACAAAATACCATTAACTGGCGACTATTATTAGCGGCGGTTTTGTGTTTTTAGTGGCGACACTTTTAGCGGCGACTTATTAGCGGCGATTTTTTGGTCAATAGCGACGAACTTTTAGTGGCGACTTATTAGCGGCGACTAGTCGCCGCTATTACTATTAGCGGCGACAACTGGGGGTATTAGCGGCCACATATGTCGCCGCTAATGGTCTTCTTCCTTGTAGTGGTTAAGACATAGCCTATTTAACTAACGAGAATGTAGAAACATTGCTAACTGAAATTTGAAAAGTGATATTGTAAAACTTATACACTTTTAACTTTAAAATTAAGAAACTTGATTTATAAAAGGAGATTATAATATGTTAACCAACTTATGACTATAATGTTTATCAAAGGGTGGGATATACATCAAAGTGTTAAAAAAACATTTTACTTTGTATTAGTGTTGTTAGATATAATTTAAAATTGGGATGGTTGGCATGAAAGTGATAGAGTAGACCTTGTCTAGATGTTGATTGATAAACTCATGTGAACTGACTTATATATTTAAATTTGAAGTTTAGTAATGTGAAATTTGATATATATTATCACTAATCAAAAATAATTTGCTGGAAGCATAAAATACACACATTTTTAAACGCAAACAAGAATATGTACAATATAATTATATATCTTGGTTATATAAATAATAATCTACTAGCCAATAATACAATATATATACATGTATATATATATATGTATATATATGTGTGTGTGTTGGGAACGATAAAAAGGAATTTAAAACATAGTAACAAAACTTGCCATCCCTTGCTAAAATTTAAAGTTAACTTGAATGTTTTATGTCAAATAATTATTTTCTTGTAATAGCAGTGTTTACCTAATTGTTTACATCTTTATTTACATATTGACATATTGTTACGTCTCATTTTAACACTTCTAAATTTGATAATAACTTAAATCTTAATACTTAAAAACTAGAAATTAAAATCTTACCTTATAAAGTTGATTAGATGTATCCATCTTAAGACCTGATAATGGAACACCTTAGACCAAAACATTAAACATGCCTTGATGTGTAAGCCTTCATATTTAATTTTATATTCAACAAAAGAAGCTAAAGTCTTAAGCGGTGGGTGGTGGTAGTGGTGGTGGTGTTCGTGCTGGTGGCGGTGGGTGGTGGTTGTTGTTGTTGGTGGTGGTGGGTGGTTGGTGTTGGTGGTGGTGGGTGGGTGGTGGAGGTGGTGGTGGTTGGTGGTGGTGGTGGCGGTGGTGGGTGGTTGATAGTGATATTAAGGGCGGTCCTAAGGGGGCTGAGTGAGCGACCGCCCAGGGTCCGATCTCCTCAGGAGCCCGAAATTTTTAAATACATACATATATATATATATATATATATATATATATATATAGAGAGAGAGAGAGAGAGAGCGGGGAGGGATTCTATGAAAACCACAATGTTATGTGAAAACTAGAAAAACCAATTAAATCGATCACATAACTTAAATTTTTTTATCATTAACCTTTATATTTGTGTGTGTGTGATCGATGTCGAAGTATCAACCAAATAAGATGTAAAATGTGTGTTCCTATTCACCTTAACTAGTTAGGGTAAGTAGGGTTGTCGAACCTCGTGGAATTAATGGTCGGTGTGTTGTAAATTGATTTATAAGAAACGATTACCCAATTTATCAAATTACTTAAACTATTGCCTCTTGGCTGTAAAAATTGGATTTTGGAATGATTGAGAAGTTAACTAAGAAAACAAATTGTAAATGACTAAACTTGATTAAGAAGACAATTATAAAAAGGGGTAATCCACCCCGGGATTCAGGTTTGGTTCTCGATCATTGTTTAGCTCAATTGAGTGGAAAATCCTTAATGGGGATTCTATATGTGTAATGATTAAGTG
The DNA here is from genome assembly GCA_024085815.1 of Flaveria linearis. Taxonomy (NCBI): domain Eukaryota; kingdom Viridiplantae; phylum Streptophyta; class Magnoliopsida; order Asterales; family Asteraceae; genus Flaveria; species Flaveria linearis. The sequence continues at coordinate 5,519,451 of CM044010.1, forward strand.
ATAATGATAACCAAGACTTAACGGGTCTTGGTACACAATACCGATTGGATTAACAAACAAAACCTTGCAACCACACAACTTGCGCACAATTGTATGACATTCAAATCAATATTCACTAAAACAATTGTTTAAACAATCAAAACACAAGTTAAACTGAATAAAGAACTTAACAGGTTCTAACGTTTAATCCCAACACCAATTGAACACGAACAAAAACCTAATAACACGAAACCTATTACCCGAGGTAGATCACGCGGAGTTTAGCCTTGCATCTTCATGAATTCACAAACAAAATCGGATTGAAGCATGATTGGATGGATTGAAATGAGTTAGAGAAGTAAAGTAAACCTCCAAAATCGCCCAAGTTCGTCCCTTTCTGCCTCTGCTGCCGATTAGGGTTTTTAGAATTTATAACCCTCCTTAAATATGGTCAAAATCCGGAGAATTACGTCAAATCTGACCATACGACGTAAGTTACGTCCTTAGAGACGTAAATTACGTCCTCCCTCATGATATACGTGGTTAGCCTCTGTCTTACGTCCTAAAAATTGTCATTTTTAGAAAGGACGTAGCTTACTTCCTTTAGGACGTAAGTTACGTCGTATGCTCATTTTGCACCAATTTCTTCATTTTCTTCATCTCTTTTCATCTATATATCATCCAATCTTCGTGCACCCCTTGAATACATCATTTAAGCTTCCCGCACCTACAATTCAAACCTAACACAAAGTGATTACGCTCGATATAAAAATCACGTTAAACGCATACATATAAACACTTAAAACATATACAAAACATGAACGCATCACATCCCCACACTTATCATTTGATTGCCCCCAAGCAAACTTGCTTATAACATTACAACTATCATTAGACAAATACGATCCAGCCATGTATTCACCTTCTGTTAGCTAAGGTCCCAAGTCATGCCCAACTCACAGTTTCATATATCAAGCTATAGATTTGTAAGAAAAGATATTACTATTTGAAATATGATCTATCTAACCAAGCCCAACAAGCTTTCTAGTCTTCTCTATGCATGTATTCACACCTCTCACTAATTTCACTCCTCTCGGTTTAGTATCTAGTCTAGCAAAAGGTGTACTAGAATATCAATGTAGTACTCTCGACCAAAAACGACTCATAATTACCATAAGCTTGCATAATGATCGCAACTCCACCAATTAACCCAAACCATGCACACATCAAAAGGTCTCCGAAGGGTTGTAATGTAAGGCTTAGGATCTGAGTGAGGATATAATGTTAAAAACGTTCTGAACAATGAAGCAATACTACACAATGAATTTGGGTAAGTTGACCCATTTTCATAATTTATTACCATTGAAACATGACATTGATATTGTGGTCATTTTGACCCATTATTGACTCATTTTTTTTGTTTCTTTTTTTTCTTTTCTTTCTTTTTTTTTGCATGATGATTGTATCTAAACACTTCACTGCTTCTAACTAAATTATATCAAAAATTCAAGCAATACTTATCAGATTTCATCACACGGGCTTAAAAGGTAAAAAGGTTTGAAAAGGCTAATGGGTTGATTCGGTTTAAACAATTAAAAAGGTTAGGGGCTCAAACTGGCGACTAGAGGATCATTTTAGGGTAGGATAATACAATTGAGAAGGGCTAATCAAACAAAGGTTTATCCTAATGCCTTAATCATATATGTGCAACAGTTTGGTTCATGATCTCAAAACGTATCAATTGTGCAAGTTCTAGAATAATGCAATCATTCTGGTAAACACACATGAAAGAAAAATGAGCAAATAACCTACTGATGTTCTAAGCTCATGTATAGGCTCAATCCCCACAAATATCGATGGTAAACAAGTTAAGGCTACGGAAACATGCATAAAAGTCCACTATCTGGCTTGTTACCCCGATTAAACATCTCTATCAATTCTCATAAATTGCTTTTTTCTAGTAAGATAGCCATGACTAAGGACCTTTGCTTATGCACAGGTCAAACATACTTTCACGATTTACATTGATAGTATTAAGCTTTCATGCATAAATAAGTCGCTTTAGAGGCATTTTGAAAGCTTTTGTTCAATCGAATTTTCTTTTCCCTCATCCCCACACTTAAACCTTACATTGTCCTCAATGTAAATTTTAAAATTATTGTATGAACAAGGGTACTATCAAACATCCTAACCTTTTCCCAAGTGAAGTTACAAGGCTAACTTTTCAAATACGCGTTATGCCTACCATGATTGTACTAAATGACACCGAACTAACAAAGCTTTAAGGTACGAAAAAAGTACATGGACCTGATCATAGATGATAAAAGGTTCCTCATAAGCAATATATGGTGGTTATGGGTCAACTCAGATAAGTAAAGCCGCCCAAACACACATTCCTTTATGCTCCTAAAGATCCATGAGCTTCCCCACACTTGAATATTTACATCCGGTGCTGAAAGCTGAAAAACAAAATAAACAAAAAAACCAAAAAAACAAAAAAAAAAAACTAAAACTAAAAGAACAAATCAATTTCGGGTTGCCTCCCGATTAGCGCTAAGTTTTAGGTCTCCAGCCGGACCGTACCTGCGACAATTCATGGTGGTCGAGTAGGATGCTTGACTCTGGTATTCTTCAAATGATCTGGTGGGTCTTCAACTAGATCACATTGTGGCCCAAACATTAATGCCTCAACTCTGTCTTTTATAGGATCAAGTGGACCGCCAACTTTTTTTTTCATTTTAGGCTTCTCATCTTTTATTTTTATCATCATAATTGGCTCTTTCTCTTCTTTTAAATTCATCAATTCCTTCAAGTCGACATGCTTAACCCTATTATACTTAAAACCATTCTCAAAATTGGTGTTCATGCTTACATATGATGTATAAGTAGGAACACACACGTTAGTCATATCTGGCACAAAAACTTCATCATTAACAAAATAATTAACCGACTTGGAAAATACATCAAAACATAACTTACGAGTTTCGTAAGTCATTTCAATTGTTCCATCCTGACAATTGATTTGAGCATTGGCAGTTGCTAAAAATGGTCGACCCAATATGACCTTCGGTTGCTCATTTGTCCTCACTAGTGCATAATCAAGCACCATAAAGTCCACGGGGTAGTAAAATTCTCCCAACTTGATTATCACATTCTTCACCATCCCCCGAGGACGTTTCTGGGTCAAGTCAGCTAACACCACAGTGGTGTCTACTTCCTTTAAAGGACCAAAGTCATACTGATCATATAACGTACCTGGTAAAATACTAACACCTGCTCCGTAATCCAAGAGTGCTCTTTTTATCTTCAGTTTCTCCACTTTGATTGAAATGATAGGTGCTCCTGGGTCACTCTCTTCCACTACAGCATCTTCATCTTCCTTACCTACAACTTGTGCAACAAAAGTAAAGTTATCATTAAAAATTTTAGAGTTAGGAAGGATACTAACCGAATTAATATGAACATTTCTCATGTTCTTCGTGGTTGGCCCTTGATGTTGTGGGTTAATATTGGTGTCATTTGGTAATTTCCCGGGATTCCTTTTAATTTGGGCAACATCCTCAGCAAGTTGGGCCACTTGTTTATTCAAAGCCTCATAAGATTTATCTCTGATTTCATTTTCCCGCTTAATCTCTTGCATATTCTCTTTCATATTGTTCATCAAAGCATCCAACTTTGCATTTGTAGACTCTTGTTGACTCGCATGGTTGTAGCTCACATGATTGTTTCCTTGATAATACGAGGTTCTTTGATAACCATTTTGATTGTAATTACCTTGTGGTCGGTTCTGATATGCTTGACCACCTTGATTACTACCTTGAAAATTAGGGTTGTTTGAAGCATTTCCATACTTGAAGTTTTGATGATTTCTCAAACCGGAGTGATAAGTATTGGAGTTCATATCAAACTGTTTTCTCTCTTCATATACTTGATTCACCTCTTCATGTTGTCCTAAAAACAACGGACACTTTGCACTTGCATGCCCCAATTCACCACATTCATTGCATACATTAAATCCAACCAAAGCTACATCTTTAGTCTGCACATGTCCTAACTTGGCTAATTGTCTTTCCAAAGATGCAATTCTTTCTTTAGTCTCATAATCAATGGTGGTTGACCTTGCTAGAGCAGGCTTTGACCGTCTACTAGCTGAAGCTTGAGCTTTGGAATTCTTGCACATTCGTTCTAGGAATTCCCAATCCATATCTTCATGATTAGATAAGAATGTTCCATTACTTGTAGAATACAAGTATTTCCTTTCCTCCGGTGTTAGTCCATCTGAAAATGCCTTAATCAATTCCCAGCGTGCAATTCCATGATGTGGGCACATACGGATCAATTCTTTAAACCTTGTGAATGCCTCATGAAATTGTTCTCCGACTTGTTGAAAAGAGCAAATAGCATCTCTTGCATCACTGGTTTTACCCATAGAGTAGTATTCATCCAGAAAGATTTGTTGCATTTCTTGCCATGTGTGAATACTATTATCGGGCAACGTGAGGAACCATTGTTTAGCTCTATCTTTCAAAGTAAACTGGAACAGTCGAAGCCTTACTTCATCTGGTGTAAAATGATTCCCACCAATAGTGCTGCATATGGCATCAAATTCAGCAAGATGCACATATGGTTCTTCTGTGGTAGTGCCTCTAAACGTAGGAAGAATGGTGAGATAATGAGGGCGTACATCAAAAGCTCTTCCTCTACGATTTGGAGGTGCAATAGGGTTTGGATTTTCAGAAATAGCCGGTCTAAAATGGTTATCCACACCTTGTAGATGAGCTCTTTGAGGCCTTCTTGGGTGATTGGCATTATTATTATTGACCCTGCCCCGTTGTTGATTGATGGGTGGTGCATTCCATCCATGTTAATCATTTCCCCAATTGTTATTTCCGTTGTATCCATCACCTCCACCAAGATTTCCATCCCAAGCATTGTAATTTGCATCATTATAGGGTTCTTCATTGTTGTTCCATTCATCTTCATAATCTTCATCACCCGTATGAACACTATGCATGCTTACATGATCAAAATCATCTCCTTGATTGGGGTTATTTAGATTCACATTATTGTTGGGTGGTAGTTGATTCAGGTTGTTATGACGGTTGTTATTGGGTGGAGGGGGTGGAATTGGGTTTTGATTTTGGTTATCTGGAGGTGGGTTTGGATTTTGAGGTGTTGGTTATTTGGGTTTTCCATTTGGGTTGAATCAGACGAACTATTAGCTGCTTGATCAATGGCTTGTGAAATTGATGTGGTTGGTAACCCTAATCGATGCTGAACACGTGTATACCTTGCTAATTTCTCTATCTCTGGATCGAATACCAATGGTGATTTCCTACTCGAGTATCGAGTATGCATGCAATCCTGTCACCTGCACACTTAGAACACACCTAGCATAACAAAGAAATAAAAGAAATAAAGCAAGAACAAGTAAGCAAAATAAAAAAAACAAATCAAATAACAAAACACCAAGCGCACCGATTCCCCGGCAACGGCGCCAAAATTTGATCGATGTCGAAGTATCAACCAAATAAGATGTAAAATGTGTGTTCCTATTCACCTTAACTAGTTAGGGTAAGTAGGGTTGTCGAACCTCGTGGAATTAGTGGTCGGTGTGTTGTAAATTGATTTATAAGAAACGATTACTCAATTTATCAAATTACTTAAACTATTGCCTCTTGGCTGTAAAAATTGGATTTTGGAATGATTGAGAAGTTAACTAAGAAAACAAATTGTAAATGACTAAACTTGATTAAGAAGACAATTATAAAAAAGGGTAATCCACCCCGGGATTCAGGTTCGGTTCTCGGTCATTGTTTAGCTCAATTGAGTGGAAAATCCTTAATGGGGATTCTATATGTGTAATGATTAAGTGATAATAATAACCAAGACTTAACGGGTCTTGGTACACAATACCAATTGGATTAACAAACAAAACCTTGCAACCACACAACTTGCGCACAATTGTATGGCATTCAAATCAATATTCACTAAAACAATTGTTTAAACAATCAAAACACAAGTTAAACTGAATAAAGAACTTAACAGGTTCTAACGTTTAATCCCAACACCAATTGAACACGAACAAAAACCTAATAACACGAAACCTATTACCCGAGGTAGATCATGCGGAGTTTAGCCTTGCATCTTCATGAATTCACAAACAAAATCGGATTGAAGCATGATTGGATGGATTGAAATGAGTTAGAGAAGTAAAGAAAACCTCCAAAATCACCCAAGTTCGTCCCTTTCTGCCTCTGCTGCCGATTAGGGTTTTTAGAATTGATAACCCTCCTTAAATATGGTCAAAATCCGGAGAATTACATCAAATCTGACCATACGACGTAAGTTACGTCCTTAGGGACGTAAATTACGTCCTCCCTCATGATATACGTGGTTAGCCTCTGTCTTACGTCCCAAAAATTGTCATTTTTAGAAAGGACGTAGCTTACTTCCTTTAGGACGTAAGTTACGTCGTATGCTCATTTTTCACCAATTTCTTCATTTTCTTCATCTCTTTTCATCTATATATCATCCAATCTTCGTGCACCCCTTGAATACATCATTTAAGCTTCCCACACGTACAATTCAAACCTAACACAAAGTGATTACGCTCGATATAAAAATCACGTTAAACGCATACATTTAAACACTTAAAACATATACAAAACATGAACACATCAGTGTGTATATATAAATAAGGGTATGGATCAAATGAAAATCGTAGCATGGTTTTACATATACGTCACATATAGGTTACGTATACGTAACCAATTTTCATTTGAAATAGTGTTACGTATACGTAAGACTCTTCATTCTCGTATTTACGTTCAACATATATGTATCAAATACTTAAATACCCTTTTAACAATTAAAATAACATAAAATTTATGAATTATATTATTGGTTTTCGTAATTTTCTTTGGTTTTCACATAAATATTGGTTTTCTCAGGAACCATCCCCTATATCTATATTTATATATATATATATATGTGTGTGTGTGTGTGTGTGTGTATTATAAGTGTTTTTTTAATTAAAACTATAATCTATTAATTAATTCTTTAACAACCGCAATAACATCGTAATTGTTCTAGCTCGTTAAACTTTATCTAACAGTCCATTAACATTTTAAATAATTTAGTCCAATAAAGACTCAACGGATTAACGATGATAACAATGATGTATTAGAGAACATGAATTATAGAGATTTGATTGAGAACTTTGCTTCCAAAACGCTAAGAGAGCCTCCTGATTCGTTTAAATAAGTAAATTAAATCATTTTGCTATAATACTTTGGTTTCGTTTATTGTCATATAAATAATCATTGTATTATAAATTTTTATATACAAATTATTCGATTTAGATTTTTCTATATGTCGTAGTATAGAGACCCGTTTTTGTTCTTGCCCCGGGCCTAAAGTCCTTTGAGAATTTTCAGGACCGGCCCTGAGTGATATGGTTAGTGGTGGTAGTGGCAGCGGCAGCGAGAGTTGTTATTATGAAGAAATGGCGTAATAAGGAATAAAATGAAAAAAATAACTGGGACAGATGAATGATTTTGTCTTATTTAAAGAGAATGAGAATCATTGTATAATAAATGATTCTATTCTATAAACTAATCAAACATTTTTTTCATTTCATCTCTCAATAATATACTTCATTTTTGCTTTCAATTTCTATATACTAAACACTACATTAAAGTAGGATTTGTAATTTTTTGATGAACCATCAAGAGCTAATGATACAATGATATCTGCTTGTTTTATTTTTAGTTGACTCTAATTTAATAAAGCAGTTTTTCAATGTTTTAGAACGGTTTTACATACCTTTTCATAAAAAATGTTGATTTTTTAAAACATATTTTTTAAAGCGGTCGAAAACCGCTTTATAAAATCAAATTCACCTCTTCAAACACAGATGTTGTATACTAATGGCTTAAACTTGAGATCCACAAGCAACAGTTTTGCTCATGCTAAAGAAATAACTCAAGTTGTAGCTTCATTCAGCACATTTGATAAAGATAAGGATGTGTTAAAGTTAAAAATTCAACAGCAGCATTGTTTAAGTTTGAAAATCAAGTAATGTGTATTCGGATAAAATAGTGTGCTCCAGTAAGATCCAACAAATCGAAACAGAAATAAAGTGACGTTATAAAAGGTTATAAGAGTCAGTATGTTGTCAAACATGACGTCGGCTGTTTATAAAAACACATTTTCTCCACTCACACTAGTATGACTTTGCAATCCTTTAGTTCACATATCATAGGTAATTTTAGTGTGGATGGCACTCTCTGTTAATGTAAAATATCTTGAGTATTTTAAATTTCTATTTCTAATTTACAAGCCATGACTTTTTTATTTTTTTATATTATATATCAAATGTTATTGGTTTTGAAAATAAAAGGTTAAAGAAATTTTTTTGGATGAATTCGAATTCAACAATCAAATTCGAATCGAATCGAATTTAGACTTGATTCTGAATTCCAATAGGAATCGCCTTTTGAATCTAATTCAAATTTGAATCCAATTTCAAAAAATCAAAATTATAATAATTAGAATCGAATAATTTGAGAATTTAAAATTCGATTAGTTGAACACCCCTAAGATAAACCCTCTAGTAATATGTAATAATCATTTCTATGTGATGGAAAAAAAATTGTACAACGAATAAATCTGAAATAATTGTTTGGGTATGTGTGTTCACTCTATAAGGTAACGTTTGATTTGAAAAAATGATATGTGGCGATGATTCATTCTGTTTTCTCAAAATATTTAAACATGACAATAATTATAATGATCCATGATTTTATTTATCATATCGGGCCTCATAAAATTGATGAGAGTTTTTGTTGAGTTACTAGGCTTGTTATTGTGGAGTTGGCTTTATGTACTTGATTCATCTTATTGATCTCGTTCATCATATACTTAATGGCTGACAACACAACTCATCTCATCAATGTTATCATCTCCTCCATCTAGGGTTTTAACCCTCTTGATGAAATTATCTACTCAACATCAATATGTGATCTTTGTCGTCAACATATCATATGATCAATTTGATGCTTTCATCGTCTCTGGTACACTCAATCTTATAAGGGTTTTCATTATAGTGATGACCCATGACTGTCTAGAGTGTTCGTCTTATTTTGTATCAAATCATCTCGTTGATTTGATTTCTATGTTTTTGTACTGAGAGTTTGTTCATACACGATTCATATTCTTTTTGTTCTTGTTTGATACAGGTTAAATCTTCGATTTGGCAGTAAGAGTTGAGATTCCGATTTCTTGGAAACTAGAACTAACTTCTATAATCTAACCATGATTACAAACATAAATTAAACAACTACAAATATAATTACACGATAAAGGAACAAATAAACGCACAATTCTCTAGTTAACTTATTGGACTCAACTTCTATTTGTCAAAATGGGCCGTGCATGTGACCTTCGACTAAACTAGACTGCAAGAAGGTGATGATATATCATTGGCTTTTACTATCTTTAGTACTCATTTTTTTCACGACGGTGACACTTGGATGATGGTGGGTATGTGGCTATAGCAAGGTTGTGGTGACGGGTAGGTTTGAAGGTGACGGTGATGGCGTCATGGCGTGCCAGCGAGGCAACGACAGTGGTTGGTGGTGATGATAAGTTGTAAGGACTAATGATAGAAAGATGACCAGGGGATAGAAACTTTTTATATGATGCCATATTGCCATGGCTCATGGTGGCCTTTTAAAACTATTTAATAGGTAACAAAGATTATATTTTAGCCCATTAAGTTAAGTCTGCTGAAAACTTTAAAATGAGCCCAAGTTATATCATTTAATCTGCAAATCGTTTATTATTTGGAACATTCGTTGACTTCAAGGAGTTATATAGTCATATAACATTATGATGTACTCTTATAACACATCATACCATCCCGTATGTTTATCACCTTGAATGGCCCACATAATAATATGGACAGACCTCATATAACACATCATACAACCCGTATGACATGCTAGTGATGCGCGCATCCATGATATGTTGATAGTGTGTATTTAGTCTGTCACTTAAGGGAGATAACACATGTTAAGGTTTATTTAAATAAATTCAAACTTCATTTATAATTTAAACTGCACTAGATAAAATCCACTTATGTTTATTTCTAACTTAACTAAATGTGTTTTTCAATATAAAAGATAATTTTGTTAATTTATCCTTAGACAATTTAATTAAAACTTTTACCATCTTATTGATTGCAAAAATAAATAGATCGACTAATCACTGAAGTAACGTGTAACTTCATCACTGGTATCTAACTAGTCATTTCATGCATGGCCCTAAATATTTAATGAGTTTATTTTGATATAATATTTCTTTTATATTCTATTTATCTGGATGTATTATGCCTTTTTTTTCTTAGTTTGCTAATACATGCATATGAATCACCAAGTTTGACAATACCATCGTCAAGATCAAAATAAAATCAAGAAGTCATCAGCAATATCAACTGAATTGAAAGTTAAACATTTCTTGATTTTATATTTATTAAGCTTTAGTTTTCAATTAAAAAGTAGGATTAAAGTTCCTACTCAAATTTGATATTCTATGTTGAATGACAAAGAAGAGAAGCATGTGCCAACAAGTGAATTGTATTTACCCACTATTAAGTTTGTAATGTTATTATAAACAACAAATATAACCATAAATCTCACCTAATTTTGTCTAGTAGCTTTTACCATTAATTTTGTGTACGCATACTAAACCACCTTTCATTTTACTCTTACGCTTAACAAAACATAAAGCTTACCTAGATTTAGTATTGAAATTCAGTAAGTATCACTATTTGAGTAAAACTTAATTGGTTTAAAGGAAACTTATATTCATATGAATAGAATTTGATTTACATATATATTTTACGAATATTAATGATATCAGAGTCAAAAATGCTCAAATACCTTTTTGTTCTTCTATGTTTCAACTTTCAAGTGATACTCCCTCCACCTCTTACCTCTTACCTTGCATTTGCATAGAATTATTCAGTTACAAAAATAAGCCCTATAAAGCACGAACCAAATTCTAGATATATTGTGTTAAATATATTAAATGAAATAGAGGGAATAACCAAAATGCATTTAGTCACTAATATAATATGTTAGTGATAATCTGATGATGATCATTATATATAAACAACAAGAAAAAAATAGCCGCCTAGAAAAAGTTAATAACAACTATGCTATAAGATACATGCGACCCGAAATGTGGGATCCGATATAAGGATACATCATCGAACATGCTTACATTATTAATATACTAGGTTAGTCCCCGTGTAATACACGGATTGAACAAATAAAATATTAAATAATTATTAATAAATATTTATGCATTATAAAATCATCCTTGAAGATAAAATATGATTATAAGTACGTATAAATAGCTACTTTAAGTAAATAAACAATAATGTATTTTTCTTAAAATTTTATTTTAACAAAAAAAATTGTGATTTTTAAATATTGTTTTAAGAAGAATGATTTTTTTTAAAATTCATTGTATTCTGTATTTTATAAAATTTTTGTGTTTTAAAAAGTGTGTTTTCAATTAAAAAATTGGTTTTTAATTTATTAAATTATATATTTTTTAATTTGAAAATGGTATGAGTAATATTATTAGTATTCAATATCATTATTAATAATATAGAGAAATGAGAAAGTAAGTATAATAAGATCTACAATTGTTTCACGCTAATTTTAGTTTTTTTATAGATTGATAGATAGGCTAAACACTCATTAAATAAACGGATTAAATTTTAATGTAAATATATATGTAAAATAAACATGAATAGTTACAGTATAATATTTTAATATAAAATATATTTAAAATTATATATAGGTAAAAGTTCAAGAAATAAAACAATTATACCATTTACAATATCTTTAAACTAACAACCAGGTTGCTTGAGAGTCCAATTACAATAAAAGAAAATAACAATAAAGTTATCTTATCCTCAATTTAATTTCCTAATATCAATTATCAATCAACCAAGTCACCATTTTTTTATTTTAATGTTTGAAAAAAAATATCTTTAAACTATAGCAAATACTATGTATACTCATATTTTGGTTATATATTTTCAACAAAGGTGTATTTTTATATCTAATATGAATCGGTAGACAATCAAAACTCAAGTACTCAACCATTACATTCTAATTAGAATCCAATCTTGGTCTTACGACGATGCCTACTCTTGGCATTACCCCTGAACCAAAATATAAGTTAGACAAAATATATAAAAATAAAAAATCAATGCAAGTTCAATTATACATAGTGTGTGTGTGTGTGTCTGTTTACCTTATGGTATCTTCACCTTGTTAGTCCACAATCGAATCTTGTGGGGAACATGCTTATTTTACCTCAGCTTCTTAGCGCTTCTTCTTGATCATGAATGTCTTGTGTGACGGCTGCAAGTAAAGTGTAAACAAAACAATGTTGCATAAATCACCAAGTATAATTGTAGTGGCATGGTTAACTTCTTTAATCAAGAAAATAAACGCTCATGGTGAGTAAAGATTATAGTCACAATATCATCCAGGTTAAAGATTTATAGTCATAATATAACATAATACTTGCAATGGGAGAACAGATAAAGCAAAATCTTTAACAGAAAATGAGCATCTTGGAATCCCATACACTACTTAGTGATGAAAGAGTACTAAACTGCAGGCTTAATAAGGCTTATTGGAAAGAAGTTAAATTAAATAAGATGAAAGGCAAAATATTGTATGTAAATTACTAAATTTAGATGAAAAGCAAGTTATTAGAGTAACTGTCATATGTTAATATATTGAACCTTGTCTCTTTGAAGTAATTTACAAAGTTGAGAAAATGAGTAACTAAAAATTAGCCTAACGACCCATATGTTATACATGTGAACTAAAACTTTTTTTTGAAAGACTTGTTTTGTAGATTAAAACTTATTTTAAGAGGCAAATTGAATGTTACAGCTGATACAAATTATAAATTTGCATATCCATCGGTATATATTCATGACAACATATAATAAGCTTAAACATACTAATATTAAACTTTAAAATAACTACCATGTAAGTTTGAAATATTCATATTCAGGTCCTATTAAGTTAATTCTCATGATTCTAAAACCTGATGGACCATGATCAAATGGGCTTAGTCAATATAGTTAATCAAACTCCACTTAGGCCTCTTAGCATCCAAAGTTTAAAACTCCAATTCCTCATTTGCACTTGCAACCAAAACAAACAAATTGAATGTCGTATCCGGTGTCTGTGACCAAATGTGATCAAATATATGATAATAATACCTAAAACCAAAAAGAAGATGTTACCAGAAGATGTTACCTAAAACCTTGGTAGCTTTGGACTGCTACAATGCAACAATGGGTTGCTTTGATCACATCAGTAATCAGTTGAACAGTTGAACAGTAGAATCAGTTGAAATTAGTTTGACAAGAAATCAGTTGAACAGTAGAATCAGTTGAAATTAGTTAGACAATTAGCACATTAGTAATCAGTAGAGATAGACACTTGAGTGGCCATATTAAGCTAATGATTAGCAGATTAGGCAATTAGCACATTAGTAATCAGTTGAACAGTAGAATCAGTTGAAATTAGTTAGACAAGAAATCAGTTGAACAACAAATCTAAATTATTATTGGTCAACTCAAGTTACTAAAAATGGTTGAATCAGCGATAAACTGATAATAATATTAGATCAATGTAAAAGCAAGAACAAAACCTGGACCGTATCTATAATACCCATAATAATAATAACAATAATAATAATATTAATAATAATAATAACAATAAAAGTTCAGGGGGCTAAATTTGCCAACTTCGAAACTATAATAGAAAGTTCTTATACGAAATGGTAAACATAGCAAACCACAGGGACCATATGTGTAAATTTGGTTTTAACCCAGCCCCACCCCGTTTTCCCGATCGATTCCCGGCCAAAGTCCGGTCGACCCTCCGGCGACCTCAAACACGCTTAATAACGCGGTTTTGACTCAATTATTGACCCCCGACAACATTCTATGCAAGATTCGAATCCCATGTCTCGATTAAATTGAAAAATTGGATGGTAATCGATCTAAAACCACCAAAAACTTTCTGCCACTTTAACCATGTGCAAATCGCACTAAACGGACATAATAATGCAATTAACTTTACACTAACAGTCATTTAATCGTTTACAACCTTCCTATGAATTCAATTTCATCAAAAACAAACACAAACAACACCTCCGATCCACTCTCTCGACCGCGACCTGCAACTTGATCGTGAACCCATCTCCGATCGATTTTAACTAAAATTGATAAAGGCTTTTAATCTAGATCGACATGCGAAGCTTCCTATCGATTTAATTTGATTTTCATCAAGGTTTGAAGGATCAATCGATCACCACTTGACCGCGACTTGTTCTTCGGGTGTTCACCTTCAATTCGAAACGAAATCAGGTAATTGAACATACATACATGCTCGATTTTGGTCTGGGATTGAAAGCCCTATGATCATATCTATAAACAACTGCGAATCAATCTTCAATTGGATCGGGTATGAAACTAGGGTTTGTGTGGAAAATTGGGGGTTTCTGTTGATTCGTTTTTAACAATTAAAAATCAATAATCCTTGCGGTTGCAAGCCTGGTTTGCTGGTTACACATGCATATTCCAAACTTGAGGTCCCGGGTTCGAACTCGGGCACCCACAACCATTTTTTAAGCCTTTTTGGGCTTTAAAAAATTAATAAAATTTCTAAAAATTATAAAAATCAGTTTTATAAACCTTGTTTATTTTAAAAGTTATCCAATTATTTTCTATAAATTATTTCATTAAAACACCTTAACAATTTTATATAATATTAAAAAAATATATATAATTAGTTTATTTTTATAAAATAAACTTTAAATGGTGGAAATCACTATAATATTATTAGTTATTACGTTACCTTGAATCTTAGATATCCAAATTAGTGTTTTAGTTCACTGCCCTTGATCATATGATGTCGTTCGCATAGATATTCGTTTATGTTCGGTTTATATTTTTAAATATACTTTCCTTGCTTAACTTAGTAAACTTAATATGAACTCATTTTGATATTATTTTAGCTACTGGAAATATAAGTATTTTTGACCAAATTAAGATTTAGACCTTAACCGAGCATTTTAAATAAGTCACACGTTTAACTAGTTTTCATGAGTATTTTGGCATGTGATTTTATAAATGACAAACAGATTTTTAATATGATTAGCCAAATTTTCCAGAAGTCAATCATGATTTATACTTAATTATAAAATATTTTCAGACCTGTAACGGACGTATTTTAACTAGAAATAATGTTACGGTTTACCAAAATACCCTTGACTTAGGCTCGTATTTTACGGCTACTTACAGAGGCAATAACTCCTTCATAACAGATTCAAATCAGTTAAACCTTATGTCCATGACGAAGTTCGTCGAAAGACGAATCTGTTGATATATAAAACATCGAAAAACTCATTCGTTTAGACCTCTAAACAGTCGTTTTCGTAACAGCTAGCAGTTCTGCGCAGCTGTAAAGATCCATGTTTTTCTCATATTTCGGTAATCCAAATCAGAAACTTTTCTAAATGAAAGTTGTTTAGAATCACTAACTAGTAAACTGGAGATTTTCAGAATTTTTAAACGTCGTTTAGTATTTTTAACGAGTGCGAAAAGACAGGGAAGAACTGGAATTTTTTCCAATTTAAAACTGGAAAATCCAAACTATAATTTGCGTTACGTTATCGTAGGTTCTCGCGGCGTTAACCGAGCCTAGACCTTGTTTCTGATTATTGTCACTCGTGTATAAGGTACGGATTCTTGGTTACCTTTATCATAGTATAAATTCTGTTCTGTTATTTTGTAGTACAGATTTGATTGCCATGTTTCCGTTAATATGACTCGTTTGGCCTTTGGTATTTTACTAGTCGCATAAGATTATTTGTTATGCTATGACTCGATCGACTTGTTAAATTTTTACTTGTTGAAGGCTTACAGCATGCAATATATATTTTATAAGTTTGTGCTCATTATTGCATGTTCCTATAAATGTTCTATTGATACGTTATATGTTGGTAGTTGTACTACCATTTGATTGATACTCTGTTACCCGAGCTCTCCGACATGTCATTGTGGCGTCAATGATGTGACACTTTTCGTGACGGTGTGTAATAAATAGTTCACGGCGTCTCCGTTAACACGTTAGTACTCAGGTAGTACTTTGGCCATAATATCTGGGAGGCGGATGAATCGATCCTAGTTCAGTTCAGTTCAGTTCCGGGGATGGAATCATGTGTGTACGCCCCACACACCATCTCATTAGTGCATAGTCTAGCTAGCTATGTACTTATCAGTTCAGTTTTGGCTCTGGGTACTTCTTATATTACACGACTTATTTCGTTTGTATATACGCGTCGTAGATCAGTTCAGTTCAGTATTACATGTTCAGTTCAGTATTAGTATTATATGTTTAGAATCAGATTTCTGTTTCAGTATCATATGATCCGTTCAGTATTCAGATATAAGTATTTTATGCTTCGTATCATTACTATTGTTATTTCCGTCACTGAGCAACTTTTGGCTCAGCCGTATTTTTTTTGTGGTGTTTTCTTAATTCATTGTAGGTAATCAGGGTATTCCGGAAATCAGTGAAGAGTGGTTGAAGATCAAGATTGTATTTTTCTTTATTTGATGTAATGAATAACTTAATTAGGTTCTTTCGGATTATCTGGTTTGCTTGAAATTATCTCTTTAATATTATGGATTTGGTTTTTGATTTGATATCTGTAATAGTGACACGTCAGCCTCTTCGGGTTGGGGTGTTACAGTTATGGTATCAGAGCAAAGGCTCTTTCCTGTAGAAAACTTAAACATTAAAATAAACTTATGAGGTAATGGGTAGACGTTGGGTTAGGATCTAATTTTGTTCCCAATCTAAATTCCAGTATTCACACGTGTATCTTCATTTCAGATGGCTCCTAAGAGACGTGTGAACAACCGCAATAACTCGAATGGCCCCTCATCTGATACTCCTCTTGAAACCCTCGTTGCAAATGCCGTAACCGCTGCTATTTCTGGAATACTCCCTAATCTGATGACTCAGACTGCTCAAACAGTCATCCAGCAGATGCAACAGGCAAATTCGGAGGGAAACAACACAGGACCTCCACCCGGTGGAAATAACTCAGAGCCACCTTCTGGCGGGAACCACACGGGACCACCTTCCGGTGATAATACACCACCACCCCGTGATGGTATTCATGTCTGGTTGGAACGTTTTCAGAAGCAAAGGCCTAAGTCTTTCAGTACTTCTAATGATCCGGTCGAGGTGCAAAACTAGATCAGTCATATTGAGAAATTGTTTGAAGTACTTGGTGTTGAGGACGTATACAAAGTAAGGTTGGCTACATACAAGTTAGAAGATGATGCTCACAGATGGTGGACGACTGTAAAACAAGCTAGAGGAAGAAACGAATATGCAGCTACACTTCCTTGGGATAAATTCCGAGGAATGTTTTATGAGGAATACTTCACTGCTGCTGACCGCACTGAGTATCGTAGACAGTATGCTAATATTAGACAGAGGGATGATGAGCACATAACAGATTTCAAGACACGATTTATACGATTAGTGAGTTTTCTTGGTGCATCTGCAGGCTCACCGTATGAGCAGACAGAAAATTTTCAGTGGGCCATATGTGAAAGAGATCGAAAGTTTATATTGAATCATCGGTTTAAAGATATTAATGAAGTGGTTGATGCTGTTAAAAACTTATATAATGATAAGAGAATGGAAAGAAGTCGTATGATGATAACCGCAAGCGGCCTAGAGAGAATGACCAGGATCAGTCTTCTTCTCATACGAATAAGAATCAGTCTTCACCACCACGAGACCGTCGAAACCGTTTTGATCGTAACAACAACAATAACTCTCGATCATGGAAGAATCGAAACCAGAACCAAAAATCAACTCATAATCAGACTCAGCAGGCTCTTACTCGTACTCAACCACCAAACCAGCAGCACCCTAATCAGGATCGGAATTCTATTCCGCAGTGTAACACATGCGGGAAACTTCATAAGGGAGCTTGTCGTCTGGCCGGAGGATTATGTTTCAGATGCGGACGTGCAAGACACATGATTAGGGATTGCCCTCAGCGCGACCCTCGTATAACGCTGGAGGGAATCAAGCTAAACCTACAACTGGAGGACGAGTTTTTTGCACTCACTGCAAATGAAGCGGCTAACGCACCAGGTATGTTTCTGACCCCTTTAGTTAGCAATGTATTATATACATATATATGTCTTATCCGATACTGATAATAACGCCCTAGGTATGATCTCCGGTACCCTTTGCATTGGAAAGCGGGATATTTATGTCTTGCTTGATACGGGCGCTACGCATTCTGTCGTATCTCTTTTGTTTGCTAAGTACTTAAGGACTACACCGACTGCGTTAGAGCACGCTTTGGCTATTACTACTCCATTAGGAGAGTCGACTATTATCTCGCATGTCTATAGAGATTGTCCGATCAGAATCGAGTCTATTATTCGTAAAGCTGATTTGTTTCCTATGCAAATGAGTGACTTTGATGTCATACTTGGTATGGACTGGTTAACTCGACATCACGTTACTATTGAATGCCAGACCCGTCGTGTTTTATTTGGAAATCCTCAACGCCCTGAACTCGTTTATCAAGGGACTCAGCCTCGGAAATCGTTGAAAATCATCTCTGCGTTTAAGGCTCAGAAATTATTATCACGCGGTTGCGTGGGATTCCTAGCTTCAGTGAAAGCTACATCTTCTGAAAAGCTGAACATATCTGATTATCCGATTGTATGTGATTTTCCTGACGTGTTTCCTGAGGAGTTACCCGGACTTCCACCAGATCGCGAGGTAGAATTCACTATTGATCTTATTCCAGGTGCTGAACCGATTTCTAAGGCACCGTATCGTATGGCACCTATGGAGCTTAAGGAGTTAAAGGAGCAGTTACAGGAATTACTAGATTTGGGATTTATTAGACCAAGTGTCTCGCCTTGGGCGCATCGGTCCTATTCATGAAGAAGAAAGATGGTTCTTTGAGACTCTGCATTGACTACAGAGAACTCAACAAGATCACTATCCGTAATCGTTACCCTCTGCCTCGTATTGATGATTTATTTGATCAGCTTCAGGGTGCAAAGTGTTTTTCTAAAATCGATCTGAGGTCTGGTTACCATCAGTTAAAGATCAAAGATTCTGACGTCCCTAAATCTGCTTTCCGTACTCGGTATGGTCACTATAGTTCCTGATTATGCCGTTCGGGTTAACTAATGCCCCGGCCGTATTCATGGATCTAATGAACCGAGTCTTTCGCAAGTTCCTCGATAAGTTCGTCATTGTATTTATCAACGACATCTTAATTTATTCTAAAAGTAAGGAGGAGCATGAGAATTATCTTCGTATCGTGCTCGAAACATTACGTGAAAGAAGCTTTATGGTAAATTTTCAAAGTGTGAATTTTGGCTGAGCAAGGTAGCCTTTTTGGGTCATGTCGTTTCTGCGGATGGTATTATGATGGACCCTGCTAAAATAGAGGCGATCACTAAGTGGCCTAGACCTACCTCAGCCACAGAAGTCCGTAGTTTTCTTGGCCCTGCTGGTTACTACCGCAGATTTGTTGAAGGTTTTTTTGTTATAGCTTTACCCCTTACGCAACTGTTAAGGAAAGGGTTAAGTATTCTTGGAATGATGAACGAGAGAAAAGTTTTGAAGAGCTCAAGAAAAGATTGGTGTCTGCACCTGTTCTCACACTTCCATCGGGCACGGGTGGATATCAGATTTACAGCGATGCCTCTAAAAAGGGACTTGGATGTGTGCTAATGCAGCACGGTAAGGTCATTGCTTATGCTTCACGGCAGTTGAAACCTTACGAGGTTAATTATCCTACGCATGATCTTGAACTCGCTGCTGTTATTTTCACGTTGAAAATATGGCGTCACTATCTTTACGGATAGACTTGTGATATTTTTACTGATCACAGAGCTTGAAATATATCTTCACACAAAAGGAACTAAACATGAGGCAGAGAAGATGGTTAGAGTTGTTAAAGATTATGATGCCAATATTCAGTATCATCTGGAAAGGCCAATGTGGTAGCGGATGCTCTTAGCAGGAAGAGCTCAGGAACACTAGCCTCCCTACTGCTACAACCTCAGAACATTACCGATCTCGATAGATTGGGTATTGGCCTACACATTGGTAAGAGCGACGGATATCTCGCTAGGCTTCAGATTGAGTCAGACTTAATATCCCGGATTAAGATGCACAGAAAGATGATGGTAACTCTGGGCAATCTTACATAATGTGGAGATTGGTAAACAATCAGAATTCAGAGTAGATGAACATGGGTAATCTGGTGTGTAAACGTTTATGTGTGCCTAATGACTCTTCTCTTCGAGAATCGTTATTAGCTGAGGCACATATTTCTCTGTTTTCTATTCATCCTGGATCTACTAAGATGTATCGGGACCTTCGTCAGAACTTTTGTGGAATGGAATGAAAGAGGATGTGGCTAAGTATGTTAGCCGTTGCCTACTTGTCAACAGGTCAAGATTGAACATCAAAGAGCTAGTGGTTTGCTTCTCCATTACCTATTCCTGTATGGAAATGGGATGATATTTCCATGGATTTCGTGACAGGGTTGCCAAGAACATTTAAAGAATGATACAATATGGGTTGTAGTTGACAGATTGTCAAAGTCGCTCACTTCTTTCCCAATTCAGCAAGGATTGTCGGTTTAGCAAACTATCTGAAGTCTTCACATAGTTTTCTTGGCCCTGCTGGTTACTACCGCAGATTTGTTGAAGTTTTTTTTGTTATAGCTTTACCCCTTACGCAACGTTAAGGAAAGGGGTTAAGAATTCTTGGAATGATGAACGAGAGAAAAGTTTTGAAGAGCTCAAGAAAAGATGGTGTCTGCACCTGTTCTCACACTTCCATCGGGCACGGGTGGATATCAGATTACAGCGATGCCTCTAAAAAGGGACTTGGATGTGTGCTAATGCAGCACGGTAAGGTCATTGCTTATGCTTCACGGCAGTTGAAACCTTACGAGGTTAATTATCCTACGCATGATCTTGAAACGCTGCTATTATTTTCACGTTGAAAATATGGCGTCACTATCTTTACGGAGAGACTTGTGATATTTTTATGATCACAAGAGCTTGAAATATATCTTCACACAAAAGGAACTAAACATGAGGCAGAGAAGATGGTTAGAGTTGTTAAAAGATTATGATGCCAATATTCAGTATCATCTGGGAAAGGCCAATGTGGTAGCGGATGCTCTTAGCAGGAAGAGCTCAGGAACACTAGCCTCCCTACTGCTACAACCTCAGAACATTACGATCTCGATAGATTGGGTATTGGCCTACACATTGGTAAGAGCGACGGATATCTCGCTAGGCTTCAGATTGAGTCAGACTTAATATCCCGGATTAAGAATGCACAGAAAGATGATGGTGAACTCTGGGCAATCTTACATAATGTGGAGATTGGTAAACAATCAGAATTCAGAGTAGATGAGCATGGGGTAATCTGGTATGGTAACGTTTATGTGTGCCTAATGACCTTCTCTCGAGAATCGTTATTAGCTGGCACATAGTTCTCTGTTTTCTATTCATCTGGATCTACTAAGATGTATCGGGACCTTCGTCAGAACTTTGGTGGAATGGAATGAAAGAGGATGTGGATAAGTATGTTAGCCGTTGCCTTACTTGTCAACAGGTCAAGATTGAACATCAAAGAGCTAGTGGTTTGCTTCAGCCATTACCTATTCCTGTATGGAAATGGGATGATATTTCCATGGATTTCGTGACAGGGTTGCCAAGAACATTTAAGAAGAATGATACAATATGGGTTGTAGTTGACAGATTGTCAAAGTCGGCTCACTTTCTCCCAATTCAGCAAGGATTTTCGGTTAGCAAACTATCTGAAGTCTTCACACAAGAGATTGTTAGACATGGCACGCCGGTGTCTATCGTGTCTGATCGAGACCCGAGGTTCACTTCTCGCTTTTGGAAGGGTTTGCAAGCTGCCTGGGGTACCAAGTTGAGGGTTTAGTACGGCGTTTCATCCTCAGACTGACGGTCAGTCGGAGCGTACTATTCAGACACTTGAGGACATGCTTCGAGCTTGTGCCTTAGAGTGGACTGGGAACTGGGATGAGTATTTGTGTTTGGTCGAGTTTGCTTACAACAATAGTTGGCAAGCTAGCATTGGCATGGCACCTTTTGAATTATGTATGGTCGTAAATGTAGAGCACCTATTTGTTGGGAAGAGGTCGGTGAAGAAAGAGTCATCGAAGGACCGAGTTAGTTCAGATCACGAATGAGAAAGTTGCTATTGCTAGAGAAAAGTTAAAGGAAGCTCAAGTAGACAGAAAAGTTATGCAGACCGACACCGTCGACTTTTGGAGTTTAAGGTCGGTGACAGGTATTCTGAAGGTTTCGCCTTGCAAAGGCGTACGACGTTTTGGTCTTAAAGGGAAATAGTCCACGGTTTATCGGACCCTTCGAAATTTTAGAGAGAGTTGGTGAAGTCTCATACCGTTGGCTTTACCACCTCAACTGTCACATGTGCATAACGTCTTTCACGTATCTCTTTTAAGGGGGTACAATTATCATCCTCTTCATGTTGTGAATTATCCGCTTCATTTGATTCGTGAAGACTTATCGTTCGAGGAAGAACCCGAGGCCATACTTGACCGACAAGAACGCTTATGTGTAGGAAAACTATCCTTTTGTTAAAGTATTATAGAAAACCATCCATTCGAACGTGAAGCTACATGGGAGGTAGAAGATGAAATCCGTTCTTAATATCCGTATCTATTTACCTCTTAGTTATTATCTTTTATATGTTTCTGTTTATCAGTTATGAAGTTATCAGTTATCTGTTTCTCTGAACATCACATTAGTCATCTCTTATACGATTCCGTCTAATCGAATCGATTCCGTTTCAGCAATTGAATAATTATGAGTTATTTTGTTCACTTGTTGAGTTTACTCCTCAGTGTACGTTATGTCATATCTTTGTTCAAGCTGTACCTGGAATTTCGCGGACGAAATTGTTTTAAGGGGGGTAGAATTATAATACCCATAATAATAATAACAATAATAATATATTAATAATAATAAAACAATAAAGTTCAGGGGGCTAAATTTGCCAATTTCGAAACTATAATAGAAAGTTCTTATACGAAATGGTAAACATAGCAAACCACAGGGACCATATGTGTAGATTTGGTTTTAACCCAGCCCCCCACCGGTTTTCCCGATCGATTCCCGGCCAAAGTCCGGTCGACCCTCCGGCGACCTCAAACACGCTTAATAACGCGGTTTTGACTCAATTATTGACCCCCGACAACATTCTATACAAGATTCGAATCCTATGCCTCGATTAAATTGAAAAATTGGATGGTAATCGATCTAAAACCACCAAAAACTTTCGGCCACTTTAACCATGTGCAAATCGCACTAAACGGACATAATAATGCAATTAACTTTACACTAACAGTCATTTAATCGTTTACAACCTTCCTATGAATTCAATTTCATCAAAAACAAACACAAACAACACCTCCGATCCACTCTCTCGACCGCGACCTGCAACTTGATCGTGAACCCATCTCCGATCGATTTTAACTAAAATTGATAAAGGGCTTTTAATCTAGATCGACATGCGAAGCTTTCTATCGATTTAATTTGATTTTCATCAAGGTTTGAAGCATCAATCGATCACCACTTGACCGCGACTTGTTCTTCGGGTGTTCACCTTCAATTCGAAACGAAATCAGGTAATTGAACATACATACATGCTCGATTTTGGTCTGGGATTGAAAGCCCTATGATCATATCTATAAACACTGCGAATCAATCTTCAATTGGATCGGGTATGAAACTAGGGTTTGTGTGGAAAATGGGGGTTTCTGTTGATTCGTTTTTAACAATTAAAAATCAATAGTCCTTGCGGTTGCAAGCCTGGTTTGCTGGGTTACACATGCATATTCAAACTTGAGGTCCCGGGTTCGAACCCGGGCACCCACAACCATTTTTTAAGCCTTTGGGCTTTAAAAAATTAAATAAAATTTCTAAAAATTATAAAAATCGTTTATAAACTTGTTATATTTAAAAGTTATCCAATTATTTTCTATAAATTATTTCATTAAAACACCTTAACAATTTTATATTATATTAAAAAAATATTATAATTAGTTTATTTTTATAAAAATAAACTTTAAATGGTGGAAATCACTATAATATTATTAGTTATTACGTTACCTTGAATCTTAGATATCCAATTAGTGTTTTAGTTCACTGCCCTTGATCATATGATGTCGTTCGCATAGATATTCGTTTATGTCGGTTATATTTTTAAATATACTTTCCTTGCTTAACTTAGTAAACTTAATATGAACTCATTTTGATATTATTTTAGCTATGGAAATATAAGTATTTTTGACCAAATTAAGATTTAGACCTTAACCGAGCATTTTAAATAAGTCACACGTTTTAACTAGTTTTCATGAGTATTTTGGCATGTGATTTTATAAATGACAAACAGATTTTTAATATGATTAGCCAAATTTTTCAGAAGTCAATCATGATTTATACTTAATTATAAAAATATTTTCAGACCTGTAACGGACGTATTTTAACTAGAAATAATGTTACGGTTTACCAAAATACCCTTGACTTAGGCTCGTATTTTACAGCCAACTTACAGAGGCAATAACTCCTTCATAACAGATTCAAATCAGTAAACCTTGTATCCATGACGAAGTTCGTCGAAAGATGAATCTGTTGATATGTAAACATCGAAAAACTCATTCGTTTAGACCTCTAAACAGTCGTTTTCGTAACAGCTAGCAGTTCTGCACAGCTGTAAAGATCCATTTTTTTCTCATATTTCGGTAATCCAAATCAGAAATTTTTCTAAATGAAAGTTGTTTAGAAATCACTAAACTAGTAAACTGAAGATTTTGAATTTTTAAACGTCGTTAGTATTTTAACGAGTGCGAAAAGACAGGGGCAGAACTGGAATTTTTCCAATTTAAAACTGGAAAATCCAAACTATAATTTGCGTTACGTTATCGTAGGTTCTCGCGGCGTTAACCGAGCCTAGAATTTGTTTGATTATTTTCACTCGTGTATAAGGTACGGATTCTTGGTTACCTTTATCATAGTATAATTCGTCTGTTACTTTGTAGTACAGATTTGATTGCCATGTTTCCGTTAATATGACTCGTTGGCCTTTGGTATTTTACTAGTCGCATAACATTATTTGTTATGCTATGACTCGATCGACTTGTTAAATTTTTACTTGTTGAAGGCTTACAGCATGCAATATATATTTATAAGTTTGTGCTCATTATTGCATGTTCCTATAAATGTTCTATTGATACGTTATATGTTGGTAGTTGTACTACCATTGATGATACTCTGTTACCGAGCTCTCGACATGTCATTGTGGCGTCAATGATGTGACACTTTTCGTGACGGTGTGTAATAATAGTTCACGGCGTCTCCGTTAACACGTTAGTACTCAGGTAGTACTTTGGCCATAATATCTGGGAGGCGGATGGATCGATCTAGTTCAGTTCAGTTCAGTTCTGGGGGATGGAATCATATGTGTACGCCCCAACACACCATCTCATTAGTGCATAGTCTAGCTAGCTATGTACTTATCAGTTCAGTTTTGGCTCTGGGTACTTCTTATATTACACGACTTATTTCGTTTGTATATACGCGTGTAGATCAGTTCAGTTCAGTATACATGTTCAGTTCAGTATCAGTATTATATGTTTAGAATCAATTTCTGTTTCAGTATCATATGATCCGTTCAGTATTCAGATATAAGTATTTTATGCTTCGTATCATTACTATTGTTATTTCCGTCACTGAGCAACTTTGGCTCAGCCGTATTTTCTTTTGTGGTGTTTTTTAATTCATTGTAGGTAATCAGGGTATTCGGGGGAAATCAGTGAAGAGTGGTTGAAGATCAAGATTGTATTTTTCTTTATTTGATGTAATGAATAACTTAATTAGGTTCTTTCGGATTATCTGGTTTGCTTGAATTATCTCTTTAATATTATGGATTTGGTTTTGATTTGTATCTGTAATAGTGACACGTCAGGCTCTTCGGGTTGGGATGTTACAGTATCATGAATCCTTGAATCCTTGACTTAACACAAGTACTGATCATATCAGGTACATATGTTTCCCAATCATTGACTCTCATTCATTTAAATACAAATACCAATTACTTATGTTATTTTCTCTATTTCTTAAAGCTAAAATAAGGAATAAATT
Organism: Flaveria linearis; assembly: GCA_024085815.1. Classification (NCBI taxonomy): domain Eukaryota; kingdom Viridiplantae; phylum Streptophyta; class Magnoliopsida; order Asterales; family Asteraceae; genus Flaveria; species Flaveria linearis. The sequence continues at coordinate 5,545,825 of CM044010.1, forward strand.
TTATAGAAATACTTGTGACCCGTTCGACCATTATGTACGAACCTTCACAAAGATCATTTAACTCCATCTTTCTTTCACCTCGTACTTTTAACAGCTTTAGCGTTTGATCAGGTTAGCTTCTCATTTATGTTTGAGTTATGGTCACTTCCGATATTTGTGAGCGGGAAATAAAATGTGTGGTGATTGAGGGAGTGACATGTGGACAATACATGCTTAAGAAATTGTCATGTGGCAAAGCAAAGCTTGGTTTATTAGATAGGATAGATTCGACAAACCTTTACGCTTTTTTCTCTCCAATTAGAATTAAAAATACTATATATTTTTTAGTAAACATTTAAGTGGCCTATGACATAAGGTGCATCCATCATTTATCATGCTTTCGAGATATATTACACTAGTAATCCGAATCTTAAATTTTATGAAAGAAAAATATGAGTATATATATATTTTTCTTGTTCATCAAAAGATATCTTTAGAAAATAGAGAAATTAATGTTCAACTACAAAGTATTAAAAAACTAAAAAGTGTAAAAAAATTATAATGTTGATATGTGTTTTTTTATCAAGATTAGGTTGAGGTCAATTTATTAATGTTTCCTCTTTCTCAAGTTTCACATTTTTATTACACCCTTGTAACATTTTACATACGACATTATTTTTTAAAGAAATTACATCATGAAAACAAGTATTTTTTTAATCTTTAAAAAAAGTATAGTGTTGATATGAAAAACAAAGCTTTTTTTATTTTTTTAACTCATTGTATAATTTCATCAAGTAATTATGTAATCTTCTGACTTTACGAGAATTACATAATTATCTAATAAGATTACACAATTAACAGGAACTATAAACGTTTACGTTTTCAGTATTATGTTATTCAAAATTATCATTTTAAAAATACAATGCATAACACAATGATCAATATTAGACACAATGGATAACACAATGACTAACACTATGATTAGCAATAGACACAATCAACTGCTTGACGAGTATTACACAATTACCTGATCTGGATTACACAATAAACCGGAAAACGTAAAAAAATTTACATTTTCAGCATAGTGTTTTTTAAAAATAATTTTACTTTTAAAAAACAAAATAGAAACATAATGTTCAAAATTAGACACAATGACCTGACAGATATTAAACAATGGCCTGATATTACATAATAATCTTACGAATATTACACAATAAACTGAAATAACGTGGAAAAAAACTTTTTTTTATATCAATATTATACGTAGTTTAAAGATTAAAAAAATTTTGATAGTATAATTTTTTTTAAAAAAATGACATTGTATGTAAAAGTTACGAGCATTTAAAAAATGGTGGAACTTGAAAGTGTGACTAAAACCAAATAATATTGGTTTATCATTTAAAGTTTTAATTATATATCATTATGTTACCGAAATTTCTTAGCCTTTGGATCTAAGTTTTAATAGATAATAATCATTCACACATTTTTCAGTTTTCCTCTATTTTTAAATAACTCAACCCTAAAAAATATACATATAAGTTATTAAAACTCGACTGTATATGCTTTTCTATTCAATATTTGTAGAATATATATTTTAACTTTAAGATTGGGTTTTTTTTTTTGTGTGTGTGTGTTTGTGGTGGGGTGGAGGTGTTGTTGGTTAGGGTTGGGGTTCAATAAAGTTGTAAAATACTTATAAGTGACAAGAGAGAATGTTGAAGGAAACATGTGACAAGATGATCAGATATCTGTAGTTCTCAATCTACATATAGAAAGAGATCAAGGATCGAGTGACTAGTGACACATTGTTTTAAAAAGGTTAAAAAACAAATATAGATATCAACACTTTTGGTTATAAAAAGTATAATGTAACTTTGAATATTCTTTTTTTTATTTAAAGTATCTTAAATATTAACAACAATAATTGCAATTATTCAAGACAACCCAAGAACAATGATCACAATACCCGCATGAAAAAGGATGAATTATTTCAACTTTTAATTGGTACACCCTAAAAGGAAACGCAAAAGAACTATAAACACTTGATATTTAACATTTTTAGCTACTTATTCGATCACGAACACCATTTACATTCATTCTTACTATGAATATTAAAATATAAAAGGTGGTCATATTTCCTAGTTAACCCTACTACAATCACGTCTGATTTCACCCTGGTGACCGGTTAAAACCCCAACACGACCAAGCTTGGTGATGGCGGTCACAAATGCACGATTGAATGCATTGTTGTTAGACGCAAATAGGTTAACTGTTGGCCTTGATCGAGGGTCCGAGAACAAGACTTGGTCAGATGCAAACAAACCCTTCCCTTGTTGGAGGTTTTTATAATATGCGTTGTCAAAAGTTTGCGGTGTGATGGGGTCAATGCTGGTTACGATCCTAGGGTCAACGTTAACTGGACACGTTTGTCTTAGCTCAAAAGCATATTGTCGATTTAGCGTTCGGTCTATTCCAGCCTTGGAATGAATACGTTTTGAGAATTGACTACAATGAGAGAATCCAAGTGTATGTGCACCTGTAAAAAACACAAAGAACAAAAATGAAAGTTAGAGTGACATTAGTAAAACTACCAGTATACCTTAAAAAAAGTTCAACTTGCTAACACGACAGACTGTTTGTTGATTTACCTGAAAGCGCGATCATATCGGTTTGAGATAGACCATGTGAGGCGAACATGGTGTTAAGTTGGTCCAGGTTAAAATCTGCTAGTGGAAGCTTGTGTTGAACACTTTTTTTGGTAGAGATTCTCCCATCTCTCCTTCCTAATTCCACCTTGTATGATGGTCCCCCTGCCTACACATATATAATCAAATAAACATGATAAAAGTATTAGTTAATGATGAAGTGGTTATTTCGAATGTATCATAAACAATGGTTACACATGTGTATCATATGTAAGCGAATATTTCTAGTTGACGTGAAATGATATCTTATGAGGTTTTTAAAGTTATCAATATATTCATAAATAGATTGATTCACATCATTTGATTGAATAAAATAGAAAAGTTAGGTTAAAAGATATAGTAGTAGTGTAGAACAGCTCAAAAAGCACCCAAAATACATTTTTATACACAAAATGTACTAAATGACTCTTCTTTTTTGGGAACGGCTGGCTTACCATCTTTCAAAAACTGAAGTTTTTTGAAATACCATATCTTTTGATATCAAACGCTAAGTTTTAAAATTCTAATAGCCTCATGATCTAGTAACCTATGTTTATTATCTGACCAGATTTACACGAATTCAAGCTCCATACACAAAATAATAGATGGATTTAAAAAGTTGATTTTAAAAGTATACGTTTGTCTTATAGAAAAGTTAAATATAAAACGTTACACCATACTACTATGGGTATGTAAGAAACCATAATAACCGAAATGTAACCGAAATAACTGACTAAACCGAACCGAAAAAACTGAAACCAATAAGAAACCAGCGGTTGGTTTGATGGTTTTTTAAAAACCGTTTTTTTCGGTTTGGTTACGGTTTTGCTGGTAACAAAAACCAAACCAAAACCATACAAACCGAACTTCTTAATTTAGAGGCGTATTCATGCACTTGTAAATATGATTAGCCTATTACGTACTTATTTAACTTATTTTATCAAAATTTATTTTGAATATTTAGATTCAAGATTTCAAGAATAATCTTTAAACTTTCTTGTTTGAATTGGTAGATTAATATGTTTTATTGAATTGTTTGTTATTGTCTTTTATGAATTGCAATTTATTTTAATGTCAAATCATTTATAAGAATATGTAGATTATATTTAAATATTTATTAATTTGAACCAAATTTTTCTTTAAAAACTTGAAGCCCAAATGGTAAAACCGAAGAAAACCAAAAGCGAACTGAAACCAAAGTGAAAACTGAAAACCAAAAACTGAAATGACCGGTTTTAAAAACCTAGAAACCGAAATATCGGTTTTTGGTTTTGATTTAGGCTAAAATCGAACCGGCCCGACCCATGCACACCTCTACATACTACTATTCAAAATAAAATAAAGTTCTATACGTTTTTTCGGGAAACACAATTTTAAACCCGACCAGAATTATTTGTCATACCATAACGTGCGAAAAAAATAACTTCAAATCTGAATCCAACTACCCTTTCCAAAACCGGTTCTGGTTCTTAGTTTCTTACATGGTAGAGATAGACCGTCTTATCCAAAAATAAAACCAGTTCCAAATCGGGTACAGTTTGCCTAGAACCAATGTGTTTCAAACCGGAAACCGAACCGCATAAAAACCGCTTAACCGGAAAAGAAAAGTGTTAAAAAAGACACCACCTCTAAACAAGAGCAGTGACCACCGACCCATTTTGATACATTTCAAGAATAATAAAAAAAATCATGAGGGAATATTTACCAATGCTACCACATCTCTGGTGGCAAGAGCTAATATATCAGCACAAGAAACTTTATTCCGGCAACCGGGGTTGCTGTCAACGGCCGCCTTTGCTCTGATGACGGTGTCGAACCCGTCTCCGGCGAGCGAAAGATCATCGTGATTGTCCTTCTCAGCGTTTCCATTCGCAAGAAGAACCGAACCATCACACCCCTGTATCATAATTCAAAAACAAACAACATGTTACACATTCAAAATTGAAGTTAACAAATGGGTCAATTCGACGAAAAAGAACCCGAACCCGAACGAAACAGTCGTGAAAGAAGAGGCGGAGGGTCGCGGGAGCGGTGATGATTGTCTGCCGGTATTTGGCGGTGACCGATGATCGGACGATGGATTCGACATTCGGGCAGGTGTGGTGGTAGAAGTTGTGTGTGAGTTGAGTGGAAGATGAAGTGAGAAAGAAACAGAGGATGAAGAAACAGAGCATTTGGTTTTTCATTGTGTTGTAGTTAAGTGTTGGTGATGATGTTTGTTTATATGAGTGTTTATATGTGTTATTTTAGTATTAGGGGGAAGTGTGTTTTTATGGACTAGACCCAACTAACTTTATATTGAGGTATGTTAATCCATAATATCATGTCAAAAGTAATAATACGTTTAGAAAAGAGAGATGATATGTAACATCACTTTCTATTTATGTGTTGGTGGTATGCTAATTTTGAAAATTTTATTCTTACAGTAGTTTAATTCTTTTCTTGTCGAAGGAAAAGGTAGTGAAGGAAATGAAAGAAACCTAATGCTTACATGGTATGCAAATTAAAAGAGTTAAAAAAAGGTCATGTGCAGTTATTACATGCTAGCAAAATAAACGGGTCGGATCAAACTAACAGATCAAGCAAGGTTTAGGGTTCAGATCATAACGAGTATTGACCAAAATAAACTATAATTGAATTGAGCCATTTAGGGGAAAAGGTATCAAAATAGAAGTTATGTTACGTGGTGGCGTCGGAGGCAACAACAACAGATGAGGTGGTTACCAAAACAGCGGTCGTGTTGGTGGCATCCGGTATGTGATGACAGGCTGACGGCAGATAGACAATAGGCGGTGTTGACCCGTTTGGGCTGATTGTAAGTTGGCAAGTTTAACGGGAATGACCATTTACATCCTACGTAAGCCAAACCCATCGCGTATATTTAACAAATAATCAACTTGAATTATAAATCACAGTATAACTATATGTGTATGGCGTCTACATTGCTTTGTAGAAGCAAATTCAGTAACTTACCATATATCATCACAACACATGTGATTCTTATTGTCCATTTCAGGTGCTAGTCACCAATAAAAAACAATAATCTTGACAACAACTAATTGTCCAAACATTTTAAGCCAATGTAATCAACAAATTTATACAAGAAAAAGCGCCTTTCATCCCAATCACATAACCTGCACCACATTAAATAAGAAAATATCAGAACCGGCATCAAGATTAGAAGCGATATTGAAGCTATGAGATTATGCAACATACATGTACATAACATAAGCGAGTCTCAACAAGTTTCTTAAGAGTCGAGCAACTTGTTGACCGCGGAAAGTTGTTGCCTTCCTCTCCACTCCTCACCAGGCTTTAATGTAATCGGTTTTTCCACTGCTGCAGCCTCCACACATACCATATGTTTGTATTCATCATCTCCAAAATCAGCCATTGCCTTTGCCTTCTTATCCCATGGATTCCACACCACTACAAAATGTTATATACATATATACATAGTTATTGGTTATATAGTTATGTGAACAGTTATGATATAAACATTCTTAAACTAAAGATGAAAGATGAGAAATTAAGCGAAAGTGCAGTCTCACCAGCATCTGGAAGTCCATCTTTGCGGACGACAAATGTTCGTTTCTTTTCATGATCCATAACTGCAATTTTAGTTGGTGTGCTGAGATAAATCCTGTCAACCTAGTAAAAAATAACATTACATTACATATAACCATGGTTGAGTACTATAAGACGGGGGTTAAGGAGGAGGCTACTGAATTTACTTCTGATTCAAAGGTTAGCGAGTCTCCTTGTTCTGTAAACCGCTCCCTTTTTTGACAATTGTCAAGATAATCCAATGTTTCCAATCCTTCCACCCGAACCTCACTGAATCAACAAAATTAGAGTGGATATAATAAAAATTGCAACACATACAAAGATGGTTATTAAATTGGTTATATACCTGATATCTGAAACTGAAAAATAGGTATGATATGCAAATGTAAATGTAAACGGCTTTCCATCAGTGCCTGTATTTCTGATCCTTGAAGTCAACATCAAGTCTGATTCAGGTCCCAAAATGATCCGCAGACGATACTCAAAGCTAAACAAACAACAGTAGGTAATTCCATCAATTGCTGTATTTCTGACCCGAGAGTAATTTCAAGTTTAAGATGTACCTGTGAGGCCATATTTTCAAATCTTCTTTCGTGGGCCTAAGAATCAAATCAATAAGAACTTTATTGGTGACATCAGGTGGGAGAGGAGGAGGGTCGTCATCGAACGTCCATATTCTGTTTCTAGCAAATCCATGAAGTTCAAGAGGGCCTAAATTTGAGAACTGCATCATGGAAGAAAGTTTATAAATTCCAAAAAAGAAACATCACACGGCAAAGACAAAAAGTTACTTACTTGAGGGAAGCATATAGGAATACCCCCACGAATCGGCTTTGGAGGCTTGAAGATTTCCTGAAGAAATAATATATTAATGTTTATATACTAGAACTTATCAAAAGCATAAATGATATGAGAGAATGAAGAATCCCTTGCAACCCAAACACTGAACATGGATCAGAAAAGCAGGAAAAATAGATCATTTGAAGACGCACATAGATATAATGATATATTACCAGCCAAAAAACTTTATGATCAGCTGCAAGTGATTTTTAGTAACTCATTCATTCGCATAAGTAATTAAGCGTATAATTGTATCTACCAGTCTGACACCTTACTACTGAGAAATAGCAACTGTTCTCCATGCTCGTTTTTCCAAGATGTCACGTGGGCCCCATACAGATATACCTACATGATAGAAAGGAAAAGAACAATACGATGCATTTTCAATTATAGTAGCGCTTTACATCAAGGAAAACAATTAGTACATGGAATTTATGGATTAACTACTAAACTTCAAGCCAATTGGGGGCTCATCACCAACAGAAGAAAAGGCAAAAGCTTCATATGTTTATCACTCTGATAGTATGATAACTGATAACCATTGGCTGTAGAATATTTCCTAAAGTCTAAGACAGTAAAAAGGTATATACAATATATATATGAGATCAAATTAAAACTACATTTATAATTGAAAACCAAAAAACCACTCTCAACCAATCATATAATTTTGTTAATTACTACATTTTTATTTATTTAAAAGGTTAAATAAGTAACTTTAACAGCTTATAATTTTGGCAGTTATCTTTTCTTATTTAAATTCCTTAAATCTCTCTATCATTCAATGTTTTTTTTGCATATCCCTCTAAATTATTGAATCAAAGGTTCATCATGTTTCTCTCATTCTCTTTTTCACAACTAACCTTGAAACATGGAGTCCAAGACCAGAAGTGATGATGCTAGAAGGCTGTTCAACATGAGGTTTAGTTTGTTAAAATATTGTGTGAGTTGGGTGGGTTTTTTTTTTAATCTTGAACCATCTTCACTTTTATCGATGAATTAGTTTATGAAATCAAAGATTTATTCAAGTGTTTTTTGTTAGTTTTGTGTGTTTTTAGTGATTTCTTATCTACTTTCTAAAATCATCTAGGGTTATTTAAGCGAGTATAAACACAATTTCAAATGAGAGAATTAAATATATATATCACTTTTCTTTTCTTTCAATCTTAGATGCAAAGATGGAACCATAAAATTTGAAGGTTCAACCGTAAGAACTTAAGTTCACATGTAAGTTGATTTGTTATTCTTAATATTGATCTCTAGTTGGATGATAATTATGTTCAAAGTTAATTTTTTATGGCATGAAACTCAATGTTAATAAAAAGTTATAGTATATGTTAAATTTGGTACATGAAGCATGCTCAAGATTACACTTACTTATTTGTTGATTGGTGCCATATACAAATGACCTAAATAATGTTTTAAAATAGACATCATTAACATAACCACAAAGCCACTTTTCTACTCAGGATCAGCAACCAACGCAATTAAGTTTAAATTCTAAATAATAACTCCCAAATCAAACTAAATCACCATCCACTAATGAATATAATTAGCAAATTGACCCTTTCAATCTATAAACCGTAACATAACTTACTTACATCATACAAAATTATACGAAGAGGTTGACTTAATCCAACCTAAATTACAGTCTACTGATGTAGATTATTATCAAACCAGTACACAACTCCTTCGAACAACAAACACACACACAGGTAACAAACTCAAAGCAAACAACGAAACCCTAACTAAACAAACATGAAATTAAGCAATTAACTTACAGACCTCAACACTGCTGCCATGGATTCCACGGAGAACAACTTTTTCGAGACCGTTAACGGCTTTAACGACCTCAACCGCTTTTCGTTCGGGCGTCGTCGACATATCAGTTGTGAATCAATAACCACATTCCATAACTTACTCTGCAAGTTATCAACTTCACACACACACACACAGACACAAACACAGAGAAAGAGACGATTAGTGTGTTAAGTTGTTCACGTGTATCGCCATTGTTCTCCAGAAGTGTGTGGCCTGCTGTCTGTCGTGTTCGTATAAGGTGATATCACGAGCCATGTGTGTTCTGGATAGATGCAATTCACTAATTACAACTTTCGTCCCTATAAAGGATTTTTTTTTCAGTTTACGTTATTGTTTTTTGTTAAAGTTTTTGTTTTAATAGTTTAGTAATGGAGGTATTTTTGTTTTCGTTCGTTACTAAGGGCTAAAACCGCAGGTTGGTGTTAATCTATTTTCGTTAGTTGTGACGTTTCTTTGAGGTATGTTTTTACCAATAATCATTACCGCAATGGTTAAGGTAAAATGCCAAGACATGTAATATAAGGAGGTGTTGGGTTAAATATCGCTCTGCGTGAAAATGCTCATAGTTGAGCCCGGAGGTTTTCTCAGTTATAGGTTTCCTCTTAAGGTGCGGATTCGCTTTCGGGTTGAAAACGGATAGATGTGTCATACTAAAATAACATTTATCATCCAAAGCAGTGTCGTATATTTGCCATTAGAATAAAGTAATCGTTTTTTATTTCTTTAAGTATTAGTTGTCATTTAATTCGTTACAATTGTTATGATACAAAACTATCTAAAATTGTTTTTTTTGTTATGAGTTATCTTATATGTTATGAAAATAAATATATATAATAAATTGAGTAAATTGCATATTTTGTCTTTTGAATTTACATAAATTTTTGTCGTCTTTGAACTAAAGAAAAAAATAAAAAATAAAAATAAAAACATCACTCAAGTTTAAGTCCTTTATGATTTCCGTCCTTTAAGTTTATCTAAAGAAAAAAAACTCTATTTAAATGAAAAAAACTTAAACTATGAAAAATTAATATAAAACATGTGTTTGTATTTCTTTAATTTAAGTACCAAAGTGAAATTTATGGCGCACTGAAATGACCAAAAATGTAATTTAGTCTAATAAATTTGATAAATAAAACTATAAGAAGCTTATAACTACATGTATCCAATGTTTAACTGATATAATGAGGTTAGAAGGAGAGTGAGGTAAACAATCATATAACCACCTTATGTATTGTAGTAAAAGCAAAAGTAACAAACATTTATACCACTCTTAGGGTTCTCTACTTAAAATTGGTTATGTATTCAACGACACATGATAATAATTTAACAAATGATTATGAAAAGAACTCATTTTGTTAATGAAACGAAGGATTCCTACACTTGCTTGTTCCATATACACTTCCTTTCAAATGAATGATTCGTTGATGGGAATAAGAAACTGAACAAAATAAATGGTGAAGCAGGTCTGTTAAACAAGAAAAGAAGTAACCAACACCTAGAATAATCAGACTAAAAAGAAATGTAAAATGGACCTAGTGCAGAAGAAACATATAAAAAATCTTAAGCTAGATTAAATTATGGGTTGTAAGTGAAGATCAAAACTTTTTGATGAAACAAGGGGATATGTATGATTGTAGCATGTTTTCCTTCATACAGTGTAATAATTCAGAACAGCCCAAGTGAAGTTTTCATCTTATTTTGTCTCCATTTCGGCATCTTGTAGAAAGCATCTTTCGTCATATTAAATTTTTCCCTGAAATCGGCTTTTGAGAGAACATCTGCATATAATATTAAAATGCATTTACTATTTATTACACAACATCATCTTTAACGAATCAAGCAAGTAAAATTAAAAGTTAGCTACAAAGGAAATGGGTCAAACACATCGCCTAACTCAGGCTATTCAGAATATATGATTATTACTGAGATAATATATGGTTCTTGTTATTATATATGATAAATAATTTATTTATAAAAAATAATATAGAAGTGGATGAAACTGCACTGGGTCAACCTAGACCGACCCTTATTTGTCCACACAAAAGTCTAAACGAATTGTATCAAAAAATTGTACCTCGCGTCTAGTTACATCTATATTTGGAGCAGGGTCAGTCGATGAAGTTGTTAAACGCTCATACGGGTATAACGTGAGCCCTTCATCATCTTCAACTTCATTCTCTTTCACATTTTCCTTTGCTGCAAGGGAATCTATTTTACTGTTCATAGGAATAATCCTAGAACTTGACTCAGATTTTGCTGTTGAATCAGAGCTTACTGATAACATTAAAACGTCTTAATCAGTTTTGACAGTCTTAATTTTAACCATAATTTACAAAGATTATGAAAGATATATCACCTTTTAGGGATCGGGGCATAAGTTTTTCACGCGATGGTTTGTCAAAGGAGGCAGTTAGTGATGCTATAGCTTTAGACTTGGAAAGAATTTTAGAGGCATCAAAACTGCCGCCACTGCTACTGCTACTGCTACCGCCACCACCGCCTTCACTGCCACCACCAAGATTACCTAAAAGTGGTGGTGGAGTTGAGAGGTTCCTTCCACCAGGATTATCAAATTTGGAAGCAAGGGCATTGAAGGCAGGAGATCTCCCTCTGGCACGTGGTCGGTCAGAGCTGCATGACACACTTCTCGACCGTTGTGGTTTTTCAGATGCTGACCTACCTCCAAATGATACAGGCGCTCTCCTTTTTGGTTTCTGATGATGTCATAATTATCTGATTAGAATAAATAATCCTCTTTTCGGTAATTGCAATTTTCCTGTAGAAGAGTATATGGAAACTGTGGCTTACAAAATTCCTAGTTGAGCGACCTCCATCCTTTAATCCGAACCGTATCCGAAATCAAAAATATCCATAATCCGAACCGTATCCGAAATCGAATAAACCGATCCGAATTCTTATTCGGATATTCGGATCGGATTCGGATGGAATCCGAATTTCTTATTCGGATTTCGGATCGGATTTCGGATGACCTAATTTTTTTATTCGGATTGTTCGGATTAATCGGATATCCGATTAATTCGAATAAGAAGCCCACTTGATTTTTTAAATTATATGTTACCCATTAACAAGCCCACTACTTAACAAGCCCATTCTCAAATTAGGGATGGACATCGACTATTGGCTTCACTCCCATTCTCAAAATCTTCAGCCGCTCATCCCATCGGACCATCACTCCCATTTTCAAATTAGGGATCGACATCGACATCGACATTGCAGCCTCCATTTGCAGCCTCCATTGCAGCTCCTCTTCGCAGCAAAAGGTTCCATTCGCAGCAAAAGGTTCCATTCGCAGCCTCTTCGCAGCCTCTTCGCAGCCTCCATCGCAGCCTCCATTCGCAACCTCGCAACCTCCATCGCAGCTCCTCCAGGCGCCCTTCGCAACCTCCATCGCAGCCTCTTCGCAGCCACCATCGCAGCCTCTTCCAAGCTCCATCGCAGCCTCTTCCAAGATCTATCGCAGCTTCCACATCGTAGCAGGTATAAAGCCACAGACCCACTGATTGTCATACCTGGAGTATTTCTTGGTTTAGAATGTTTACTGTTTACTGGTCTATTTCTTGGTTTATTCATATCGCAGCTTGGTTACAGACCCACTGATCTATCACAGCTTCCACTGATCTATCACAGCTTGGTTACAGACCCACTGATCTATCTTAGCTTCCACATCGTAGCAGGTATAAAGCTCCATCGCAACCTCTTCCAATTGTGGTTTAGAATGTTTACTGGTCTATTTCTTGGTTTATTCATATCTTTGTCTATGCTAGCTTCTTGATTTGATGGTTCGTTATAAAGCCACAGACCCACTGATTGTCATACCTGGAGTGAGGAAAATACGGTATTTATGTGACTGTTTGGTTGTCACATACTTAGTTTTGATTCACAGTCTCTCTTAGTCTACATAAAGGTATAACCTTTGGCTGTTCTCTGTTTGGTTGTCACATACTTAGTATTTATGTTTACTGTTTGGTTGCATGTTGACTGTTATCTGTGTCCACATTGCATTCCTTATTAATAGATGTAGTTATATTATATATATTATGTGTTAATAAAATGTGGATGTGAGTTTTTAAAGTTCTGTTTTTGTTAATACTTCACTTTTGTGGTTTGTTAAAATGTAAATGATCTTTATGCAGATTGTCAATTATTGAGTTTGTTGTAAAATGTCTATGGAGGGGGATTCTAATGCAACTACTTTGAAAACGGAATGTTCAAAGAAAGCAAGGAGCTATAACCCAAGATCAGTTGTATGGAAACATTTCACTAGGTATTTTGATGAGGATGGAAAGGAAAGGGCGAGATGTAATTATTGTTTAGCAAATTACACTTGTGAATCGAAAGGTTCTGGAACATCTAATATGAAAAATCACATTTTGAAGTGTAAGAATAACCCCGCAAATAGTTCTTCCAATTAGTCAAATCTTGCATTTAGTACAGAGAAGGATGAGGAAACCGGTGATAGTAAAGTTTATTTACACTCCATTCGGTTTGATCAGAAAAAAGGTAAAAGAGCAATAGCTGAAATGTTGATTATTGATGAGTTACCTTTCAACTTTGTAGAAAATGAAGGATTTAGAAGGCTCATGAGAATTTGTCAGCCATCATTTGTTATTCTATCTCGAAGCACAATTAGAAGGGAGTGCTATCAGATATATCTTGATGAAAAAGTTAAGCTTAAAGATCAAATGAAAAAATCAGTTCATAGAGTTTGTTTGACAACAGATACATGGACATCTTTACAGCGAATCAACTATTTGTGTCTTACTGCACATTATGTTGATGAGAATTGGAACTTGCAAAAAAAAGTGATTAACTTTTGTCCTATTTCAAGTCATCGAGGAAATGATATTGGACGAGCTGTGGAGAATTGCTTGATTGATTGGGAATTGCAAAACATTATGACTATTACAGTTGATAACGCATCTTACAGTTGTGGAGAATTGCTTGATTGATTGGGAATTGCAAACATTATGACTATTACAGTTGAGTATTTGGTAGGAAAAATGGTGAAATGGAGTGATAAGTGTCTTCTTAAAGGGAAATGGACACACGTGAGGTGTATAACACATATAATGAATTTAGTTGTGCAAGACGGACTTAAAGAGGTGGGTACTTCTGTAGATCGTATCAGGGCTGCTGTTCGGTGGGTTAGACAATCATCAGGAAGATTGAAGAAGTTTAAGGAATTTGCTTTGTTGGAAGCAATTGAAAGTGAAAAATGTTTAACTTTGGATGTTTGTACTCGTTGGAACTCTACTTACTTGATGTTGAGTGTTGCATGTGAGTATGAGAGAGCATTTGAAAGATATATAGAGGAGGACTTGGTGTTTTGTCGTGATCTTCAAGAAGGGCATGGGGTGCCAGATTCAAACGACTGGGACAATGTATAAAGATTGGGAGGTTTTCTTCGTCATTTTTATGAGCTCACCCTTAGAGTTTCAGGTATCAATTATAAACTTTTTTTTGACTTTTTTATTATATTTATTTATTCATGGATAAATTATTTAATTTTGATTTTTATATAACTTTTAGGTACAAAGTATATTACCTCAAACTCATATTTGGATTCCATTAGTTGTATGGATACAGTTTTGAAACAGTGTCGTTTAAGTGATGATGAGGAATTGAAAAAGATGGCTGACTCAATGACATTGAAATTCAACAAGTATTGGGGTGATATAAGAAAATTCAACTTGTTGGTGTTTATTGCTTCTCTTTTTGATCCGAGGACAAAGTTAGCGTACCTTAAGGTCAATCTTCGTGGTATGTATGGAATTGAGCTCGGGGATAAAGTTTGTCAGTTGTGTGAAGAAGTGTTGCTTAATGTATTCAATGATTATAAAAGAATTCACTCGGACAATCACACAACCAAAGCTTCGTCATCATCATCTAAGTCTATGAATGAAGGTACTTCAAGTAGTAAAGGTTTTAATTTGTTTGGCAGTGTTGATGATACATTTAGAGCATTAAGAGAAAGAAACATGGCTGAGGTAAAAAGACAAAAGCTAGAATTGGGTGTGGCAGAAGATTCTAAAACTGAATTAGACAGGTACTTGAAAGAGGAGATTGAAGGAGATAATGTGTGGTTTGAAAGTGAAGATTTCACTGTTTTAGGTTGGTGGAAGAAGAGAAGTCCTGCATTTCCTATTTTGTCATTAGTTGCTCGTGATATTTTAGCCATTCCTATTTCAACAGTGGCTTCCGAATCCGCGTTTAGCACAGGAGGTAGAGTGCTCGATTCATTTAGGAGTTCTTTAACTCCTCAAATTGTTGAAGCTTTAATTTGTTGTCAAGATTGGATGCGTTCTAGTGGTGTTGCTTGCAATGTGGAAGAAAACATTGAAGATCTTGACAAATTTGAAGAAGGTTATTAACTATTTATTGTGTATTATTTATTCTCAACTGATTATTTTTATTACATCTATAAGTATAACTTCTAATTGTCTATTTATTGTTCTTGTAGAGATGAGAAAGATATCGATTGACTGAAAGAGTTGGTTGCGTGTTTGGTGGCGTGTTTGGCGTGCTTGCTGGGACAAGAAGACTTTGTTTTTTAACTTTCATGAATTATGGCGTGTTTCCTAGACCACGTTTTGAAGTTTGAACTTTGTATTTGTGTTTAAAACTAATTTGTATTTGTTGGGTTTATTTGTTTCATTGTTAGGGATGCTAAACTTGTATAATGTTAGAAACTAAAAAATAAACATGAACAAAAAAATAGCAAAAAGTTGATTTGGATTTATTCGGATTATTCGGATAATTTCGGATTATTCGGATATATCCGAATCCGATCCGAATTGAATTCGGATAGATTCGGATCGGATAGAAAAATCCTTATTCGGATCGGATCGGATTTCGGATAGGGTCCTGAAATTTTCAAATCCGAATAATCCGATCCGAATAATCCGAATAATCCGTTATCCGATCCGATGAACACCCCTACCTATAAAGGATTTTTTTTCAGTTTACGTTATTGTTTTTTGTTAAAGTTTTTGTTTTAATAGTTTAGTAATGGAGGTATTTTTGTTTTCGTTCATTACTAAGGGCTAAAACCGCAGGTTGGTGTTAATCTATTTTCGTTAGTTGTGACGTTTCTTTGAGGTATGTTTTTACCAATAATCATTACCGCAAATGGTTAAGGTAAAATGCCAAGACATGTAATATAAGGAGGTGTTGGGTTAAATATCGCTCTGTGTGAAAATGCTCATACTTGAGCCCGGAGGTTTTCTCAGTTATAGGTTTCCTCTTAAGGTGCGGATTCGCTTTCGGGTTGAAAACGGATAGATGTGTCATACTAAAATAACATTTATCATCCAAAGCAGTGTCGTATATTTGCCATTAGAATAAAGTAATCGTTTTTTATTTCTTTTAAGTATTAGTTGTCATTTAATTCGTTACAATTGTTATGATACAAAACTATCTAAAATTGTTTTTTTTGTTATGAGTTATCTTATATGTTATGAAAATAAATATATATAATAAATTGAGTAAATTGCATATTTTGTCTTTTGAATTCACATAAATTTTTGTCGTCTTTGAACTAAAGAAATAAATAAAAAATAAAAAATAAAAACCATCACTCAAGTTTAAGTCCTTTATGATTTCCGTCCTTTAAGTTTATCTAAAGAAAAAAAACTCTATTTAAATGAAAAAAACTTAAACTATGAAAAATTAATATAAAACATGTGTTTGTATTTCTTTAATTTAAGTACCAAAAGTGAAATTTATGGCGCACTGAAATGACCAAAAATGTAATTTAGTCTAATAAATTTGATAAATAAAACTATAAGAAGCTTATAAGTACATGTATCCAATGTTTAACTGATATAATGAGGTTAGAAGGAGAGTGAGGTAAACAATCATATAACCACCTTATGTATTGTAGTAAAAGCAAAAGTAACAAACATTTATACCACTCTTAGGGTTCTCTACTTAAAATTGGTTATGTATTCAACGACACATGATAATAATTTAACAAATGATTATGAAAAGAACTCATTTTGTTAATGAAACGAAGGATTCCTACACTTGCTTGTTCCATATACACTTCCTTTCAAATGAATGATTCGTTGATGGGAATAAGAAACTGAACAAAATAAATGGTGAAGCAGGTCTGTTAAACAAGAAAAGAAGTAACCAACACCTAGAATAATCAGACTAAAAAAGAAATGTAAAATGGACCTAGTGCAGAAGAAACATATAAAAAATCTTAAGCTAGATTAAATTATGGGTTGTAAGTGAAGATCAAAACTTTTTGATGAAACAAGGGGATATGTATGATTGTAGCATGTTTTCCTTCATACAGTGTAATAATTCAGAACAGCCCAAGTGAAGTTTTCATCTTATTTTGTCTCCATTTCGGCATCTTGTAGAAAGCATCTTTCGTCATATTAAATTTTTCCCTGAAATCGGCTTTTGAGAGATACATCTGCATATAATATTAAAAATGCATTTACTATTTATTACACAACATCATCTTTAACGAATCAAGCAAGTAAAATTAAAAAGTTAGCTACAAAGGAAATGGGTCAAACACATCGCCTAACTCAGGCTATTCAGAATATATGATTATTACTGAGATAATATATGGTTCTTGTTATTATATATGATAAATAATTTATTTATAAAAAATAATATAGAAGTGGATGAAACTGCACTGGGTCAACCTAGACCGACCCTTATTTGTCCACACAAAAGTCTAAACGAATTGTATCAAAAAATTGTACCTCGCGTCTAGTTACATCTATATTTGGAGCAGGGTCAGTCGATGAAGTTGTTAAACGCTCATACGGGTATAACGTGAGCCCTTCATCATCTTCAACTTCATTCTCTTTCACATTTTCCTTTGCTGCAAGGGAATCTATTTTACTGTTCATAGGAATAATCCTAGAACTTGACTCAGATTTTGCTGTTGAATCAGAGCTTACTGATAACATTAAAACGTCTTAATCAGTTTTGACAGTCTTAATTTTAACCATAATTTACAAAGATTATGAAAGATATATCACCTTTTAGGGATCGGGGCATAAGTTTTTCACGCGATGGTTTGTCAAAGGAGGCAGTTAGTGATGCTATAGCTTTAGACTTGGAAAGAATTTTAGAGGCATCAAAACTGCCGCCACTGCTACTGCTACTGCTACCGCCACCACCGCCTTCACTGCCACCACCAAGATTACCTAAAAGTGGTGGTGGAGTTGAGAGGTTCCTTCCACCAGGATTATCAAATTTGGAAGCAAGGGCATTGAAGGCAGGAGATCTCCCTCTGGCACGTGGTCGGTCAGAGCTGCATGACACACTTCTCGACCGTTGTGGTTTTTCAGATGCTGACCTACCTCCAAATGATACAGGCGCTCTCCTTTTTGGTTTCTGATGATGTCATAATTATCTGATTAGAATAAATAATCCTCTTTTCGGTAATTGCAATTTTCCTGTAGAAGAGTATATGGAAACTGTGGCTTACAAAATTCCTAGTTGAGCGACCTCCATCCTTTAATCCGAACCGTATCCGAAATCAAAAATATCCATAATCCGAACCGTATCCGAAATCGAATAAACCGATCCGAATTCTTATTCGGATATTCGGATCGGATTCGGATGGAATCCGAATTTCTTATTCGGATTTCGGATCGGATTTCGGATGACCTAATTTTTTTATTCGGATTGTTCGGATTAATCGGATATCCGATTAATTCGAATAAGAAGCCCACTTGATTTTTTAAATTATATGTTACCCATTAACAAGCCCACTACTTAACAAGCCCATTCTCAAATTAGGGATGGACATCGACTATTGGCTTCACTCCCATTCTCAAAATCTTCAGCCGCTCATCCCATCGGACCATCACTCCCATTTTCAAATTAGGGATCGACATCGACATCGACATTGCAGCCTCCATTTGCAGCCTCCATTGCAGCTCCTCTTCGCAGCAAAAGGTTCCATTCGCAGCAAAAGGTTCCATTCGCAGCCTCTTCGCAGCCTCTTCGCAGCCTCCATCGCAGCCTCCATTCGCAACCTCGCAACCTCCATCGCAGCTCCTCCAGGCGCCCTTCGCAACCTCCATCGCAGCCTCTTCGCAGCCACCATCGCAGCCTCTTCCAAGCTCCATCGCAGCCTCTTCCAAGATCTATCGCAGCTTCCACATCGTAGCAGGTATAAAGCCACAGACCCACTGATTGTCATACCTGGAGTATTTCTTGGTTTAGAATGTTTACTGTTTACTGGTCTATTTCTTGGTTTATTCATATCGCAGCTTGGTTACAGACCCACTGATCTATCACAGCTTCCACTGATCTATCACAGCTTGGTTACAGACCCACTGATCTATCTTAGCTTCCACATCGTAGCAGGTATAAAGCTCCATCGCAACCTCTTCCAATTGTGGTTTAGAATGTTTACTGGTCTATTTCTTGGTTTATTCATATCTTTGTCTATGCTAGCTTCTTGATTTGATGGTTCGTTATAAAGCCACAGACCCACTGATTGTCATACCTGGAGTGAGGAAAATACAGTATTTATGTGACTGTTTGGTTGTCACATACTTAGTTTTGATTCACAGTCTCTCTTAGTCTACATAAAGGTATAACCTTTGGCTGTTCTCTGTTTGGTTGTCACATACTTAGTATTTATGTTTACTGTTTGGTTGCATGTTGACTGTTATCTGTGTCCACATTGCATTCCTTATTAATAGATGTAGTTATATTATATATATTATGTGTTAATAAAATGTGGATGTGAGTTTTTAAAGTTCTGTTTTTGTTAATACTTCACTTTTGTGGTTTGTTAAAATGTAAATGATCTTTATGCAGATTGTCAATTATTGAGTTTGTTGTAAAATGTCTATGGAGGGGGATTCTAATGCAACTACTTTGAAAACGGAATGTTCAAAGAAAGCAAGGAGCTATAACCCAAGATCAGTTGTATGGAAACATTTCACTAGGTATTTTGATGAGGATGGAAAGGAAAGGGCGAGATGTAATTATTGTTTAGCAAATTACACTTGTGAATCGAAAGGTTCTGGAACATCTAATATGAAAAATCACATTTTGAAGTGTAAGAATAACCCCGCAAATAGTTCTTCCAATTAGTCAAATCTTGCATTTAGTACAGAGAAGGATGAGGAAACCGGTGATAGTAAAGTTTATTTACACTCCATTCGGTTTGATCAGAAAAAAGGTAAAAGAGCAATAGCTGAAATGTTGATTATTGATGAGTTACCTTTCAACTTTGTAGAAAATGAAGGATTTAGAAGGCTCATGAGAATTTGTCAGCCATCATTTGTTATTCTATCTCGAAGCACAATTAGAAGGGAGTGCTATCAGATATATCTTGATGAAAAAGTTAAGCTTAAAGATCAAATGAAAAAATCAGTTCATAGAGTTTGTTTGACAACAGATACATGGACATCTTTACAGCGAATCAACTATTTGTGTCTTACTGCACATTATGTTGATGAGAATTGGAACTTGCAAAAAAAAGTGATTAACTTTTGTCCTATTTCAAGTCATCGAGGAAATGATATTGGACGAGCTGTGGAGAATTGCTTGATTGATTGGGAATTGCAAAACATTATGACTATTACAGTTGATAACGCATCTTACAGTTGTGGAGAATTGCTTGATTGATTGGGAATTGCAAACATTATGACTATTACAGTTGAGTATTTGGTAGGAAAAATGGTGAAATGGAGTGATAAGTGTCTTCTTAAAGGGAAATGGACACACGTGAGGTGTATAACACATATAATGAATTTAGTTGTGCAAGACGGACTTAAAGAGGTGGGTACTTCTGTAGATCGTATCAGGGCTGCTGTTCGGTGGGTTAGACAATCATCAGGAAGATTGAAGAAGTTTAAGGAATTTGCTTTGTTGGAAGCAATTGAAAGTGAAAAATGTTTAACTTTGGATGTTTGTACTCGTTGGAACTCTACTTACTTGATGTTGAGTGTTGCATGTGAGTATGAGAGAGCATTTGAAAGATATATAGAGGAGGACTTGGTGTTTTGTCGTGATCTTCAAGAAGGGCATGGGGTGCCAGATTCAAACGACTGGGACAATGTATAAAGATTGGGAGGTTTTCTTCGTCATTTTTATGAGCTCACCCTTAGAGTTTCAGGTATCAATTATAAACTTTTTTTTGACTTTTTTATTATATTTATTTATTCATGGATAAATTATTTAATTTTGATTTTTATATAACTTTTAGGTACAAAGTATATTACCTCAAACTCATATTTGGATTCCATTAGTTGTATGGATACAGTTTTGAAACAGTGTCGTTTAAGTGATGATGAGGAATTGAAAAAGATGGCTGACTCAATGACATTGAAATTCAACAAGTATTGGGGTGATATAAGAAAATTCAACTTGTTGGTGTTTATTGCTTCTCTTTTTGATCCGAGGACAAAGTTAGCGTACCTTAAGGTCAATCTTCGTGGTATGTATGGAATTGAGCTCGGGGATAAAGTTTGTCAGTTGTGTGAAGAAGTGTTGCTTAATGTATTCAATGATTATAAAAGAATTCACTCGGACAATCACACAACCAAAGCTTCGTCATCATCATCTAAGTCTATGAATGAAGGTACTTCAAGTAGTAAAGGTTTTAATTTGTTTGGCAGTGTTGATGATACATTTAGAGCATTAAGAGAAAGAAACATGGCTGAGGTAAAAAGACAAAAGCTAGAATTGGGTGTGGCAGAAGATTCTAAAACTGAATTAGACAGGTACTTGAAAGAGGAGATTGAAGGAGATAATGTGTGGTTTGAAAGTGAAGATTTCACTGTTTTAGGTTGGTGGAAGAAGAGAAGTCCTGCATTTCCTATTTTGTCATTAGTTGCTCGTGATATTTTAGCCATTCCTATTTCAACAGTGGCTTCCGAATCCGCGTTTAGCACAGGAGGTAGAGTGCTCGATTCATTTAGGAGTTCTTTAACTCCTCAAATTGTTGAAGCTTTAATTTGTTGTCAAGATTGGATGCGTTCTAGTGGTGTTGCTTGCAATGTGGAAGAAAACATTGAAGATCTTGACAAATTTGAAGAAGGTTATTAACTATTTATTGTGTATTATTTATTCTCAACTGATTATTTTTATTACATCTATAAGTATAACTTCTAATTGTCTATTTATTGTTCTTGTAGAGATGAGAAAGATATCGATTGACTGAAAGAGTTGGTTGCGTGTTTGGTGGCGTGTTTGGCGTGCTTGCTGGGACAAGAAGACTTTGTTTTTTAACTTTCATGAATTATGGCGTGTTTCCTAGACCACGTTTTGAAGTTTGAACTTTGTATTTGTGTTTAAAACTAATTTGTATTTGTTGGGTTTATTTGTTTCATTGTTAGGGATGCTAAACTTGTATAATGTTAGAAACTAAAAAATAAACATGAACAAAAAAATAGCAAAAAGTTGATTTGGATTTATTCGGATTATTCGGATAATTTCGGATTATTCGGATATATCCGAATCCGATCCGAATTGAATTCGGATAGATTCGGATCGGATAGAAAAATCCTTATTCGGATCGGATCGGATTTCGGATAGGGTCCTGAAATTTTCAAATCCGAATAATCCGATCCGAATAATCCGAATAATCCGTTATCCGATCCGATGAACACCCCTACCTATAAAGGATTTTTTTTCAGTTTACGTTATTGTTTTTTGTTAAAGTTTTTGTTTTAATAGTTTAGTAATGGAGGTATTTTTGTTTTCGTTCATTACTAAGGGCTAAAACCGCAGGTTGGTGTTAATCTATTTTCGTTAGTTGTGACGTTTCTTTGAGGTATGTTTTTACCAATAATCATTACCGCAAATGGTTAAGGTAAAATGCCAAGACATGTAATATAAGGAGGTGTTGGGTTAAATATCGCTCTGTGTGAAAATGCTCATACTTGAGCCCGGAGGTTTTCTCAGTTATAGGTTTCCTCTTAAGGTGCGGATTCGCTTTCGGGTTGAAAACGGATAGATGTGTCATACTAAAATAACATTTATCATCCAAAGCAGTGTCGTATATTTGCCATTAGAATAAAGTAATCGTTTTTTATTTCTTTTAAGTATTAGTTGTCATTTAATTCGTTACAATTGTTATGATACAAAACTATCTAAAATTGTTTTTTTTGTTATGAGTTATCTTATATGTTATGAAAATAAATATATATAATAAATTGAGTAAATTGCATATTTTGTCTTTTGAATTCACATAAATTTTTGTCGTCTTTGAACTAAAGAAATAAATAAAAAATAAAAAATAAAAACCATCACTCAAGTTTAAGTCCTTTATGATTTCCGTCCTTTAAGTTTATCTAAAGAAAAAAAAACTCTATTTAAATGAAAAAAACTTAAACTATGAAAAATTAATATAAAACATGTGTTTGTATTTCTTTAATTTAAGTACCAAAAGTGAAATTTATGGCGCACTGAAATGACCAAAAATGTAATTTAGTCTAATAAATTTGATAAATAAAACTATAAGAAGCTTATAACTACATGTATCCAATGTTTAACTGATATAATGAGGTTAGAAGGAGAGTGAGGTAAACAATCATATAACCACCTTATGTATTGTAGTAAAAGCAAAAGTAACAAACATTTATACCACTCTTAGGGTTCTCTACTTAAAATTGGTTATGTATTCAACGACACATGATAATAATTTAACAAATGATTATGAAAAGAACTCATTTTGTTAATGAAACGAAGGATTCCTACACTTGCTTGTTCCATATACACTTCCTTTCAAATGAATGATTCGTTGATGGGAATAAGAAACTGAACAAAATAAATGGTGAAGCAGGTCTGTTAAACAAGAAAAGAAGTAACCAACACCTAGAATAATCAGACTAAAAAAGAAATGTAAAATGGACCTAGTGCAGAAGAAACATATAAAAAATCTTAAGCTAGATTAAATTATGGGTTGTAAGTGAAGATCAAAACTTTTTGATGAAACAAGGGGATATGTATGATTGTAGCATGTTTTCCTTCATACAGTGTAATAATTCAGAACAGCCCAAGTGAAGTTTTCATCTTATTTTGTCTCCATTTCGGCATCTTGTAGAAAGCATCTTTCGTCATATTAAATTTTTCCCTGAAATCGGCTTTTGAGAGATACATCTGCATATAATATTAAAAATGCATTTACTATTTATTACACAACATCATCTTTAACGAATCAAGCAAGTAAAATTAAAAAGTTAGCTACAAAGGAAATGGGTCAAACACATCGCCTAACTCAGGCTATTCAGAATATATGATTATTACTGAGATAATATATGGTTCTTGTTATTATATATGATAAATAATTTATTTATAAAAAATAATATAGAAGTGGATGAAACTGCACTGGGTCAACCTAGACCGACCCTTATTTGTCCACACAAAAGTCTAAACGAATTGTATCAAAAAATTGTACCTCGCGTCTAGTTACATCTATATTTGGAGCAGGGTCAGTCGATGAAGTTGTTAAACGCTCATACGGGTATAACGTGAGCCCTTCATCATCTTCAACTTCATTCTCTTTCACATTTTCCTTTGCTGCAAGGGAATCTATTTTACTGTTCATAGGAATAATCCTAGAACTTGACTCAGATTTTGCTGTTGAATCAGAGCTTACTGATAACATTAAAACGTCTTAATCAGTTTCGACAGTCTTAATTTTAACCATAATTTACAAAGATTATGAAAGATATATCACCTTTTAGGGATCGGGGCATAAGTTTTTCACGCGATGGTTTGTCAAAGGAGGCAGTTAGTGATGCTATAGCTTTAGACTTGGAAAGAATTTTAGAGGCATCAAAACTGCCGCCACTGCTACTGCTACCGCCACCACCGCCTTCACTGCCACCACCAAGATTACCTAAAAGTGGTGGTGGAGTTGAGAGGTTCCTTCCACCAGGATTATCAAATTTGGAAGCAAGGGCATTGAAGGCAGGAGATCTCCCTCTGGCACGTGGTCGGTCAGAGCTGCATGACACACTTCTCGACCGTTGTGGTTTTTCAGATGCTGACCTACCTCCAAATGATACAGGCGCTCTCCTTTTTGGTTTCTGATGATGTCATAATTATCTGATTAGAATAAATAATCCTCTTTTCGGTAATTGCAATTTTCCTGTAGAAGAGTATATGGAAACTGTGGCTTACAAAATTCCTAGTTGAGCGACCTCCATCCTTTAAAACAGAAAGCCTTCTTTGAAATGAGTTTCCATGCATCTGTAGACATATTAACAGAGTTTGAACGCGTTAGAAACAGTAAACTTATGCAATTTGCTCCATAAGTTCAGAATTATAAATGAAAGAAGATAACTTACTGCAGATTTAGTTGAATCCCATGTGAAGAAACGCGTAAAGAATGGTGGCTCACTTCCTTCCATTATGATAAATATTGGAGCTTGAAGAGATAATTTCTCAAGAAGTACATCGAGTTTAAGGAATTTCTGTCAAATTCCATTTTGTAAAAGTAAAAAAATCAGTTCCACATTTATGTGGTTATAAGTTGACAATAATTGAATTAATCAATGATGTATGTATATTTGTTTCAAAACAATTTTATTATAAAACAGCAATCATACCTCTCCCATAGCTAATGTCTGTGTTTTGGTTTTTGAATTAACTTCCTGCCCTACCCAAAGAAATATGCTTGTGTGACAATCAAGGATATAGATATCTTCTGTCATCAAATCATCTTGATTAAAGTTGTATATCTCATACACCTGCATCGACAAGCCCAAATCAATCTTTAAATACGAAAAAAAGTTTTGTATTAATTTCTCATGCACAACTTCGAAAATAAATACAGACCTTCAGATCTTCTCCTGAATGAGCAAAAGTTCCATTAACAAGCATCGAAGGACACCAAAAAGATTGTTAAATGTACAGCGAGTGTATGTAAAAGCATGGTTAATTTCATCAAAAAGCTGATCCAACCTTTGGTTAATGTGCATGAGAATAAATGAGGATCACTTTCAGCTTCACTTGGAATTTTTTTTGCCGCATATTTGGTTTTCCCACCTAAGATTTCCCAAAATTCTTCCGACTCTACTCCTTCTTTATGGACTTTGGTCTGCATATCAGGCTGCAACCATTTGTGATGACAAATGAATATTGTTATCAGTCACTTTAAGATGCCTATATCCATTTATAATTAAAAGAAAATGACCATATGCAGTTACATTATGATTAATATGCATACTTTTATAAGATCGAGTTGCCTCTCAGCAAGGTCGTGGTCCTCTGTGGTTGTCTGGCTTCCATACCAGGTAAAGACAAGTGAATCTTTGTGTAAGATGTAACAATAAGAGGAGTTCAAAGATGAAGCAACCTGAACCAGTTAGAAACAAAATTATATCTTTTGGATGATTTAATGCAAAATAAGTAGAAAAAATGTCATTTAGTAGTCTAGAACTTACGGGTTCAACTTGAATTGATTGCATGTTTTCTGGTCCAGAGCCTTGAACTCGAAATAATGCAACTCCGTCTTCTTTGTAAGTATCATCTGGTAGTCCCTTTTCTGATACGTAATTCTTGTATCCGTTACTAAGACCACCCTGAGAATTTATCAAATTTACTAAATTTTACAATATGGATTTTTGAAAAAAATACAATGTTAATTTATTATCTTTCCTTGTATCTAACAGCTGAAGCTCACCTTGAGAACCATAAAGCTCTGAAATATCGCATAGAAAAGGAACGGTTCATTTCCTTCATAGATCCGTGCCTAAAGATCCATCAAACCAAATCACAAGTATAAACACAAGCTAAAACTTGAAAAAAAAGCTGTTAAAATATTTAAATTCACTATCAGGTCAATTGACTACCTGAGTAGCTAGAAACTTGACTGACTCTACCATCTTGTTTGCTTGTAAGAGAGCTGAATCTCTATCTTCCTACATTAATACATATTTTTGTTAAATAAGTATATTAATTACCTATGTTTTTTTTCTTTTTCGCTAAATGAAACATCATAATATCTCCAAAAGGGTAAAAATATTAGTTGCTAAAGAATTATCAGTTACCTTTACGCTTTTCTTTCCGAACCATGTCCCTATAAGACATTCCTCTTGATCATCTCCAGAATATGTATATTGAAAGATGTAGCAATCTCCAGTGTAGAATTTTGACTGATCATTGTCTGATAAAAGACTCTTTCCTTGGCCGTTCACACGCCACACCTGCATAACCATGTTTGGTGTACATTAGTAAATTACAGAACTACCACTTGACTTAAGTCAAAGATAACATTCTTGTAAAAACCTGCAAAGTTCCACTGCAATCTATATATGGTTGAGGTTCTTCCTCCTCTTCCTGTTTAGGAGCAGCTTTAACCAGACCCTTAACATCAACCCCTTGTCGTCTTAGAAGTGCTACAAATACAAAATCATCATTAACAAAATGTAAATTAATCACAAAACTTATTATCATGTGTACTTTGCTTTTTAATTCCTGTTTATAAAAGTATGGCATAACTAACCAGCCACCTTGCCTCTACCCTCCTCGGACGCTACCACATCCGTCGGTTGAGGCCAAGAGTCAAACTTTGACCGGAAAGATACTGTTTCAAAATTCTCGATCATGCGAATTATTTTAGATTTTGGCCTGTCCTGGCCACATAGATATTCCTGTAGATCAAGATTAATAACTATAAGTAGAAATAAGATAAAATCGTTATAAGAACCACAAGAATTCAGAATTCTTATAAAATTTACTTCCGCAGCTCCATTTGCAGCTTTTCTTTCTTCCATAGAAGTATTTCGTCCCATCCAAACATGAACTTCTGATCCAGAATCCAGAAGATAACATTTGTTTGTATCTAGTAACTTCTTTGTCAAAGAACCAGCAGCAACACGTTCTGTCTGCCCCTTATTGATACTTGAATACCAAATACATATCTTGTCAGAACTACTATGTATTATATCAAGATAATTTTAAATAAATATTTTTAAAATATTTAGGACGATATATATTACCAAAATAACTGAGTAGGATGAGTATCAGTAGTTTGAGCATCATTCACAGTTGTTTTTCTTGGAAGTGGAGCAAATCCACCAAAAAAACCCCAGAATTCTCCAGCTTCAGCATCAGCCATCAGCTTCCCATCATCTAAATTAAACGAGAAACAAAATTCAAGTTTGATTCTTTTAGTTCTTTTTATTTTACTCTTTTACATAATATAAATTCAGTTACCGATGGTAGCTATATCGCATTTTGAACCATGATAAGTATCTTTGATATACTGAACAACTTGTAGTGCTTTAGCCCTTTCTTGTATTGAAGTATTTAACCCATTAAACTGGAATATCTTATTTTTACTGTCTAATATACAAATTGCATCATGGTTGAGTGAGGATCGAGCACAAGGAACCTGTGTTCAATAACTTTAAGTTTAGACAGCATAAAGGGTCATAATTTTATATAATGTGAAGAAATGTAGCAGTAACACACAGACTTGTTTACCTCTTGTACATGAACTGCATGTTTTCCTTTGCACAAAAACATGCGCGTTTTGTGTTCTCGAGATTCAGTTTCTTCTGGTATTATACATGGTTTAAAACAAGAAAGGAATCTTTCTGATTCATATCCTTGTAGTTCACGATACTGAACAGCTCGTCCTCCAAGAGCTGCATCAAGTTCAAGTGTTTTTATGGATATAGTCTCAGCTTCGTCCTGTATTTATAAAAAAAATACCGAATCAAACAACTACAAGAAAAAAAGGAAACTAACATATATACGTGGTAAAATAACAAGTTACTGTAACATGTATATCAGGAAAGAAATTAACTCACCTCTCGTGCATCTTTACCTATCCAATAATGGATGTCATAACGGAAACCACCACTTTTTGAAGCATTGGTCTGAAATAGAAATGTAAATTTCATGATTTAGTTAAAAATGAATAAATAAATAATACTTGAATAATAGTTTAAGCTGCTGCTGTCGTAGTTGCTTCTTTTTCACACCTTATTCTTTCAAGGATCTTTAAGTTAATCTATCTAGATGGTCGTATAAATGTGAGACCTTAGGCTAATCCCATATTGTTATGTCCACACAAATACTCAATTAGTCGGTCATAGGAATGTCTGACCTCAAATATCACCAATGTCTTAGATGCGTTGGTTGTGGACAAGAGGAGAACTCCACAATTAACCATTTTGGATTGAGTATAATTCCACTCATACATTAATAATCAATAGAGCAAGAATCATGTCAATTGCACTAAGATTGTAAAAATACTCCACAGGAGAGACGGTCATAAGGAATGCCTAGCCTCAATATACCACCAACACATATTGGACATATGGTTATGGATGGGAGAAGAACTCCGCACTTAGGCATGCTTAAGTGAGAGTAATTCCAAGTCACCCAGCCTAGGAAGTCACCGCTTGGATAACTAAAGCGAAAGTTGTGCCCTTATATTGGTTGATGTGAGGGGCCGAATGTTACAATAAATATGTTTAACTATACACACACATGTACATGAGTTCCACACATCGGATTCTTTTGATACAAATACAAAAAGAACACTATTCATGACTGAACAACAATAGACAACATAATATAAGATATAGCAACTCATAAGATTCAACTATAATATTCATATTAAATATAAAAATTCAACACAACAATAGTGAGGTCAGTTGCACAAAGAGTAGAAATCACACCTTTAATATCATATAGCATTCCCCTGTTAAAAATTTGCCATAAGAAGATTCTGGAACAGCCACTGGTTTAGAATTCTCAATCTGCCATACCTCAATTCCTCTATGAAATGTTAAGCTTAACATGCAGATATACACTTCATTTAATCAATAAAAACACAAACCTCGGAGGGAAGAAAATTAACTAATGTTTAAAGTAGAATACAGGGGAAAACTAAATTCCTATAAAGAATTCCTCATTTTAACAACCATGAGAACCTCTAAGAAGAAAACTCAAGATACCCACCAATAATACCCTGCTAACCAACATAATCAGATAAATCTCAGCGGTTTCCTATTTAGAATTTATTTAAAAAAGGATACGCTTTTTGTCCAGCTCCTTGAAAAGCTGGATCTACTTCTTTCATAGAAACAGACATGCTGTTTATGCACCAGAATCAAAATACCAAGATGGAATACCTAAAATCCACATAAATACGCATTAGGAACCTTCACAAAAACAAATGAAATGAAATCAAACCAACCTGCATTTCACACACACATTACACAAATTCTTCAAAAGATTCATATACATGAATAATTGTAACAACAGGAACAGAAAATGGAAATGCACCAACATATATTATGATGAATTCATATCTTACTTACAATTCTGAACGTGTGGATTCAATGATTACAATTCAAATGTCTGAAATTCAGTGTGAGTTTCTTCAGAAACGATATGCAGAGGAAGATTGAAGAGAGAGAAAATTTCAGAGAAAGGCGAGAAAAGGGGTGTTGAAGGAGATTATGAATCGCTGTGAATCCTTCACAGGGAGAAAGAACCGTTGGTTTTTCGGTTTTTGTTTTTCGTTATTATAAAACAAGAAAAAAATAACATATAAACTAATGGCTATAAAGAAGGTTTAAAAAAATAATAATAACAAAACATGCCACTCATTTACAAGCTCACGTTCATTTTTGGGTGCAAACTTTATGCTTACAGTACAAGATTCGTACAAAAAATAAACAAGAAATATAAGTTTGAAAATAAAGATAAAGAAAGTAACTATGTTTTTAGAGTGTCAATATAATAAAAAAGACTAGTACATTTCTTATTTTTCACAAAAAAAAAATTCCCCAATTGGTATATACACAGGAAGTGATCAAACTAATTTTTTTATATCAAGTTCTTTAAACTTATTTAAAATACACGTACTTTTTAAATATATAACTTGTTAATTCATAAATTGATTATTATTTTGACCAGTTTAAGAGTTAACAAGTTATTAGTTTAGCGATTTTTTCGTGCATTTTTTACAAGTTGGAAGATCATAATTTTTCAAACTTAGATGAAGGGGCTTTTTTCATGAAAAATAAGAAAGCATATTCATTTTTTACTATATTAACGTTGCTCAAACTTTTCTTGAAAAGTTCTGTTGGAACTAGAATCCACAGAGTTTGGAGGTTGAGTCAAGTTGGGCGATTCACTTTCGAGTGGAGAAGGGAAATAATCAGAGATGGCTTCCCAAGAGTCTTTTTCATCCGTTCGTCGTCCTGCATTCAAGAATGTTGGTTTCATTGGCGATTTGATCATTTCGACCTTCCAGGTTAACATTGCTACAATCTCAGACATGGGTGGCCTTAAGTTTGCATGAGGCTGAATGCACAATAGAGCCACCCGAATCGTTTGCATTACATCTTTCTCCACATAACCATCACGCTTCATTCTTGGATCGATAAGGTCAACCATCCTTGACCTCTCATACAACTTCCATGCCTGTTATAATGAAAAAATCATAAATTAATAAAGATTTAAATGGGTGCTATAATTTATAAATCTGGATTAAATATGTAGATGAGGCCTACATATTCAGGAAGGTATTGCTTTTCTGATGGTAATGTAAGATCGGTATTCTTCCTGCAGTTAATGATTTCAAGCACCAAAACTCCAAAACTGTAAATGTCAACCTTTTCGGATAGTTCTCCTTTAATCGCGTATTCTGGGGCCGTATAACCTCTACAAATCACAAACAAAGGCATTATTATGATTCACATGATGATTGTAGTTTGACATTTTATTTTTCATAAGAAGTAACATACAATGTTCCAGCAAATGCGGTGCTAAGATAAGCTTCGTCCTCAGGGAAGAATCTGGCTAGCCCAAAATCTCCGATTTTTGGTTGAAATTTATCATCAAGAAGTATGTTACTGGCTTTTATATCTCTGTGCACGATTCTGATGTGTGAGTCCTCATGTAGGTACTGCAATCCCCGAGCAATGCCCAAAATTATTTGGAACCGGGTGCTCCAATTGAAATACTGATTGTTTATTCCTATTTACAAACGTTATATTAGTACTTTATATCGTATTGAATACATTTGCCTCTATAAATTCAAGAAAATTGGACAAAAATGTTTGTGGGCCAAACCATTTGGACTCGTATAAAAGAGTAAAAACTACCCCTTTGGACCCAAACCCATTTCGACCCATTACCTAACATACCTATTTCAACCCACTACCTAGCCCGCCTTTTCGCCACCTCTAGACATGTGTTTTTAAGTCATGTACCGTAAATAATTAGGTCCAGACTCTTGTTCTTCATGTATTCATAGACGAGAATCCTTTGAGGTCCCTGAGAGCAACAACCAAGAAGGCGAACAAGATTCTTGTGTTGTATGCTAGTGATCATTCTCACCTCTGCAAGGAACTCTGCATCTCCTTGTTGTGATTTGTCAAAAGACAGTTTTTTTACAGCAACTAGCCTTCCATCTTGTAGTTTACCCTTAAAAACACATAAAAGCAAGTGTCTATATCAATGAACAGACCCAAATTTGAACTCGTCCTTCTTCGCTCTTTATTTTTGATATTTTGTATCTTTTATGGTTCTCAAATACAAGAAGGTATACAAATCAACGACAACTAATCATTCGAGTATAATAAAGAAAGTTTAAAGGAAACATACCAAATAGACTGGACCAAATCCACCTCTGCCAAGAAAATTACACTCATGAAAGTTCTTAGTTGCCTTCTTCAACGCTTGAAAACTAAAATAGCTTATTGTCCTAAGATTCCCACTGAAATAATCTTTTGAAGCCACAACACAAATGATCACTTTAATTAGCAAACATTAACAACAAGTGTCTAATCTTACACGTTAAAGTTATAACCTTTGCTGCTGTTATCGCGCTTTTCTGACTTTCCAGCTCGCTTTGGTCTGATACATTTCCAGAAAATAAATATAAGAATCAGCAGAATCAGAAGCACGATCAACCCTCCAAGGAAAATGAAGGTGGCAGATGGAGTATGCTTCTTAGGTGAGCTATCTTCATTAAGTGACAAGGGTGTTGGAGATATTGCTGCATCCAAAAGTGATAATATTAGATCAGTATCAGTTCACCATAAAGTCCACATTTCTTGATGGAATGTCAAATCAGTTATCAACAAATACCATTGTAAGTCTTCACTGCAAAAATTGACAGTTTTAACTTGCATTACTTTAAAAAATATAAAGATCCAAACAGATATGCATAAAAAGTATGATTCAGTATGTAATCCCATTCCTGTTTAGATGAACACAACTCCATACCTTGTAATATGTTTAAATTTCCCAAAACAACAATCTTAATGCAAAAACGGATCAAATTTCACATAAAAATCGCATACCGCAAACCGCATACCAGGTGTTTGTATAAATGTCTGTGAGACAAACTATTGCAAAACCCTATCAAACATCTACATAATCACACCAAACATGGTATTTGAAAAGATTAACAAGATCATGATAACCACCTTCAAGTAACCGACGCATTTCGTCTTGATTAATCTTCACAGTATTTTCATCATCCAATGCTTCATCAGCAGAAAGAAAATTGGTGGGTGTTCTTTAAGACTTAAATTGAAACCATTTTCTGCAGTAGAAATAAGCAGATTGATCAATGACTAACGACAACATGGAGATGATCGAAGTCAAAGGCGATCATCGGAGAATTCAAAGTGTGAAAAATCCAATAAAAAGTACAAGAATTTACGTGGCGAAACATCCTGCGATTTCCTGTGGGTCAACTTATTAAAAATTGTTGATTTACTGCATCTTTTTCGCCAAACAAATGTAGATGCTAATGTTATTAGCTGCTGATCTTTGATAGCTAATAGAAAGTTGTGACGATCGATCTTCACAAGAAATTGAACAATATTGTTGTAGCGGTTGTAGTTCACTGGTACATATATCAATGAAGAATCATGCTTATGAGTGAGTATATACCGTAATACCGTATTACTTCCAATTTATAGGTGTGTGGTCTTTATAAACTTAAACTTGATTAACCATATAAATGAAGAATGAACAATTGATCACTTGATTGATTTATATTGTTACTTTGGTTTAACTAAGCAACGACCTACTAATAATCCTTAGCCCAATTATTTGAGGTGAGCTTCTCATGACATGTAAATATTGAGATGTCATTGGTTCAAGTCTCACTTGAACAAAATATTTAGAGCTAAGTCAGTGGTTTTTCTCAACAATGAGTTTTCTCCTAAGGAGATTGAGGATGCGGCTCGATTGGGATACGAATAGATGAACCCAATTAAAACAGCATCAATCTTTCAAAATAGGATCGTACATTTATCGTTCAAAAAAAAGAAAAAAAACTATGTAATGACTTTATTGTTTGTATAAAGGGTCTATTTAAAGGTTTGGGAACTTGATTAATGATGTTGAAGTGGTCCAAACTGAATTTAGAATGTTTCTTATTAATTGATTTCCATTTTGTACAAACATGATTTTTATGATTTGGACTTTATGCGTATTAGTTCATCTTTCAAGTCTTATTGTTGTTTCAGCCTATTGATTTCATGTTCCTAGACAAGTTAATACAATCTTATCATATGTACTAAAGTAATTAGTGTGAGAATAAAGACGGTTATTTGAAAAAACGATCACAGACATTTTATATAGGTTGTCATTAATAATTTGGATGTAAATATAATTTTAAAAATTAAAATAGTTGTTGTTTAGAATAAAGCCAATATTCTTATTTATCACTCCAGTTAAATTACATGTTCCATCTTAATCTTAATTATACTAAATGATTATATTAATGTACACTTGTTATCATCACATTCATTCCTACATTCATTTTTCCGTCTAAATCAATAGTCTATTTTTAAATGTTAAAATAAATAATTTTTAAATTTATCTCTTGTATTTAAAAATCAAAATTTTCCTAAAATCAATATTAATTAAGAAATATTTTTCACTAAATAAAACTGAATATTTTGATTATAAAGTACTCTTTTCCAAAAACAAGATTTTAAAAGCAATGGACCTTTTTTTAAATAAAGAGTATCTTAAAGCCGATCTCTATAAAAAAATAAAAGCTATATATTATACCAGTTTTATAAAACAAAAAATTAAAAAACTAATTAAAGTCGGAGTTTTTAATCGAGATATTCACAAAAGAAATGATTCTTCTAAAGCAATATTTTTTAAGACACGAAAAATTAATTTTAAAACAAAATAGTTAAAACCATAGTTTTAATCAACACGGTTTTATAAAAAAAATGACATTTTTTCAAATATAGTTTTTTAATGAAATATTTTAATTAAAAAAAACATAATGTTTAAGGAAAAGTTCTTTAAACGAATATTTTAAAGATAATTAAAATATTATATTAACTAAACAACCATTTACTTATACTTAATTTCAATTATATATTATATCAAGATAACGTTTTATAGTTTCCAGCTCTTCATTAATAAATGTTTAATATATTTTGATAATCAATCTTTGTGTTACACGGGGTTATAACCTATTTTGTAATAAATTATTACAAATTATATAATGAAAATCTCACAACATATTACATTTTAGCATTTGCTTTATTTTTTTATCTTTGTATCCCTATTGTTGGTGTCAAAACTTTATCATTGGCCAACGACCCTCTTCTTTTATTGCCTCCTCTTTCGATGACTCCATCTCGTCCTACTACTTGGATGCATTGTACATTAGGCTTATTTTTCTTTTGCCTTTTGTTATCATCCATGTGTTGTCACAAGGATGGCTCACTCTATTGTAGTCTTGCAAGTTTAACCACCGTGCATCGTAGCACAAACGCCTACTTGTTAGACTAAAAACTCAATGTTTATTTATTTTCATTCTTGGGTTGTTAATCTACAAACTCCAAAAACAGATTGATTATTGCATGTGGAAAAATGGAAATGAAAGGAATTTTACCAACAATCAAAGATTGCGGGCAAACTCAAACTCTAGGAGAACTGATGATGGGGATCAACGGTCCACATCAGAAATTGGGGAGAGGGGAGTTTAATTGACTATTTATTTACCGATGTCTGGCAAACTTCAGTTGTTTTAATGGGCCATTCGAGGTCTGCATCTGTGATTGCTTCATTTAACACTGACTCAACTTCAAGAGGTACGTTTTATTGTGTATACATGTTGACTTAGTTCAGATATAGGCATAGTGAGTTTTAGTAGATTGTTGGATCCAAAGTTATGTGCTAATACATTAGAATTGTTGATGTAAGCTATAACTTTCTCATTGTCTTTCTGTCACTTGTTTTTGTTGCTATATTTGAATTGTTGATTTTTTGTCATCACGCTTACTTGTTTTGCTGAATGATTGTGGTTATACACCAGTCTATGTATGATAGATTATTGTGTTTTTGTATATTCATTTGGGGAGTTAAATACTAGTAGTAAACAATGATATTGGGTGTATGCTTTCTTTCTATTGTTAAGAGTGTATAAAGAGTTGTTTCAGTAACATTTATAATTTAATCAAGTTGATTTTTGGTTTTTATTGATTTAGATTGTTAATGATAGAAGAATTGACATAGAAGCACAACTTGACATATATTTCATAGAAAAAATGATGATTTCTTAAAATTTTAAGAAAAAATTAGAAGGGTATTAGTCTCACTTTCAAGGTTTGTTTCGTGCCTCCAAAACTATTAAGCCGGTACTATGGATACAAATTTATTATGAGGTGAAAACATGAAAGTAGACCTCTTTTGTCCAAGATTTTCTAAAAAAAGAAACAAGAGTTTAAAGAACACAAGATGCCACTCTACTACACTCAAGAATGGCAACAACAACAACTAGAACCCACACAAAACACTCCCCATCATCTTCTTACTCTTGATATTCCTCATAACCATTTTCCTCTTCAGCAAACGAACTTTCGATCCCCATTTATCCATTTACACTTACACAACATCAGATCCATACAACCCACTTCCAGATCCTCAGATCCAACACTCCGGACCCAAAATCGGGTCAATCGACTCCGATTCCACAGAAAAAACCCCAATTCTTGAAACCAGTTCAACCAATTTTGAACTCGTTGAAGATGATTCAGTTTTGAAAAACGAAAGTGGGGTTGTTGATTCTGAGCCTGTAGATGAAAACCCAATTCTTGAAAACAAATCAAATGAACCTGAATTGGGTAATGATGACCCGATTACGGAGGAAAGTCGTGTTCTTGATGATGAATTGGTTAAGAAGAGTGTGGATTGGGGGAGGAGTTGTAATATGTATTCTGGAAAATGGGTGAGAGATGAAGGGTACCCGATTTATGCACCTGGATCTTGCCCTTTTGTCGATGAAGCTTTTGATTGTCAAGCTAATGGAAGATCTGATGATGATTATATGAAGTGGAGGTGGCAGCCTGATCAATGTGAGCTTCCAAGGTTGGTTCTTTGATGATTTTTAGCATTAATCAGCTGTGATATCATTTATGATTTTGATATTTTGGTGTTTAAGCATAAGTTTCGCATTAATTGATCATATGTAATGTAATATTCATGTTTTATGATAATGGGGTAACATTGAACATTTTAGACTGTGCATTCATGAAGGTGGATAATGGGAGTGATTATGGAGTAATCAGAGGTTTGGTAACACATTCAATGCATAATTTTGTCTCTTATATGTGTACATTGTTATCTAGAAGGATTTCAATTTTTTATGATATGTGACCTAGTATGTTTGTCTTATAATGTTCTATTTCGTCCATTGTAAAGATTGCAACATATGAATAAGCATAGTGTTTAGCTCAAAGTGTATTGACTTGTCTAATTGTCTTGAACAATTTAAGACGGGGTGGTGATTATGCACCATGCTAATTACTTTACACGCAACACCACTTGATGATTTTATCTTGGGTATTATCTTACTCGATTCTATTTTATCTCGGAAAAATGTGGCAGTGGTGTGACTTGTTAGAAGTAATTATTAGTTTACGATGCATCTAAGTTTTAGCTTGGAGCTTTGTAAAAAGAGAAACTTTCAACTTATTTAGGACTATAATGTGACTAGTTATGAGTTATGAATTTATGTCTTTAGGTTCAATGCAACTGATTTCTTGGTGAGGCTAAGAGGAAAGAGATTAATGCTCGTGGGAGACTCTATGAACAGGAATCAATACGAGTCACTTCTTTGCATGTTATATGAAAGCCTTCCTAATAAGAGCAAAATGTATGAAATTCATGGCTACAAAATAACTAAAGGAAGAGGCTATTACGTCTTCAAATTTGAGGTAACAATAAGAATTTTAACATCGTTAAAACAAGACCATTATTTCTGTTGTTTTGTTCCCCAAACTAGTCTTGTTACCATCAAGAAGTATCACTAGGGGATCGTTCTTTTCACTATTCTCCATTTTGTCATTTTTGTGGTCCATTTCTTAGACCATCACACCAAGCAGCAGCAGATACTTGGTTTTGAAATATTTGTAGAAGAAATGTCCATTGTATTTGTCACTTAAATTCCATTAGATGACAAAGACGATAAATATCTTGTGGCAGGATTATAACTGCACGGTTGAGTTCGTGCGTTCCCATTTTCTTGTAAAGGAAGGAATTCGAATCAATGGGCAAGGAAACTCAAATCCAACATTATCAATCGATACAATTGATAAATCAGCTGGACGTTGGAAACGAGCTGACATTCTTGTCTTCAATACTGGACATTGGTGGGTTCATGGAAAAACTAGTAGGGGGTATGTATGCCATTTCTTGTATATTCTTATTCCAAATTTTTTAATAATTAATCAGAGGTGACAGTTTCGACCCGTTATTTATGAGTGGGTCGATTTGGTTATATGCTTGATCTCAAACGTGTGAAAGAAGTTGAATTCAAAACTTTTTAGCTAAAACGGGAATGGGTTAAACGGGTGGAAATCCGCCCAAAGTCTAGTTTCTCATAAGATTCCAATAGTCTTGTGAGACTATAAAGATAGGGTTGTATATGCAAGTGTAGCAAATAATAATAAGTTTGTTAATGCAGGAAAAATTACTTTAAAGAAGGGGATTATATTTATCCAAAGTTTGATGCTGTGGAAGCTTTTAGGAGGGCTTTGAAGACATGGGGAAAGTGGATTGATAAGAATATGAATAAAGAAAAGCTGGTGTTCTACCGTGGCTACTCATCTGCTCATTTTAGGTACTGTTTTCCTAGTGTCTTTCTTGTTAAAGGTCTCAGGTTCGATCCGTGGAAACGGCCTCCCCACAAAAATGTGGGGGAAAGACCGCGTACATCTTCCCTTAAATGGGACGGACCCTCCCTGGACCCTGCGAAAACGCGGGAGCTCTTTGCAGCACCAGGTACGCCCTTTTTTTCTTGTTACTCCATTGTTGAAAGAGGGATGTTTGACTTTTGGGGTCAAACCAGCTTCTATTCATGTATAGGACCTCATGGTCTGTTTCACAATTTTAGCACCAACAATTCCCATTTGGTAATAGTTGGTGCAGAGTTAAATCTGGTTATTAATGTTCCATCAAATTTCTACCATAGCTATGTCACTTTTAATGATAAATTTTTCCTCTTTGACCCCAGAAGTCAAACTTCTGTTTTTGCTATGGTTATAACATAATGAGTTTCTACTTTACTTCCATTTAGCTTCTATCACACCTATTCAGTTTATATATTATTTCTAACGGGTCAAACATTAAAAAAAAATAGTTGCTCAAATGAAAACAGGTCGAAAGTCAGCCAAAGTGCATCTTAATGCACAAAATCTCCTAAATCATTTTATTCAACAACCCAAATGACTACTGAAACAATATGATTTTTATAATTATATTTGACGTACTAATTAATAATATAAGAAATATACTTTTTGGACACATTTAGTGCAGAAAATCACCCCTTTTCTTGAATTTCTTTATCAAAACAGAGGAGGAGAATGGGATTCAGGAGGAACATGCCATGGAGAAACCGAGCCCACAAAAAAGGGACGAATCATCGAAACCTACCCACCAAAAATGAAGATTATCGAAGAAGTAATCAAAGAAATGCAATTCCCTGTTGTACTTTTAAATGTAACACGATTAACCAACTTCCGTAAAGACGGTCACCCATCTGTTTATGGCAAGAATGTGACCGGGATGAAAAAAGTATCAACTAAGCGGGAAGACTGCAGCCACTGGTGTCTTCCCGGAGTTCCTGATGCTTGGAATGAACTCATTTATGCCACGCTAGCTGCTCAAACATATTAATGGTCAAAGTTCATGTTGTGTTGACTTTACCCTGTGATTGTACATTGGCTTGTGATGTTCTAGCAGAAAGGATTGATTGTATTTGTAATTTTATTTATTATAGATAACTAAGATTATCAAGTCTTAAGAATAAAGTTTGAAAAGCATCAACCTACTCTATTGCGGAACAAAACATCACACACTCATAGTCTCATCCATAGTCTCCCGGTGCACACATGTCAATCCACTGAAGCGTGCACTGTACACACATAGTTAAGCGTATCTAGATGAGAAAGTTATAGGTTGGGTGGCTTCCTAAGAAATTCCCGAGTTGCGTAACATCAATAAACACATATAATGATCTTTTGATTCACGAGATCACTTCTTTTGATATGTCGGTTTCTTTAGCTCTTATGAACATCTTTTTAACACGTGATTTACGAATTTATTTTTTAAGATGATCTGTGTGACCCTTATTATAAATATAACCGTGATAGTTGACAAAGCTAGGTTACATGCAAACCGTTTAGAGCTAGATCATTTGATGTGACTGTTCGTTTT
This sequence comes from Flaveria linearis, assembly GCA_024085815.1. Classification (NCBI taxonomy): domain Eukaryota; kingdom Viridiplantae; phylum Streptophyta; class Magnoliopsida; order Asterales; family Asteraceae; genus Flaveria; species Flaveria linearis. The sequence goes on from CM044010.1 coordinate 5,586,408, forward strand.
ATCAGGTTGGCAGGTTAAAATCGATGAAACCGAACACGATCAAAATATTTATTAGTGCTAAAGAAGTCAACCCTTACTTACACACGTTTAAAACCACGTCAACTAATGAAAACATGTATACCTCATTTATCTGAGTGCTTTAAAGAGGTGACCATTCAAAAAGGTTGAAAATTTACAAATGAGTTGTAGTTGTGAACAAGTCAAGTAATTTGACAAGTTGTGAATGTTTTAATAAAGTCACACACATGTTAAATGGGTTTCAATAAGAAACTTATAAATGATATATTTTTGTTGCTCTAGTTTAAATCAAATTGACTAGTTTTATTATAGTTTAATATCATTCAAATAGAAGCATCTTATTTAGTAGCCTAGTAGGTTGATTCAAACACGTAATATATGTCAAACAACATATTATTTTATTTTAAACTCGCATCGGTCTCAACTCTAAAAATCGTATCATTTGATGTTAACACCAAACTTTGGTCATTAAAACATAAAGAAATATAACTTATAGCTTAAGAATATGAATATAATAAGTCGTCACCCCTGGCAACAACTTTGAAATCCAAGTGCTTTTGAAAGTCGAAGCGATCTAACTTGCCCATGACGACCACGTCACAAGTGGTTGCAAAAGTCGCATAAAAAGAACTAGGTTTGGGCCCGCGCGTTGCCGCGGCTATGCGAGTTTTAACGTAACCCTAAATCAAAATCAAAATGAATGTTTGAAACCATAAAATCAGCAAAAGGATACTTTTATTGCTTCTAAGCTCACAATAGTTGTCCTTCAACTCTTTCTTTGTTGATAGTACTTTTTCAGCTGATATCAACATAACAAAATTAGTGCAAATGAACAATTTTACTTCAGATGTTTAAATTTGGTTGTGTTCTGTCTCAAACATTTAAATATTTCATATAAAACAATTTAGCTTAGTAAAACATATCTAAGAGTTTATTTTCATTCCATACAACCTTATAAATTGTTTTTGTTAAAAGGTTAAATAATGTTAGTTCTAACCTCACCGGCTGCAATCACGATATCTGAATAGACTAAGTTCACTGGTGTGGAGCTAACGTGGATGCCAAAGAATGGAGCCGGGTTGTGAACACCTAGCCGCAACGAACCATTGATGGTTAGCAACTTTGTGATGACCCCTGATGAGTCTGAACCTTGCCCTATGTAAAGGTTATTCACAGCCAAACTCTACAACAGATGCACATTGTCATCATCAATTAAGAATAAAACTAAAAGCCAATTCAAGATTCCAAGATTTTTGATATATTACGTGTTACATGATATCTAATAATCATACATGAGTTTCAGAAATCAATCCCAATTCAACTCATGTTTCTAACATACAATTAAAAGATAAACTGGATTTTAATAATACAAACTATTACTTATTGACCGGTAATAATTCATATTATTAATTTGGCAAGTGACGCCCCAACCTTCAGTTTTACTACCAATGGCGATCACAATAGCATTCGACTTGTATTTATTTTATGCTTGATTTAGCTTGTATTTTTTTCATTTCATTCAAAATCATTATTGTGAATTAAATCAAGTGAGAATCAAGCGTAAATATTTGATAATTATGCTAGTGAAACTGTTGTTAGTAATAAAAGTAAAATTTAAAAATGATTACCGGTCAAATTAGCAATATAGATTATTAACGGCTAATAATTAGAATCCAATATGTTAAATAAAAATGAAGATGAATTTAACAAACCTTAACACTGATCTCAGCTTTATAAGGTCTGGCTGCACCCCATATAATCAAGCATAAAATAGTAAAAAACACAATGAAACTGAAAAGTGCCATAAAAGCATGCATTCTTCTAGTAAGCCTCTTCTCGTCATCATATTCATCATACTTTCCTTCTTCCACCATCACATTACATTCCGGCCAATCAAGAAAATCTCTAAAGTTCAGCCATAGACATAGCCCGACATGATATGCTTGTATTCCTTATTCTTCTAATTCTTTATGGTCTTGCAATTGTTGTTATGGGTGTCTCTTTCCCAACAAAACTAATCCTATTATTGATAAATGAATACAGACGTGTAATAAACAAACATACCCGGTAGATCCAACTCATAGCAAACTATTCATAGGGTCTAAGATACAGGAAAAAACATAATTGACTCTAAATTTCTAAAATAAAATTTGTCTGAAACAGAATATGCAAAATCTATGAAGCAAGCACTCACATTTATCAAAAACAAAATGAAAAAGCTAAAACCTTTAACAATGCAAAACACATGATCAATAAAGCAACTCACCGGGTCCCTGTAAATCGGATGGACCGGAATCTCTTCTCGATTTACAAACATTGCTCCAGCTACAACAGGACCTACAAATTCATGATCAATCAGCAAAAAGTTCAACTTTCTAAAACCCCAAACTTACCAATTACCGTAACCTAAACCTCTTCAATTGCACAAATTCATTCTTGATAATGCAAAATCATACCAAACCTTTACTAATTATGGAAAACAGCGACTAACCTGGTTTAACCACATGACGATTGGTCAGTATAATCCCACGGCTCTTGTCAACAACAACCCCCGTGGCGTACCTCGCACCGGTCGATTCGGTATCAAACGCCCTACAGGCGGTGGTCCGGAGCACCACCACAGCCGGAACCACCTTCTGCAGCGCCTTCCGCCAGTCCTCAGTTGTGGCGAGGTTTTCCTTGAACGGAGGATCGATTTCCATCGACAGTTCATCCTTCATTCCTCACGGCTCCGATCCTAATCTCTCCGATGAATCGCCCATCGCCTGAAGTGCGTTTTCAGGCGATGATTGTTGAGCCGTGATTTAGGGCTAATGTGTGGTGTGTGAGGGGATGAGATCTGTGCTGAAGAGGTTGTGAGTGTGTGTGTCTGTGTGTGTTGAGTAGGAAGCTGTGAAATACCCAAAATAACCCTTGCCGATGGTACTGTACCCACCGACCAAAGGTTTAATAAGAATAGTAATAGTAATAGTAATAACTTATTTAAATCCATCATTTTTATGCCCTTATTTTACTAATGAAAATATTATTCATTTAACAATATTTTTTTTCCTTAGTAACTAAGAACATTCACAGTAGAGTCTTTAAAAATATATGTGTGTGTTTGGTATATTATATGGAATGATTTTGAGTTGTTGTGGGTGAATGAGAGAGAAAATGTTACTGTGGATTGGTATATTTGAATAATCACTGTGCAATCCTTATAAATTTTTTAATATTTTTTAAAGTGGTTGTGAGTGGGGGGGAGAGAGAAAAATAATGATAAGGTATAAAAAATATTATTTGATTGAAAAGGAGAGAGTAAATATAGTGATTTTTAATATAATTATATGGATAAAGATAAAGAACCTAGTGTGAATGCTCTAAACGTTCAGCCGCCGTTAGAAAATAAAAGGACTAAGCGTTCAGCCGCCGTTAAAAAATAAAAGGACTGAGCGTTCAGCCTTTTAATTGTCAAATTAAGAATCATAAGATTGATATTATCTATTAATAAATTTTATTATAACTTTTAATAATTACAGCTTAATATACCGGTAAATTTTTTCATGTAATAACCTATTACAGTCTTCAACCTTGTGGTGAACCCTTAAGTATCTCTAGTAGATGTTAGGGACAGAATCATGAATTCACAAAGTTTTATTTAATATCAAGTACTATTAAGACGTTTAACTTATATTTCTCTTAGAAAATCTTAAAAGCTTACAAATGATAGTGATCAAGGGGTTAGTAAGACCCACTTGACCCCTCCCTTAATTAAGCTCAATGAAGATTTAAGTTTAAATACAACAAACTATATTATACCTATTTGATTAGTAGTGGTTCAAAAAATTTAAATCAAATAAGCTTATGTTTTATTATAGGGAAAATTTCACATAGTAGTAAGCAAGTTTTAATAGCGTTCCAATTAAGTCACTCATATTTTTATTTGTTATAATCAAATCACTAAAGTTTTATTAATGTTCCAATTTGATCATTAATACTTTTATTTGTTCCAATCAAGTCATTAAAGTTTTATGAGTGTTATAATCAGATCACTAATATATTTTTTAATTGTTTTAAATATTCACAAAAATTTTAAAATAATTCATTTTTTTATAAATATTGTTAATTTAAAAAAACTTCAATTTTTAAAAAAAATTTACAACTTATAAACAACCTAATTAGAACAATTCTGAAACTTTAATGATTTAATTGGGATAAAAATTTTACGAGTAACCTGATTGTAACAAAAAAATTTATGAGTAACCTAAACAAAACAATTTCAAAACTTAATTGCTATTTAACAAAGTTACCCGTTTATTATATCTTATCATTTAGTATGTAACAGTCTACTTAGCATTACGTAAACTTTTAAAATTAAAAGATAACAAAAACATCTTGTAAATTTGCGATTACCTTTAAAACGTAATAAAAACGCATTACTCAGTTTATTAGTTTGAGACATGGTTTCAAAGCATTATGCAATACTTTAAAAACAAATGTTTTCTCAAGAATAAAGGAGATTGTATGCCATCCAATAAAGTAACTCAAACCATTGACTTACGTACACCTTTTTCTTTTTTTATTTGTTTTTAGGGAATAGTTTAAAGCAAGAAAGAAAAAAAAACCCAATAATCTTCAACAAAATCAAATCTTTTACATCAGGGGCCTCTTCTCCATCCCCTTTACACTTTACTCCCTCAACTTTACCTAATTACACATCACACCCTCAAATTTCCACCACCTCAAATCAAACCCCAACAATGAAGACGACGGTCACGCCGGTGGTGTTTGACTGTTTTCCGCCGGAGATTCGCAGTAGTAACTTTTTCCGTTCAAATTACTGATCGGAGCCATCAAAGTCATGATTAGTGACGAAATACCAAACACTTTAGTGACGGTGTTCTCCGTCGTATGTAACTAGAAGCATCTTCGAATCCGTTAGAGATAACTCCACACGCTTCCTCGCCGGACATCCTTCACCGAAGTTACACTTGTAGTATACTCTGCAAAATCATAATCTAAATCAGTTATTCAATCATTCAACCTAAGAACAGATTCATTAGATGATGAATTACCGATTGCCGGAGTAAATTTTCCGATCAGTATATTACCTAGGAAAGCGTGCTCCGGCGACCTTCTTCTCACCGTATTTCTTCCACGAGTAATCGTCTGCCGGAATACTTTCTACTTTTGATCCGATTATTGGAATCCTTCTAACTACTCGTTTAGATCCGTTTTCCTGAACGAAAACGAAGAGATACACAAATTCTGTTAGATCAGGCGTACGATAGACTAACAGAATACGTTATGCTAATGTGCGCTCTGTAAATTGTTCATACCTTCTCTTACAACAGTGACAACCGGTGTTCTGTCTTCCAGATCGGTGTAACGAAGCGGATGTGACGTCGGAGCTGTGTCTTTTCCGGTGAGACGACGGAAGAGGCGGTTTCCTCGACGAGAACGACGGTGCCGGTGAGACTACACCTAGAGAACACAACTGCCTACCGTTCGAAACGCTTCCGTCAACACTTCCTCCGGCGAACGAAGACGCCGGCGACTGAAACGACGCCGTTGCATCTGTAACAGGTATTTTCAAATCAGTTTCTTCAGATCGAGGAGAAACCGAAGGCGTATCACGATCGTCGGACGACGGTGGCGGTCCACGGCGGAAGCGAGCGTGACCGCTGCGGTTCAAGGCGGAGACGGCTTGTTTGAAGCTAGAAGAAACGGAGAAGTCGTGATTGTTCAGCTGGAAGATGCGATTCAGGTGGTCAATGGTTTGAATTCCGACGAAATCGACCGCCATTGTTGTGGAATCAGAAGCTTGAGGTTAGAAATTAGGGTTTCAGAGATGAAGGTGAAGAAGATTGGGGATGGAGACTTGGGTTATAAAGATGGGGAAGTCAAAAGATGGGGGATGATCGGACGGTGGAGATGAGTTTGACTTTCTGAAAAGTAATAAATAAACGGACAAATGAACAGAGGGTATCAATACAGAAAGTCTAACAAGGACCAAATGTTTGAATATTATTATATTGAATTAAATATGATATTAAACAAATGTATGACGAAGAAAAGATATGTTCATATTAAATAATTAATCTTGATTTCACAAATATTTTGTGGGATATAAAAACTAAAAAGGTTTATTTTATGTTTTGTAATAGATAAGTGACTTAAGTATAGCTAACCTATATGATAAAATTATGTTTTTTAAGTGAAGATTTTATGTTTAATCTGAAGTAATGATTTAATTAAAAGATGTAAGTAGGGGGCTTCACGACGTGTCGAAAGCAAAATCGGTAAAGTCGTTAATTTTCAAGCACAAAATCAATTTTTTGGGGATTCAAGAATTGTTAATCACGGAGGAGAGTAGAATCCCAATTGTCGAAATTTAGGGTAATCGTTCTGTCCAGTACAGCTTTGTGCCTGCCTCGGGCAGATCCGGCGGATTAATAACCATATAGGACCCTACGGTTTTTCAATTAGCAGTGTCCATCAGAGAGAGGAACTGCCTAATTTCTGTTGGCCGGATAACTGGGTCTTTGGATTTAATCAATATTGCAAACGTATATGCTCCACAAGATCTACCTTCTAAAAGAATTCTTTGGAATTTTCTTAAGGAAACCATGGCTTCTCGCCCAGGTATGTGGGTAATTTTCGGTGATTTTAACGAGGTAAGATGGCCTTCTGAACGATTAAACTCAGAATTTAATCAGTCGGGAGCTAATGTTTTCAACCAGTTTATAGATGATTGTAATCTATTAGAATATAGTATGGGTGGTTCTAAGTATACATACATGAGTGACAATGGTTTAAAAGCTAGTAAACTTGATCGGTTCCTTTTTCGTGAATCTTTCTTCAATAAATGGCCAGATTCAATTCTTACCGCGTGGCCGAGGCAAAGTTCTGATCACTGCCCTGTAACGCTTATTAGGTCGGGGTTTGACTTCGGCCCCAAACCGTTTAAATTCTTTACTTCATGGCTTTCATGTGAAGGACTTGAGGACGTAGTTAATGGGGCGCTTCTGAACCCGGTGTCTGGATTCAAACCAGATGTTAGACTCTCGCTGAAACTCAAGAACGTAAAGGCGGCGGTAAAACACTGGAATACCGCTCGGATCGGCAAAGAAAATCAGTTACCGGACGAGTTATATTCTAAGCTTCTTAACCTAGACACTATTGCTGCATTGTTTGGGTTATCTTCTGAAGAGAGCAAGGAAAGAGTTAGTATTAAAAATTGCTCATGGAAAAAGAAAAAGAGAAGGCGTGGAACTTAAGACAGAAAGAAAGAGTTAAGTGGGCGGTGGAAGGCGACGAGAATTCGTCTTTCTTTTATGGTATGTTTAATACTAGACTTGGTTTTAATAGGATCAATGGGCTGCTCTTAAATGGGATTTAGAACACTGAACCTGGTGTAATAAAAAATGAGGCATGTCGATTTTTTAAAGAAAGATTTAAAGAAAGAATTACGTCTAGGCCCGTCCTACTTTGTTCGGATATTCATGGCATTTCTTCAACTGAGGCCGAACAGATCATTAGGCCGTTTTCCATTGAAGAAATTAAATTGGCGGTTTGGGACTGTGGACGAGATAAGGCCCCGGGACCTGATGGGTTTAATTTTGCTTTTATTCAACATTTTTGGGGGAGCCTAGCTGATGATTTTTTGGATATTTTTGAAAACTTCTTCCGGCATGGCAAAATTAGCAAAGCATGTTCCTCATCCTTTATTGTTTTGATTCCTAAAGTTCCTGATCCTTCATCTTTTGATGAATACCGTCCCATTTCTTTGGTTGGATGCATTTCTAAAGTTATTTCTAAGGTACTAGCCAACAGGTTAAAAGCGGTTCTTCCTTCGGTGATTTCTAAATCTCAATTCGCTTTCCTTGCTAAAGAAACATTATGGATGGTCCTCTTATTGTTAATGAAATAATCTCTTGGTTTAAAAGAGCCAAAATTCCGAGTTTAATTTTTAAGATTGATTTCAATAAAGCCTTCGACTCAATCTCTTGGGACTTTATTACTTCAATGCTTATTCACATGAACTTCCCTTCTCGTTGGGTCCGATGGATAAGTGGAGTTCTATCCTCATCCAAAGCATCGGTGTTGGTAAATGGTTCCTCCTCATTGAAGTTTTGTTGTTCTAGGGGTGTTAGGCAAGGCGATCCGTTGTCACCTTTTCTCTTCCTCATTGTTATGTAAGGCCTTAATTGGATGATTAAAAAGCAAGTTCGGTGGGTGTGATTAGGGGCATTAATCTTCTAAATAATGGGCATGTAATCTCCCACCTCATTTACGCAGATGATGTTATAGTTATAGGTGAGTGGTCATCTAGAAATCTCAAAAATTTGATAAGATTGCTAAGATGCTTCTTCTTAGTATCGGGTCTTCAAATTAACATCTCCAAGTGTCGTCTTTTCGGTCTAAATGTTACGGAGGACGAAGTTAGTAATTTTGCCTCTCTTGTTCATTGCAAAAGTGGCTGCTTTCCCTTTACATACCTGGGTCACAATGTGGGGGCCAATATGAATTTGTATAGAAATTGGCAACCGTTATTGAAGTTTTCGAATCTAGGCTATCCGCGTGGAAAACTAAGCACTTATCTATTGCAGGTAGGCTCGTTTTGATCAAGGTTGTCCTTGATAGTCTTCCCGTATATTATTTCTCTCTGTTTAAAGCTCCTGCGAAAGTAATTGATAAGCTTGAATGCATCAGACGGTGGTTTCTTTGGGGTGGTGATTCTACTAATAGGAAAAACTTATGGGTTTGTTGGGAAAAGGTTTGTGCTAAAAAATGTAGTGGCAGGTTGGGGATCGGATCCTTATCGGATCTAAACATCAGTCTATTGGCGAAATGGTAGTGGCGGTACAAATCGGAGGATACGTCTCTATGGAAAAAAGTGATTTTCAGCATTCATTACCGCCCCTCGATTGCTTCATCTATCCCCGGAAGAAAAGGCTTGGGTGGGGTATGGATTAATATAAAAAAACTGGACTCTAAACTTCTCAAATGGAACATCGATTTGGAGCAGCTTATATCGATTTCTAATGGTGCATGCGTGTGGCTAGGTGATAGATCATGTTCCTTCTCGGTTAAGGCTATGCGCCTCTTGTTAACCCAAGCCAATCCCCAAACAGTCGTATCCTTTATCCATGAATGGTGTCGCTTGGTTCCGGCAAAAGCTAACATCTTGGCATGGAGAATCGCACTAGAGCGTGTTCCTACGAGGGTAGCACTTCTTAACCGTAAGGTTTGGCTAAATACGGATCTTTGCCCTCTTTGTGCACACTGTCCCGAAACTGTGGATCATTTGTTCATATCCTGCTATTTTGCCCAAATGGCTTGGGCTTTTATATCCTCTTGGTGTGATCTCTCACCAATATTCGCCTTCCATACCAAGGATATTTTGGAGATACATAAATCGGTCAAATCTCCGAAATCTGAAGTGGTATACGCGGTGGTTATCACAGCACTCAAGTGTATCTGGAAGATGAGGAATAATGTCATATTTCGGCAGCAACCTTCGTCTCTCAATTGGCTGTTGGAAGACATTAAAAGCAACGCCTTCCTATGGGTGTCTTCAAGAGGGAAGGTTACATGATTAGATTGGAATAATTGCTCATGTTTAGATTTTAATTTCCTTCTATTTATCTTTTTTTGCTGTGTAAGTTGTTTTGGTTTGCTGCTGTACTCTTGTTTTTTGCCTTCACAGCTTCTTGCTGGAGGGCGTTATATTGAAAATCTTCTGCTTTTAAAAAAAAAAAGTAGGAGTAGGAGTAATTAATGTTGTTAAAAAGAAGTAAATTATGCATAGATAATAATTAACTAATTTTGCAGGGATCAAGTTGAATCATGCAATCACTTGCTTACAACCTACGATTTTGCTGGTAAAATGTGGAATAGAGTTTTATCATTGAGTATGAAGCCGAGGACTAAATTCTATTTGGTAGGAGAATTAATTTATATTTAAAGAATCTTTAGTGTTCGTTTTTTATCGCAAAGTTTTTTTATAACCGCATATGGAAAGCAATAAATAAATTCAAACACAGTGGGAAAACCTGAGTTATAAAATCACCACTTGAAACTACTCACAAAGAGAGTAAATTGAAAGTGAAGATAATATTATTCTCTCATTTTTTTTCATTGATTCTAAACTATACAAAACAAGTGAAAACAGGTTGATGGATCATTTATGTTTGATAAGATAATCTTTTTTGTAACAAGTTGTAACCCATAGATTGTAACCAAAAAAAAAGAAAAAAATCCTAAACCTAATGATTACATGTATAACATGTCAAATATTTACCAACAACTCAAGCTACATGGAGAAATAGAGAATTTCCATTTGTAGTAACAGCGCGCGACGAGTATACAATTGGTTTTTTTTAAATCCTTTATATAATTTTATAACCAACATAGCTTTCTTTTATTTCCTTATGACATTTCAAATAAAATATGCATGACAAATAAAGTCAAAAGACGACGACCAAAATCCATAATTAGGTTTTGTGATCCCAACATGGAGAAGTGGATGACCAAACAATACAATTAGTGTTGGCCATTGCAATGCATGACACACTTGTTTGACCCACCACCCATCTCTAATTTTGACTTTAAAATTATTAAGGTCCACTATCAAATTTTGACTTTGTGTTATTACTATTACTATTACTATTCTTATTAAAAACTTATGTCGGTGGCTACAGTGCCACCGACCTCCACACCATCACCAACAAAACCCTAATCCCAGTGGTGCTGCTCATAGATCTGCGAAGAAATGGAAGCATAAGAAAGTGCCCCAGAGGGAATGGGTGTCGCTAAGCTTGAGAAGATCATATCGTGTCACACCCCGAGAACCGATTCATACCACGGATGTACACGTGGAAGGGCAATAACTGAAGTTGGAATTTTACCAATGACTATAGTCAAACGGTTATTATAAGAAACATAATTATTGTTACGAAATCCTTAAACTTTTTCACAATACATACTTAAAGTTAAGACAAGTTTCGAATAAAGTCTTTTCCATCAAAAGATCTACACTTAGATATTTAGGTCCCACGTTTCATCATCGTCTCCCAAAACCGTTTGACCTTCCCGAAATCCCTACGCATCATTCCCAATTAAGGTTTCTTACTGACCTGAAAAGCATGAGAAAATACTAGGTCAACAAAAGTTGGTGAGTATTCGGGTTTTCAGTATTTAAATGAAAAATAGTTTATTTTCCAATTTCATTATGATGACAGAGAAATTAATATATATGTATCATAGACTAGCTAGGTCCTATGATAAAATTCGGCTATAAGTCCATAATCAAACCAAGAAACACGTCGTTGCCCCACAACAGTCCAAACATATATACTCCCTCACATTCCCGACCAGAGCGACTGGTCGTGAGAGCGGGCCCTTCTAACCCGATAGATCTACCCATATAAGTCTGTGGCCTCCCCGAGGTTAATGATTATGGGGGGATTTAGGGGTCCAGTAATATGTACGCATATTACTTACCCAACTTATACCATTAATTAATATATATTCATTTTCTCAATCATTCATCATATATATATATAAAAGATAACTCATATCTTTATCATGTTTTTCCCCCAAAATATTTTAAATAAAACAGTATTTAAAAACGGGGCCGAAGTACTCACCTTGAGTATGATCAGAAAACCAATAAGCCAATATGTAATTCTTCCGATTAAACAAACCCTAAATATACATATATATACATATATTTGTCAATACGGGGTAATTCATGTTTAATGAAGTAATGTTCACCCGACTTGTTTTATATATAAAAATGTTTTGATCAATTTCTCGTAAAGCTTTATTTATTTATTTTAGAAAAAAAATGAATATGATTTTTAATCCGTTGGCGTATAAGCTAATCCTACTTTATCTAGTCATCCATTTTCAACCCACGGATCTAAAGTATATTTATTTTCGACATGATTTTACCTATTTTCCTATAATTTAATAATTTTTGTAAAATGGAGAATTTTTATTATCATCAACAATAATCATCCCAATATTTCCTACTATTAAGTTTCTAAGAATACCATAAATCCACTAAGCCTTATATTATCTTGCATGCATGCATACATGTCACATACATACATCCATGCACATACTTATAACCCTAACTCAAATCCATACATGATTTAACATTCAATATAATTTACATTGTCACTAGTCCATATTTTTATGTCTTACTAACATGTTCTTATAATCTATAATCATACACTTTAGTCCTAAAACTATACCAACTTCACAAATCCAACCACTATCTTCTTATAATCCCAACATCAAAATACACTAATTTCTTCATTACTACCAATTTCTTGAAATAAAATCTTCCATTTTAAACGTCACAGTAAATCCCATTTTCATCATAACTTTATTTTTCCCAAAATCATCAAGCGGGTGAACCAATAATCAAGATTTTAGTCTTGATGATCTATGCATGAACATGACATCAAATATTAGTCTAAATGGCTATACCTTGAGTCTAAAACTTTGGTTCCTAACGTTAACTCGCGGTGCTCACGACTTGATGCCCACTCTTGAACCCTAATCCGGTTTTTAGCTTGATAATCTTCCTTGTTTTGTCTCCAAAATACAATGCGGGTCCAAGGGTGTTGTGTGGGCGACGGGTGTTGTCAGACCGAGGGAGAAAGGGAGAGAGTGGTACGGGTGATATCGGGTGGCGATGGTGATAGGGGTGACGGTTGATGGTGGCGGCTGTGATGTGGTGGCGGTAGACGGTGATGGGTGTGTGTGTGTCGCGATGGGGGAGGGGGTGTCGGGTGGTGGTGTTCGGGTGGTGTCGCGATGGGGGGGGGGTGTCGGGTGGTGGTGTTCGGGTGGTGTCGCGATGGGGGGGGGGTGTCGGGTGGTGAAGATGGTTTCGGTGGTGGTTGGCGATGGTGATGTCGGGAGGGGTGGAGGTGGTGGTGGCTGTCTATCGAGAAGAAAAGAGGGAGGTGGAAATGGCGGCCGGAGGTGGGGGTGATGCCACTGCCGTCCCTTGGCAGTGGCGGCGACTGGTGTCCGGTGGAGGGTGGTGGTCCGGTGGTAGCAGTGGTTGGTGGAAGGGAGAAGAAGAGAGAAATGAGGGTGGAGATGAAGAGGTTTGAGTATTAGTGGGTTTTCTAGGAGTTTGTTTTTTTTTTTTTTTTTAAATAGTTGCATGTGTGTGTTCCCAATGAACATCTTTTGGCTGACAAAATATCTATTCTCATCATTATATTCCAATAATAATATATTATTATTATTTTATCTATTTATTAATTGAGATTTATTATTATTACCATTATTATTATTATTGTGATTATTATTATTATTATTATTATTATTAATGTTTCATCTCAGTTAATTTATCTGTCAATGGATTTTGCGTTAATATTGATCAAATACTGATCATTGACTCTCATGGGTGCAATGTACTGTGTTTGTAAATTCCAAATTCAGCAAGGCATTTCTTCTTAAGAAGAACATTGGTCAATCTCTAGCGAGTCAAACTAGTCAACTAATTTAATAATTTAATGTTTAAAATTCGAAAAATAGAGTTGACGTTGACCTGATTTTTTTTTTTGTCGGGTTGTTAAAGTCTCCCCCCGTTTAAGAAATTTCGTCCCGAAATTTACGTCGTCGGGTCTCTGTTAAGCTGAGTCTTAAAAAGGTGGGGATACTTTTGTTGCATCTGATCTTCGCGTTCCCATGTAAATTCAGGTCCTCTCTTCGAATTCCATCTTACTTTGACTAGTCTGATTTGCTTTCGTCTGAGTTTCTGAACCTTCCGATCCATAACCTCAATTGGTTCTTCGATGAATTGGAGTTTGTCGTCAATGTAAACTTCTTCTGGTGGAATAATTAGCGATTCATCTGACATGCATTTCTTAAGATTGGATACATGGAACACATTATGAACATTTCCGAGTTCACATGGTAAGTTAAGACGATATGCGACTGATCCAATACGTTCGGTGATCTCGAACGGTCCAATGAATCGGGGATTGAGTTTTCCTCGTTTACCAAATCTTACTATGCCTTTCCATGGTGATACTTTTAAAAATACTCTATCACCAATTTGAAATTCTAACGGCTTTCTCCGATTATCCGCATAGCTCTTTTGTCTACTTCTCGCCGCTTCTAGTCTTCTTCTGATTTGCCCAATTTTGTCAGTTGTTTCTTGAATAATTTCGGGTCCGGTTAATTGTCTTTCACCAATTTCTGCCCAACAGAGGGGGGAACGACATTTTCTCCCGTATAAAGCCTCAAATGGAGCCGCTTTGATACTGGTGTGGTAGCTATTGTTATATGAAAACTCAACCAATGGCAAGTGGGTGTCCCAATTCCCACCAAAGTCTATTACACATGCTCTCAACAAATCTTCCAATGTCTGGATGGTCCTCTCGCTTTGACCGTCCGTTTGGGGATGGTAGGCTGTACTCATGTCTAAACGAGTGCCCATGGCCTCGTGCAAGGTTTGCCAAAACCTCGAGGTAAATCGACTATCTCTGTCAGAAATAATTGATATGGGTACTCCGTGGCGAGATACCACCTCTTTGATGTACAGATTGGCCAATCTTTGCATGCCATACGTCTCTTTGATAGGCAAGAAGTGTGCCGATTTTGTTAAACGATCAATTATTACCCAAATTGCATCGTGACCGTTTAATGTTTTGGGTAATTTCATTACAAAGTCCATGGCGATACACTCCCATTTCCATGTTGGGATTGCAGGCTGTTGTAAGAGTCCAGATGGCCTTTGGTGTTCAGCCTTTACTTTGGAGCATGTCATACATTTACTTACGTATGCAGCTATATCACCTTTCATGTTGGGCCACCAATAAAATTCTTTTACATCATGGTACATCTTGTCTGATCCGGGGTGGATTGAGTATCTTGATTTATGTGCTTCGTCAAGAATTACTTGGCGCAAATTCCCGCACTTTGGAATCCATACTCTTTTTGCAAACCTCATCAGGTTATCGGAGTTAGGTGTTAATTCTTTGATCAATCCTTTCAGATTCTCATTCACCAGATTGTCGTCTTTCATTGCTTCCATCTGTGCATCACGTATCCGAGTTAAGAGATCAGAGTATATGGTTAACTCTAAAGCTCTTACACGCAAAGGCTTTTCTCTTTCTTTCCTGCTGAGAGCGTCTGCAACCACGTTGGCCTTGCCTGGGTGATATCTAATGTCACAGTCGTAATCATTCAATAACTCGACCCATCGTCGCTGTCTCATGTTCAGCTCTTTTTGGTTGAAAATATGCTGTAAGCTTTTATGATCTGTGTATACTACGCACTTTGTTCCATAGAGGTAGTGTCTCCAGATTTTCAGTGCGAAAATCACTGCCCCTAATTCAAGGTCATGGGTTGTGTAATTCTTTTCATGCGTTTTTAGTTGCCTTGATGCGTAAGCGATGACTTTGTCTCTTTGCATCAACACGCATCCCAGACCTAAACGCGAAGCATCGCAGTATACGACAAATCCGTCGGTTCCATCAGGGAGTGATAGAATCGGTGCACTACACAGTTTTTGCTTTAGCACTTGAAAAGCTTCTTCCTGGTCAGCGCTCCACTCGTATCTTCGATCTTTACGAGTCAGTAGGGTTAGTGGTTGTGCTACCTTTGAAAAATTCTCGATGAATCTACGATAGTAGCCAGCTAACCCTAGGAATTGTCGTATTTCTGTTGGTGACTTGGGTGCTTCCCAATTCTTTATTGCTTCAACCTTTGTAGGGTCCACCTGAATACCTTCCTTGTTTATAACATGCCCAAGAAAGTGAACTTCCCGTAGCCAGAATTCACATTTTGAAAATTTCGCATACAGTTTTTCTTTCTTTAGCATTTCCAAAACAAGTTGTAAATGATGCTCATGATCTTTCCGGGACTTTGAGTAAACCAGGATATTATCGATAAAAACTATTACAAACTTGTCTAAATACGGCTTACAGACTCTGTTCATGAGGTCCATGAACATTGCCAGAGCATTGGTTAAACCAAACGGCATCACCAGAAACTCATAGTGCCTGTATCGTGTTCTGAAGGCTGTTTTTGGAACGTCCTCTTCTGCTATCAGCAACTGATGGTAACCGGACCGTAAATCAATCTTGGAGTAGTAACTGGATCCTTGTAACCGGTCGAACAGATCATCTATTCTTGGTAATGGGTATCGATTCTTTATTGTGAGTTTATTCAATTCTCGATAATCGATACACATTCTAAACGACCCATCCTTCTTCTTGACAAATAATACCGGTGCTCCCCACGGAGGAAAACTTGGTCGGATGAATCCTTTATCTAACAATTCTTGCAATTGTTTTGACAACTCTTGCATCTCTGAGGGCGCTAACCGGTACGGCGATCGGGCAATGGGGGCTGCTCCAGGCACCAACTCTATTCGAAATTCAATCTGTCGCTGCGGAGGTAACCCTGTTAAATCCTCAGGAAACACCTCCGGGTACTCCCTCACCACTGGAATATCTTCGATTCTTCGTTCTTCCTTGTTTATGCCGGTGGCCTTTACTAGGAAAGCCTGGTATCCTTTGTTTATATATTCATATGCCCTCATAGCATTAATGACTTTTGAGAAGGGCTTCCCTTTGTCGCCTTGTACTATCAGAATTTTACTGCTGCTCATCGGTAATCGAATAAGTTTTTCGGAGCAAACGATTTCAGCATGGTTTCGAGAAAGCCAGTCCATTCCTACCACTACATCAAAGCTTCCCAATGTGACAGGTAGCAAATCGATGCTAAATGGGTGGTCGTTAAGTTGAATGGTACAGTTCTTGATCACATAATCAGATTCTATTTTCTTCCCATTGGCTAATTCGATTATATATTTCTTATCTAACCTGTAAGGCTTTCTTCCTAGTAATGGTTCAAATTCTTTTGACACAAAACTTAAATCAGCACCGGTGTCAAATAGTACAGATGCATAATGGTTATTAATGAGGAACATACCATTAACAACTGACGGCTCCTGACGTGCCTCCTTTACATTCATCTCAAATGCTCGTCCCCTTGCCTTGGTTTCACCTAGGTTAGGACAATCTCTCTTGAAATGTCCTGTATGCCCACATCCAAAACAAACCGGACTGTTCTTTTGTGTCTTCTCGATGGGTTTGGTTCTGCAATTCTGACTTAGATGACCGAACTTCTTGCAGCGTGAGCAAATCCGACATTCACCATTATGTCAGTACCCACACTTGTTACATCTTCCTGGTGGTCCTCGCTTTCCCTTGGAGTCGCTTGAAGTAGCAGTATACGCCCTCCCAGGTCCTGGCTTAAAGCTCTTTTTATTGTTCCTCCAATCATTGGGATTTCCATTCCATTTCCTCTTACCGTCCGATATCCTCCTTTCCAATTCCACAATTCTCTTTTCCACTTCTCCCGCCTTTTTACCCAACGTTCCACTACGTACTGCATCATCGGTTAGAGTATGAGCAATGGTTATGGCACTTTGTATGGTAGTAGGGTTGGATGCTGTAACACTGCTTCGGATTTGTGGCGATAATCTCCAAATATACCTTTCAATCCGGACGTACTCTGGCGTTACCATTCGAGGTACCAATCTAGCAAGATCGTTGAACCTAGACGTGTAGGTTCGTATGTCAGCACCCTCCATTGTGTGATTCCAGAATTCCGTCTCGATTTTCTGCAGTTCATTTCGCGGGCAGTACTCACGAAGTAGCATCTCCTTTAACTGTTCCCAGGAGAGTTCATAAGCATTTGCGTCTCCCAAAATTTGTCGTTGAGAATTCCACCAGGATAGCGCCGCATCTTGAAACGAACAAGTTGCATACTTCACTTTTTGATTGTCCGCACAGTTACTTATAGCTATGACCGTTTCCATCCTTTCAATCCACTGAATAATGTCCAGCGGTCCTTCTGCGCCGGTAAAAACTCTTGGGTTGCACCCTTGGAATGTCTTATATGAACACCCCGCTATCTGACCATTCATCAAATTTCCAGGATGCCCATCCGATCCAGAACCATTATTACCCCCTATTCCAACACCACTGCCAGATCCGATGTTTGATCCATTTCCCGTTCCGTTCCCTTGGTTGCTATTCGCTCTTCCACGTGCTCTGCCCGAGCCTATGGTTGCATTGGCTTCATGTTGCTCCAGAGCCGTTTGAACATGTTGTGCTATTAGCTGAGCTAACTCTTCCGCGGTCGTAGGTAGGTTGGCGTTTCCACCTGACGATGTATTCCGTGTTCTAGGTGGCATATCTTATTACTGTCATGCAAAACAGATAAAGGTCTTAAAGATGACTTGACTTTCATGTATCGATATAATTTCTAGTAACTCAAAAGTATCTACAATATTTCTTTTATAGTATAACAATATATATCTAGCATCATAATAATAATAATTAATCAAAACCATAATCATCGGAATTTTAAAGGAAACCAAATTTCATACATTAAACATATCCATTCACACGATCAAGTTTCGTGGCAAAAATCATAGTTCAAAATACTTAAATATCCGGTTCTTAACAACATCATAATCACTGGAATGGAGCTGAATTGCCAATATGCATCAGATATGACACCATCATCAGACATAATGCAGCCATAGCCAATGCGGTCTCTGTCTGCTCTCCCATCACCATCGCGTACTGTTGTGCCGTCACCAATGCTGATTCGGCCACATCTGCTCTCTGTTCCGCCTGGGTCAGTCGATCCCTAGTCTCTGTGAGACTATTCTCCAAATCCGCTATACGGAAGTGCATCTGGCTCAGAGCACTTTCATCCAGTAGTCTCTCCTCTTCAATCGTCATCAATCTCCCATCCAAAGCTTGGCTCACCTCATCCCGGATACTCATCTTCTTTCTGACAGTTAGCAATTCCTTCTCGAGTCGAGCACATTGTGCTACCAGAGTGATCATCATATGTTCGACGGGTCCGTTCTCCATAGTAGTTCCACGTGGTGCGGAAGTCGATTCTCCCACCTCAAAGGTGGAAGGAATCCCATCTCTTGATGCCCATCCTCTCATAGTTTCCATGATCCGTCCCCACTGTTCATCTAGCAGTCTGGCCCGTTTGGGCATAGATGTACTCTTCATACCGGCACCATCATTCACCTTTCTCGTCTCCCTGCGTTTCTTTCGTTCATACACCAACCTGATCCTTGGTGGTGCATCATCATCCATCGTCTTTCTCTTCTCTCTGCGCTCCCTCCGCTCATACACCATCCTGATCTTTGGCGGGCACTGTGCGAAAGAAATAGGGGCCGCTGGGGTCACATCTGTGGGGGTCTCACCTTCCGGGGCCATGCCTTCTGGCTCCTCGGTAATGGGCTCAAGGGTGACTACAGGTGGTGTGGGGTCCTCATCGTCAGACTCAGATATCCAACCGTTTCCCGAATTTTCCATTCCTGGTTGCATCCCGATGGCAAAATGTGGTCGGATGCGCTGGTACCAGGACTTAGGTGGTCCTTGTTGAGGAGAATCCTCGGAGTCACTGCTGATGTCTAAAATGTCGTTTCCATCGATCGGACCGGCCATCTACATAAAATTTAAGTATATACATGTGCTATTAATCTACTCATAATACTAACGTCTCAAATCAGTTAATCTTAAGTAATTCTAAGTAGCATCCTCTAATCGTGTTTGGGAATGACGGGATTGTTTCGGGGACCCATTATTTCCGGTTATAGTCTAGTTTTTCTTTTTAAGAAATTTTCTAGTTTCCCTATAACCATTGGCTCTAATACCAACTTCTGTCACACCCCGAGAACCGATTCATACCACGGATGTACACGTGGAAGGGCAATAACTGAAGTTGGAATTTTACCAATGACTATAGTCAAACGGTTATTATAAGAAACATAATTATTGTTACGAAATCCTTAAACTTTTTCACAATACATACTTAAAGTTAAGACAAGTTTCGAATAAAGTCTTTTCCATCAAAAAGATCTACACTTAGATATTTAGGTCCCACGTTTCATCATCGTCTCCCAAACCGTTTGACCTTCCCGAAATCCCTACGCATCATTCCCAATTAAGGTTTCTTACTGACCTGAAAAGCATGAGAAAATACTAGGTCAACAAAAGTTGGTGAGTATTCGGGTTTTCAGTATTTAAAAGAAAAATAGTTTATTTTCCAATTTCATTATGATGACAGAGAAATTAATATATATGTATCATAGACTAGCTAGGTCCTATGATAAAATTCGGCAATAAGTCCATAATCAAACCAAGAAACACGTCGTTGCCCCACAACAGTCCAAACATATATACTCCCTCACATTCCCGACCAGAGCGACTGGTCGTGAGAGCGGGCCCTTCTAACCCGATAGATCTACCCATATAAGTCTGTGGCCTCCCCGAGGTTAATGATTATGGGGGGATTTAGGGGTCCAGTAATATGTACGCATATTACTTACCCAACTTATACCATTAATTAATATATATTCATTTTCTCAATCATTCATCATATATATATATAAAAGATAACTCATATCTTTATCATGCTTTTCCCCCAAAATATTTTAAATAAAACAGTATTTAAAAACGGGGCCGAAGTACTCACCTTGAGTATGATCAGAAAACCAATAAGCCAATATGTAATTCTTCCGATTAAACAAACCCTAAATATACATATATATACATATATTGTCAATACGGGGTAATTCATGTTTAATGAAGTAATGTTCACCCGACTTGTTTTATATATAAAAATGTTTTGATCAATTTCTCGTAAAGCTTTATTTATTTATTTTAGAAAAAAAAAATGAATATGATTTTTAATCCGTTGGCGTATAAGCTAATCCTACTTTATCTAGTCATCCATTTTCAACCCACGGATCTAAAGTATATTTATTTTCGACATGATTTTACCTATTTTCCTATAATTTAATAATTTTTGTAAAATGGAGAATTTTTATTATCATCAACAATAATCATCCCAATATTTCCTACTATTAAGTTTCTAAGAATACCATAAATCCACTAAGCCTTATATTATCTTGCATGCATGCATACATGTCACATACATACATCCATGCACATACTTATAACCCTAACTCAAATCCATACATGATTTAACATTCAATATAATTTACATTGTCACTAGTCCATATTTTTATGTCTTACTAACATGTTCTTATAATCTATAATCATACACTTTAGTCCTAAAACTATACCAACTTCACAAATCCAACCACTATCTTCTTATAATCCCAACATCAAAATACACTAATTTCTTCATTACTACCAATTTCTTGAAATAAAATCTTCCATTTAAACGTCACAGTAAATCCCATTTTCATCATAACTTTATTTTTCCCAAAATCATCAAGCGGGTGAACCAATAATCAAGATTTTAGTCTTGATGATCCATGCATGAACATGACATCAAATATTAGTCTAAATGGCTATACCTTGAGTCTAAAACTTTGGTTCCTAACGTTAACTCGCGCTGCTCACGACTTGATGCCCACTCTTGAACCCTAATCCGGTTTTTAGCTTGATAATCTTCCTTGTTTTGTCTCCAAAATACAATGCGGGTCCAAGGGTGTTGGTGGGAGACGGGTGTTGTTAGACCGAGGGAGAAAGGGAGAGAGTGGTACGGGTGATATCGGGTGGCGATGGTGATAGGGGTGACGGTTGATGGTGGCGGCTGTGATGTGGTGGCGGTAGACGGTGATGGGTGTGTGTGTGTCGCGATGGGGGAGGGGGTGTCGGGTAATGGTGTTCGGGTGGTGTCGCGATGGGGGGGGTGTCGGGTGGTGGTGTTCGGGTGGTGTCGCGATGGGGGGGGTGTCGGGTGGTGAAGATGGTTTCGGTGGTGGTTGGCGATGGTGATGTCGGGAGGGGTGGAGGTGGTGGTGGCTGTCTGTCGAGAAGAAAAGAGGGAGGTGGAAATGGCGGCCGGAGGTGGGGGTGATGCCACTGCCGTCCCTTGGCAGTGGCGACGACTGGTGTCCGGCGGGAGGGTGGTGGTCCGGTGGTAGCAGTGGTTGGTGGAAGGGAGAAGAAGAGAGAAATGAGGGTGGAGATGAAGAGGTTTGAGTATTAGTGGGTTTTCTAGGAGTTTGTTTTTTTTTTTTTTTTAAATAGTTGCATGTGTGTGTTCCCAATGAACATCTTTTGGCTGACAAAATATCTATTCTCATCATTATATTCCAATAATAATATAATATTATTATTTTATCTATTTATTAATTGAGATTTATTATTATTACTATTATTATTATTATTGTGATTATTATTATTATTATTATTATTATTATTATTAATGTTTCATCTCAGTTAATTTATCTGTCAATGGATTTTGCGTTAATATTGATCAAATACTGATCATTGACTCTCATGGGTGCAATGTACTGTGTTTGTAAATTCCAAATTCAGCAAAGCATTTCTTCTTAAGAAGAACATTGGTCAATCTCTAGCGAGTCAAACTAGTCAACTAATTTAATAATTTAATGTTTAAAATTCGAAAATAGAGTTGACGTTGACCTGATTTTTTTTTTTTGTCGGGTTGTTAAATATCGGAAGAATACCACCTCTCGCACACACCGATCTAAACCAACTCTACCTCATAACGCTTTCAAGGTACCGATTCATCTTCATCTTCATCTTCTTCTTCATAACCTCTACTTTGTATCGTTTTGATCCTTTATGTCCGTACAATTTCCGTCAATAGTTGTGTTAATCGCTGGATATGTGTGTATTGTTGTATTTCTGATGGAGCGGTGATGGAGCCGGTGAACCCGGCGGCGAATCTTGCAAATCCGGTGGAGAATGCTGCCGGAAGAATGAAATTGAAGGTGTAACATACTCGATCGAAGTAGATTAGAAATAGAATTGAAGATATTGAGAAGATGATCGCGTGAATTAATAAGAACACTGGTGTTTGCCAATCATCAATCCCGTATATTGCGTAGATCTGAGTCCAATCTCGTGATGTTTTCCCCATTTTTCAAAGATTCTCCGGCGACTCTGTTTCAGAGAACACACAGTTAACATTACTCCGATAAAAATCGCATTTTTTTCAACCGATTTGAATGAAAAAACATTCAAACAGAAAATCTGTAAAAGGGTATGAACTTACATGGGTTGAATTTGAATCTTGTAGTAACAGTTTGTTAATCGGAAAGCATAGTGTTCAGTGCAGAGTTCAGAGCATGATGATGAAGAAGATGATGATGTGATGAGACTGTAAAGGTCTGAATCAAATAAATGGTGAAATCTTCTAGTGCAGATGATCTTTTGTAGTATAATCATTAGAAATGTTATATCTTGCAGGTGATGCTTTGCATAGTTTAAGGACTAATTTAGATGATCTAAATAGTGTGCTTCAAAGTTGGGATCCTACCCTTGTAAACCCCTGCACATGGTTTCATGTGACCTGCAACAATGATAATAGTTATTGAGTGTAAGTTTTACTAATTAATGCTATGTTTTATTATTAAATAAATTATAACCTCTTTTTTCCTCTATTTTCAGTGATTTGGGAAATGCAGCTCTTTCTGGTACATTGGTTCCACAGATTGGTCTTTTGAAGAATTTGCAGTACTTGTAAGTCATTGTAGTCATCTAACTATCGCGATAAATGTATAGTTATCTACTTATCTTTAGCTTTAAGTTATCTTTATTATATGATTTTGAGGTTTTGATGCAATGCTGCAGGGAACTGTACAACAATAACATAAGTGGCCCAATCCCTAATGATATCGGAAATTTGACGAATGAGCTTAGATCTTTACCTCAACAGTTTTTCTGGGCCCATTCCAGTCACATTAGGGAGGCTATCGAAGTTGAGATTTCTGTATGTTTACTTACTTTATTCTTTGAATATTGTGGATAATTGTTATCTAATATTTTTTTTTGCATGTGGTTTATCATGATCTCAATTTCATATATGTGATAATGTATTGGTGTTTTTGTGATGTGTTTAGACGGCTTAACAATAACAGTTTGAGCGGTCTGATCCCTATGCAGTTGACTAACATCACATCATTACAAGTGCTGTGAGTATTTTTCCATCTCAGTTTTTGCTTAATCATTAGCATGACTTTATGTGGCCAAACAGGCTACTGGATAAATTTTGGTAGAGGGCGGGTCAAGTTGGGTTGACCCAAAACAAGTTTGTATATTTTTAACAATGAACTATTGTGTCAAATACCAAATAAATAATAAAAGAGATTATGATTGAAGTTAAAGAAATCTAATTTCATCCTCGATTATAGAAGTGACGAATTGTATACACATACACGTATGAATATATGTACAACTTACGTATTTTTTTCCTATACATAACCCCCCTCTAAACTATATTTCAACTTGTAAAAATAGATTTATCATATCACCTCTTAATATGTTAAATTAATTTTCTTAGTTTTTTTAGTCTTTGTAATTTTGTCTGTTATTTTATTATTTGTAGTGGTTATATGTGAGTGTTCAAAGAGAGCCAAAAACAGAAAATAACGAAAACCAAATCGCATCTGTAACCGTAAAAATCGAATCAAATCGTAAATTCGGTCTTCACTTCATTTTTATTGCTTATTCGGATCGATTATCCATATAAACCAACAATAAATTGTTTAACAGGTTTAATCGAATAATCAAACTAAATAAATCTGTTTAAAAGGTTTAATCGGTTGGATTAAGTTTATTTAGGTAACGAGGTTATCTCTCTCCTCGCCCTCTCTTGCAGATCCTTTATTAAACTTATGAATCCAAAATCAATTTCTGTTGCTAAGCCTGCTTTTGTTTGTGTTCAGGTTACCTTTTGCGAGTCACCTCACACATGAAGATCGGTTTGCTGCTAACACCAAGCTCAATACTGAATCTTCTCGTAGTCATGCCATTTTGATGGTGAGGTCCCGTATTAATATTTTGTCAGTTCACAGTTGATGTTCATTGTTTCATATCTCAGCTTGCCACTTATTTTTCACAATACTATGTGGAAATTTTTATCATATATCCTACATATTAGAGATTTTGATATAATGATAAGAAAAGGGTTTAAATATATAATATTCATATTCATTATTTATAAGTGGTATCTTCTGCTCATTCATCAAAAGGAGATATGCGCTTGAATATAAAAAAAGTGAATGGATTTATATGTTTGATAACATGTAATAGGATTAAGGCTTGTGCGAAATATTAAATTACATTAGACATTCATTAACAAGATGAAAATATGATTTGGGTACTTTCAGCGTTCATTTTACTCTATACAAGTATGAAATGAGTTTAATAACATGATTTTCAAGAAGGTATTGGAGCTAACCAGCTAGGATTACTCTTTTGATTTCTGAAGTTGGTGTGGTCTCGGACATTACACTTAGAAAGTGATCGTGTTATTGTGATTGATCTAGCGTTCTAGCTTGGAACCAAACATTGGAAAAGGGTGTTATTGTCTTTTCACTCATCATGGCTTTGCTGTTAGAATATTATCTAATCTTAATTAGTTATTGAACATGCGACTTACACGGCATCATGTCTATTATTTTGTTTGGTTAAATACACGACTCTCAATCTTTTTATAGTTTCAGGTAAACATACACAGTCTCCTGTCCCAGCCAAGCTCTATCAAGTCTTAGGATGTTAACGAGATATGGTTTTTAATCTTTATTTCTTCTTTTGTTGTACTCATTGGCTCAAGTGATTTTTCATGTTTTAGGCTTTTTACTTATCGACTATGAATCTTTTACAAATTTTAGGTTGTCTACACGGTTTCATAGTCTCCCTTTGAGTGCTTGTATAAGATGTTAGTGAGCCAACAAGGTATGTTTTATTTTTTCTTTACTTTTCTTTAGTTATACTATTTGACCCTCCTTCCTTTCCAATTTTTAGGGTTTAAGCGGTACGCGTAGTTTTCTGTTAATCGCAGTCTACAAGGTATGTTATTTATTTTTAATTTTTTTAGTTGTACCGATCTAATTCCGTTCTTTTTCCATGTTTCAGGCTTTCTATACGGCACTCTAAGTTATACATTCACAGCAAGCTCTTTTTTAAGTTCTAAGCTTTTTATCACGTATGTTCTTGAATACACTTCTTGAGTTTTACTAATTAACAACCACTACTTTTCAGATTTCCGACTTTTTAAATGGTTCTCATAGTCTCCTATAGACAGTCATGTTCTTCGATCATATTTTGTTTATTCGATTAGTTTCATGGTCTCCTATAGACAGCCCTGTTCTTTGATCAATATTTTGTTTGTTCTGATCGACTCATAATCTTATATGAGTTTCATGTTCTTTCAGACAGTAAGCATTGTCTTCTATTCCCAGCAAGCTCTTACGAGGTGTGTTTTTGAATATTCAATTCTTCATCAGTTGTAATAATTGACTCCTACTCTTTTTATGTTTTACGTTTTGCTACAGGGCACTCCTAATCTCTTATTGACAATGAGCTCTTTCAAAGTTCATGCTTTTTACCAGGTATGTTTAAATTTTAAGTTGTGATGTTAACGAGGTATGTTTGTGAATGTCCAAGTCTTCTTTAGTTACCTAATCGACTCCTCTTTTAAAAAAATTTTCAGCTGTGATGTTAAAATGGTATGTTTTTTAATGTCTAAATCTTCTTTAGTTGGTCTAATCGACCCCTTTTTTGTGTTTTAGGTTTACTAATCTCGTATAACAACGAGCTCTTTCATTAGCCTCCTATATAAGATCTTAACGACCGATTTTTTTTTCCAAGGTATTTTTATCTATGTGCAATTCTTCACCTGTACAAATCAACCACCAAACTTTCAAAATTTAGGTTTTGTACAGATTTTCATAGCCTCCTGTTTTGACTGCCGGGATAAGATCTAAACAAGGTATGTTTTTTCAGTATTTACTTCGCTTTATCATAATTAGTGTGTCAAATATTTTTTTAATGGAATGATGTATGAGGATTTATGTTCAGATGTTCCAGTTTAAGATATCTCATATCTTTTTTTGAGTTTATGTGTTTTACTGGTTAGAACTAAAAAATTACTTTAAACCAACATTCTTAAATAAATGGGCCGATGTCACCATCTCCTTTTGAACTCAAAATACCAATAACATAAATATCACATGAACTCCACTTTTGTTGCAGGTGCATGTTAAGAAGTCTGTGGATAGTTCTGGTGAAAATGTTAATGGCAAGTCTCATATGAATAGAACAATGAAGGCACCAGTTGTACGTAAGGGCAAGCTTATTGTCGTGGATCTTGCTGGGTCTGAGCGTATTGATAAGTCAGGTATCAAACCATACCTAACTATATTTAATATCCATAAAATTATAAATATAGGCAACTGATGCTAACTATATAACATCCATAAATGGATATCTTTACAAATAGGGATAGATTTTAAAATGATTTTAAAATGATTTATTATTGATCCGATTTCACACATATCGGATCAATACCCAGAACTGAATGGAACTTTGTTGCAGTCTTTTGAAAATTTTACGAAACAAAATAAATAAAATAATAAAATTATGCTACTAATAGGGCTGAAACCAGGACAGTCAATTGTGACTGCACACTATAAACAATAATAATATTTAATTAGAAAAATAACTTTAGCAAGACCGTTAATTATATATATATAATTCTTGTATGTCGGTGACAATAGATATGTTTGAGTGTTTTATATATTGACCACAGCAATTTGTGAGTTTCGTATTATAACCACCAAAGTTTATCAAATAAAAACACATGCGTGAGATCATTTAATTTTGCCAAATCTTTCATGTCTTCCTCTCCGAATGTCTTCTTTGAGCCCCATAAGCTTTTTAAACTTTTTTTGAAAATGCATTGTATTTTTATCAATTGCATTTTCGCTAAATAACACAAAAGGCATCTACCGGAATAGGTTAGTTTACTACGCTTCTACAAGAGTGGTCCATGGTTAGTTTAAACCAAGAACATATATCACGTGTAGTAGCATCCTTTGATGGCTTGAAGTCAATATCAATAATTTGTAGTGTTATAATTGGGTACCAAAATGACATTTTTAGAAATCTCTTTTGGGGTTAAATTACAAAGTTAAATAAACTACTATTTAATTTATGAAAATTGGTAGATATGTTTTTGTTACAATTGTTGGTCGGTATATCACGTAGTGTATGTATATATCTAACCAAACTATCTTTTTATATAATCATTGGGATATATGACGTCAAGATATTCTTATGTTTAAAATGGTATGACCGATATTCAACACTTAAAACATGTTGATGATTTATTACTCTTGTGCTAATACGATTTCCAGTTGTAAGAAGACCACGCGGCAACGCGCGGAGTTCAATCCTAGTTTTTATTAAAATGTTTGGTCGGTGGGGTGGATTTTTCTTTTCTTTTTTTCCTTTTTTGTTTGTTTGTGTTAAAATTTTTCTTTTGCTTTTTTTGTGTTTTAATTTTTCTTTTTTATTTTTTTTCTGTTTGTTTGTGTTTTAATATAATTTGTTTTGGGTGTGAGTTCGAGATTTTTATGTGGGGTTTTTTGTGGGTTTTTGGTATCTGGACACGTGTCTTTGATTTGTCGGGTTCGTTGGTGTTGTATTTCTCAGGGTTCCTGCTTTCTTTCTTTCGTTATCGATACCCTGATGATTCTCGCTATTAAGATTTGGGTTTTCCTTTTGTTTACTTTTTTTGGGGCTTTGATTTTCGTCGATTTCCAATTTTGCACTGTGTCGCTTTCTTGCGGCTTTAATTTTCGTTTGTTTTGTGTATGGTGTTGGACTTTGATTTAGGTTTTGGGTTCTGCATGTTCTGGTGTGTTATGGATTTGGGGGTTTTGGTGTGTTTTACTTTGTGTATTTTACTGATTTTATGGTTTTGAACTTTCATTTTGATTTTGATTTAGGGTTACATTAAAACTCGCATACGAGCGGCAACGCGCGCGCCAAAACCTAGTTATTGTATAAAACCTTAAATTTATATTCTTATTTAGTCCTCCAAAACGTCTGTATAAATATATTATATAAACCTTTTATTACACTCGATAGCTATTACATACGTAACACACAATTAGAATTGCAGTAACTTTATAATCCTTTATTGAAATAACTAGGGAACCAAATACACTTAGCTGATCGTATATACTTTTAACGTATAAGACTTGTAAAACTTGTCGAGGTTTGATTGTTGCATTGTTCATAACATCCCTAATCACTTTATTCACTAACTTATGACTTAAATTGCCATCTTTTATATACTTATGTATTGAAAACTGTGGAATGCTCACCAACATTTTATGTTGACCTTTTATTTTTAATATGTTTCAGGTTACTCTTTGAAGCTTATCACACTTAGGATTGGACTTAGAGAAATAAACGAATGATCTGGATACTTTTATACTTGTATTCTGGATGTATCTTTGTTTGAACATTTACTTGTATTGTTACAATTGAATCTTGATTAATATATTTGGAATTAATAATAGCGTTATGTGGCTGTGAACAATCGTAACTCTCACACCTCGACGATTCCGCCGTCTAGGTTGGGGTGTGACACCTGCCATCCTTCAACCCTTCGATGACTAACAAATGTCCTCAATCAATCTTTATTCAGACTCATAAACTCATCACAGCCCATTAGAAATACGCATTGAAGGCAACATGAAACCAAGGACAAATCGCATCAAACAAACAACCAAAGCAAATCCTGATAATCATTGGTTTTTTTAAACATCAGAAGCAAAAGAGTTGTTGCATGTTGTGTATCAGGAAGAAAACACATTACCGGAGTGCAAAACCACTGCTGCCATGGCTAAGCTTTTAGGACCTCACCGGAGCTCCATCGGACACAACCGGAAACCCAGTGGCCACTGGACGGTTCTAGCAACCCCATGACTACCACGACAAGCACAAACATCAACAGTAACGATGAAACCAACCAAAGATTCGCGAACAGCCGCCACCATAGGCAAAAGCCCCAAATCAAAACCCGAAACAATCGCCACATGCAACCATCGCCACTTGCAGGGCGACAGAGAGACAGAGAGCCTGATTGGATCTCGGCATAGCCAACGGCGACCGCCCCACCCCAACCCAAGGCGGAGAAGCAACAGAGCCATTGTTACCGTCACCACCACATTCACAATCTGAAAAACCTAAAAGGGCATCGGACGTAGGTTGACGGTTGAGCCATGGACAACCGCGGCCGGCTCCACCTCTACCACAAAGGGGAGGCGAAGCAACAACAAAGCCACCGCCACAACAGTCGTTGCTGCCGTGAGCCATCGCCAAAACAACCATCCTCGTAGCCTCCGCGATCGTCGCCTTTGGCACGGCCAGGCACCACCGCAAAACCCTAAAAATCCCCATTATCGCCTTTGGTACGGCCGGTGACAGAGTCACCGCAGCAGGTACGGCCGACGACAGAGTCACCGCAGCAGGTACGGCCGGCGACAGAGTCACCGCAACAAAGACGGAGGAGACGCAGAGCGGGAAGAGAACTCCGGTGGCCCTAACACACCCGCACCACTACACCACAACCACCCGAAATGTGATCTGCTTAAGTGTAAAGCCAACGCACAATACCCGAGAAGGAAGGAAATACCGAGAATACCCCAAGTTACTGTTCATCGATTTGGTTACTGTTCATCGATTTGGTTTTTTCATAGTATACAATTTTATGGTTAAATACTACTTTTTAATGTTTTTAATCAATTGAGAGTTGGGCCGGGGGTATTGGGTTTTATGGTTTAAGCATGATACATTGATACATAGGTTTGACTTTTGAGACAGAGCTATAAACGAACCGAACGAATACAAATGATGTTTTGTTCCTGTCTTTTCATTAAGAAAATAACTTAATGAACGTTTATCGAACGAGATTTCTTGTTCATGTTCGTTAATTAAGGAAATGTTATTCATGGACTGTTCACGAACGCTTACCGAATGAGATTTTTATTCGTATTTGTTCATTAAGGAAATGAATATGTTCGCAAACTGTTCACATACATAAACAAACACAAACGAAGCCAAACGAAAGCACGCATTGATGAATATTAATGAACACAATGAAGTTTCCTAAAACAAACAAATACAAACTATCATACATTAATTTTATAATTAAAATCACAAACATCATATAATATCCGTCAAATATAAATAAGTACTTAACATAATTATCATAAACATAACTTTAAAATGAACAAACACAAATAAACGCCAATGAACACATTATCGAACGTTTCGCAAACAAAATGAATGAACGTAATTTGTTCATGTTAGTTCATTTAATGAACATAAAGAACTTCCTGCCAAGCTGTTCACGAACTGTTAGTTTCTCGACAGTAAAGTAAGACTAAGCTCATGAGCTTATTATATCAGGTTCGCTAAACCTTCGATTTGTTTACGGCCCAAATTTGAGGCTTGCTTACACCGATTCTGCCGATAAGTTTTTCTTGATTTAATTCTTTGAAAAGTCACATGTCGATGTCCTATAGTGCCAGAAAGTTTGGTCTCGTTTGGCAAATCCATTTACCTTTTTCTTTACGTTTCTTTGTTTCACCGCTACCGATATTCCGCTTCTTCCTTTCCATGTATTCGGTTGTATGTTTCATCGTCTTCGTGGCAACAGCTTCGTTATTATATATAAAGTTTCAAATTTTATCAATGCACATCAAGTTCTCATATTCTTTAAAATTATATATGTTATCAAATATCAACCCCACCCCCTCTCAAACACATGAATGGGACATTAGAAGTTTTCATGATTTTACGACGTTGTTGTAACACGATGATATTAATGTTAGTAACTTAATAATACTTATATTAATTAGTCATTAGTCATGATGATTACCGGATGAGTTCGTAGACTTATCTTCTTTTATTGGGCCAACCATTTGTTGGGCAGCTGTCAAGTACGCAATGAGAGAGCATAGTAAATGAGAATAGAAGGGTGTCGTTACTGTCACACCTTAAAATTATAAATAAACACTTTAAATTTTTATATGTGTCATATAGTCCTATATGCGTCGTATAGAGAGGTTGTATAGTCCTATATGGGGTGTATAACCCCTCTGACAGTTTTCTCTTAGTTAGTGTCGAAATTTGTTATACGCGTCGTATAGGCCTATATAGGGCTGTATGAGCGTATAGCCCTCTGACAGCCCCCATGAAATTTTTTTGATTTCAGTGTCTTTGACACTTTACGACGCATATAGTGTTATACGAGATGTATAGGGGTGTTCATTTATAATGTGTGGTGTCTGTATATTAGGATCAAAATAAAATAACTCACATGTTCGTCTAACATGGTTTAATTCTATATCATAATTAAATTTAAATAATATGTACTTTAAAACACAAAATGCACATGATTAATGCATATTGGACAACTGAAATTGCATGACTCAAATTGTATGACACGTGGTAGTTTTGATTTGGGTTGATTTGAGCAACTTTTGTTTGCACACAATTAATGCATATTGTACAACTGCCAATGTGATCCTCTGGGTTTGATTTGGACAACTTTTGTCTCAAAGTTTAATTATTGTTTTATTATTATAATTGTTTTTTATTAAAAAAAATTTCTGCTATAACTTTAAAAACATAAAGCTTTTTAACATTCTTAATACGTCACAACATGCTTATTTTTATTTACATTCAGGCATAAGTTTCATACGAAACGGATATCAATATATATTTTTAAAATTTTTTTAACAAGGTAATGTTTTGGAAATATTAAATATAGCTTTGCGATGTAATTAACTTTAAGTATTTTCAATATAAACTTTATTTAAATTCAAGTCTCACAAAGATCAGTCGAAACACGTGGTCCAAGTATAATATATTTTTCGTTCTTTTAAAACTATCGTAATTGTTTTTAGTATTATGAATATACCGTTACCATTCATTAACTTCCACCTATGTTTCGATATAAATTTTATTTGAGCTGGCGCAACGCTCATGTTGAATACTAGTTAATATATAAAACTTAAAACTTAAAACTTAATTTATATTAATCCGTTATAGAGAAGAGATCAGTGCTCAAACCCCATAGACCTCAAAGGAAGTTTCAAACACTTAATTTCAAATGTCAATTGTCAGTAATTAGTTAGATTATAATTTGCTTAATTAATTTGAATTGTTTTTTACGAACTAATTAACATATTTGATTTCTCAAATCGTGTCCTTTTATCTACAACAAGTAGCGACGATAGAAACATGTTGGTGTAGACAATCATCATGATCTCGTGTTGAGTGATTTGGACGTTAAAAAAAGAAAGGATCCATGAGACCAAGTTGGTGACACTGGACACTATGGTTGGAGCGACAAAATCCCTTTCATTCCTGTGGATCAAAAATCGTCATCCGAAGCTGATTGTAAACCGGGAGCAATGGATTTTTTTGGGTTTCATATAATCATATGTAGTTGTTGTTCTCTTCGTATTATGACTCTTTTTATCTTTCTTCTACCTATAGGCATTTGTTGCCCGAGTTATTAGCTTGTTTAATGTAAACATTTTTTTTTTTCTTTTTGCAATAATGACTTTTGGTGGATTGTAAACCAAACACACTTTTCTTTATAACGATGCTTAGGGAATAGTAATAAAGATCGAAAAAAGATAAATCAAGCAGAAAGATTATGCATATTGAGCACCATGGTTTGGGCTTAGCTCATGTAGGGATGTTGGGTTTAGGGTGACGGATGGGCCAACCTCTTGGTTAAGGTGGAAGTTGATTATTTTCTACCTAGCCCAATTGAAGCCCAAGATGAAGCTAAAGATTGGGCCTCTCAAAAACAGGGCCCAATAGAGCAATAGCAATTAACTTTCAAGGAAAGTTTTAATTTCAACTTTTATTTCCTTTGATTTTAGTGGTCGATTTGCGTTTATTCACCGATTTAGCTTGGGAAGTTGGGAATATTATTTAGGAATTAGCTAATTAGTTTGCCTTAATTTATTAATATTTGATTTGGCCGGTAATTTGTTGATTCACTGGTTTAGCAATATAATTTAGAATTAGGCTGCCTTAATTTCTTGAATTCTTAATCTATACTAATAATGAAAAATAACTATCAATCAGCTGGTTATTTTTAAGTACATTCACTTCATCTCCACGTAAGCTCCATCAAGTATTGTCCACGTGCTATCACCACAATAAGTTTACTATCTTGATTTCAAAAAGTTTATTCAATAAATGCTTATTTAATACTATAGTAATCATAATTTATTTATAGAAATAATCAATGTTTCATTAAAAGTACATTAGTGAGACTTAATTTTGTTAAAATACAAAGTAATTTATAGCTAACCATTATTAAAACTATAATACGTTAAAAATGTATATAGAGAGGTTTATGGATATTTATAAATAATATTTTTATACTATTATTTATAACTTAAAAATGTTTGTTATCTATACTAATAATATATAATAATTTTATTGATATGTTATTATAATATATATATATATATATATATATATATATATATATATATATATATATATATAGGGGAGGGATCAAATTAAAAATAATGAGAGTTACGTACCAAGTGTACAACTAAGAGTTACGTACATCTAACTCATACAAGTTACATATACGTAACTCGATTTGTTATCATCATCAACCTTGGAGTTTAAATTAAAAAATAAATAATGACCTCAAAAGATAAGGTTAAAGTTTACTCACATATACTTTACACAATTAAAAAATTAAATTAATTATAAATTATGTGATTAGATAGTGGTGGTTTTCACGATTTTTAATTATAAAATGGTTTTCATTTGATCCCTCCCCTATATATATATATATATATATATATATATATATATATATATATATATATATAAAATCCGTGTAACACAGATGTGTCTAATCTAGTATTTAATATACGAATTAGCTTCTGCGTTCTTGCCATCTTGGTTTATTTTTATTAAATTAGTACTCTTTAAGCATAACCAATTAGGCTACTGTTTGATTTTGTTGTTTTATTAAATCTGCCATTTAAGTTGTATAGTTGAAGTGAATTATTGAATTAGGTGTTTATACATTACGGTAAAATAGTTAAATGTCAAATCAATTTTGAAAGTATCCTTTTGGTGCATTAAAACTGGCCAAAAAGGTAAAACAACAAACTTTAAATGAAGACCTAAGAGAGTCACTATAACAATTCATAACAACCGTGAATACAAATTCTATAAATCATGATGAAAACCTTGATAAACATATAGATTTAGATTACCCTACAAACTTTGGCAAACATATGAATTTAGATTATCTACAAATAGAGATGAACCTACTATGAGTGATGCGCATGCAATTTTAGATGAACCGACAAATCAAGTTAATGAACCTACCAATCAAGTTGTGATCTTTCGGAATTTTTGTTAAACGTTCATTCAACGTCGTTATCTCTTGTAAGGGTTTTTTTGTTATTAATGCAAATGCGAGGATTTATTTGAAATATCTTGTATCATTATGAATATGATATAATTAAATAATTAAGTAAATAATAATAATAATAATAATAATAATAGTAATAATATAATAATTATAATAATAATAATAATAATAATAATAATAATAATAATAACAACAACAACAACAATAATCATAATAAGTATTAATCTTTGAAATAAATGAAAGTAATATAAGTTTATTAACTTAAAAACTTGTAATTAATTTTACATAAAATAATAACACCTTAAACCCTAGGGATCAAACTGTAATTTAATTAAAACTAAAACTTAAGTTTTGGAAACAACCAACAAATTCTAAACCACAGGGGCAAAAGATATAATTATCTAAAACTCAACCCCCCCCCCCCCACATTTTCTTCCCCGCTTTTCCGGCCAAGCCCATCAGCCGGCTCCGACGAACTCCGGCGAGCCCAAAAATGCCACCATTTGGCCACGATTTTAACCCAAACTCACCCGAACCGGTTCATGAATCCGTTTCGAACACAAATGGGTGTGTTAATTGGGTTTTAAAGGTGACTATGTTAATTTTTGGACCCGAAACCGAACCCCACCAAAATTCGAATCCGGTCTACACTTAAATCGCATTAAAAATACAATTAAACAGGTACACACGTTTGCCCAATCAATTGAAAATCAATGATATGTTTAATTTCATTTAAAACAAGCAATTACACCCTGAATTTCAACCGAAAACTCTTGGTTAAACTTGAATTCGTTGGACATGAATCGACCTTAATCGAAGCAATTAAATAGAGGGGAAAGGTTCCAATCGATCCTCTTACACTCTCTGCACTTCCAATTTCACCCAAAACACACATACACCTCACATTGCATCGAAGCTATTTGCGACTCAATCTCGAACTCGTGTTCGTCGATTCAAAGTCATTTCAGGTTATTCAAAACTCTATCATACTCGATTAACCATGGGGAATCAAAGCCCCATGGTTAATTTATTAACATCCACAAACCGATGATCAATTGATTCGATTCTTGATTCTAGGGTTCTTATGGAAATTTGGGGGTTTCTGCTTTTAGGGTTTACATAAACTAAAAACGGAGTTTAAACAAGTAAGGGCACCTTAGCCTACTGGTAAACACGCTGAACATGCACACTTGGGATCCCGGGTTCGAACCCGGGCACTCACATGTTTTTTTAGAAGCTTTATATTAACTTTTTAAGTTTTAGAAAAATTATAAAATAATATTATAGTTAAATAAAAATCATTTTAATTGACAAAACATTTTCAGGAATTATTGATTAAGTTCTTGAAAAATACTTCAATAACCATAAAATTATATTTTAGATAATTTTAATGATGCTTATAAAACTCATTACAAGTTTTAATATATTATAAATCACCTCAAAATCAATTTATATTATTACTTCTAATCACTAATCTTTTAAATAGATAAATATTTGATTAATTATTTTGACCTCTATATTAATAATTAATTGTTTGAAATTAGTTATGTTGTCTAATATATTTAATAATTATAAAATTAATTATTCGCACATATTGTTATCAAAACAAATTCTCATACTCTTTTTTTAACTTTACAATCCTTTTAGCCGTTGTAAATTTTATAAATCGTTTCAAACTATTTTTACAAATCATTTGAATAAATAATTAATTATCTATTTAGATCAAGATAATTAGAAGTAAATGAGAATTTATTTACTTTAACATCCTTAATATTATATAATCTTCCCTCAATTTAATATTCTTTTATTCTTAAATCCATTTATTTTCAAGTTATAAATCAATAATGACATTTTAAAAGCTAGTTTGTTGGATTTCAAATTCTCAAAAGAACCCTAGTTGATAACTATTTTCCATAGTCTTTAAATCATCGTTATTCTAAGTTAAGACGTTATTCTTAGGTTAACTATAAGGAAAACCGTTGGTGTCTATTCATGTATTCTTAATTAGAGTACATCTTATTATTAGGTGAGTTTTTCCATACCCCTTTTATTTATTTTTACACTTTGAGGTGAACACATGTTAATCTTATGATCATTGCACTTGTAAACTCGTTTGAATCTTGTAAACACTTTGGCAAATTCATCTTGTTTGTTGTGGTTAGTTGAACTTTAGTAATTATCATGTGATGACTATTATATGTACAATCATTAACTATTGCTAGTCTGGCGACGTCATAGATCTACGGGCCTGACAAGCCTACTTGGTTAATCCAAGTACACTTAGCTAATCGTTTAATCTTGTAATCTTATAATCTTGTAATCTGTCAAGGTTTGATTGTTACATTTGTCATACAACCCTAGTTACATTTGTCATACATCACTAGTTATTTTATTCACTAATTTATGACATGAATTGTCATCTTTTATATATAATTATGTATGAAAACTATAGAAAACTCACCAACGTTATGTTGACCTTTTATTTTTAACATATTTCAGGAAATGGTAACGCTTAGCTTGTTTTGAAGACTTGTTGCAATCTAGGGTTGGACCTAGATTAATAATCAAAAAACAATTATTATTTTTGTGTCAAATTCCTATGTTTTATTAATTGTGAAAAACTTATGTTATTTCAAAATGTATGGCATGAATAATATTGTTTAATAATAATAACACTTTTAATAATCTTTGTATGACATGAACAATCTTAACCCTCACATCTCGATGTTTTCGCCGTTAATGTTGAGGTGTGACACAAGTTAACAAACTTTTAAATTTTGTTGATCCAGATCAATGGAATTATATGCAGATATTAATAGTTTAGGTTCACTTTAAGAACTAAAAATGTTAAGAGATATTATAACTTTAGAATTAAATACGTTTATTAATATACTGAATTATATTAAAAACTTTAATTATTTCCAAAATACATATATTGACTATAGAATTATGTTAACTATGCATGTAACTTTTCTATTATAGAGCGAGTTTTTTTAAACTAAAACTTATACAAAATTACTTAAAGAGTTACAATGTCACAAGAAAAAAAATTAAACAACTTAAGTATAATGGCCATTAAAAATATTTTGTAGAAAGAATTAATTACAGATATTTTATTAAAGAATTTCCATAATGTAAAGCTAGAAAAATAATTTTGATCTAAAGATATATACATACATAATATATATTAAAAAATATTTTTAACTCCACCAACTATAAACGGTTTAGTTTATTATTATCGGTCCCAAACCCGGATAAACGATGAGTGTTTAATAATGTCTTTTTTAAAAGGAGCCTAATGTTTTAGTTCGATTGACCCTAAAAAAACGTTAAACCACCCATTCTAAAAGTTAAAACAAGACGATAAAGATATGTATTTCCTCTACTTATACCATAATGAAGAAATTGAAATGAGAGCATTGTATGAATCTAGATCCAAAAAATCTAAGTTTATACTTAAGCATACAACTCTTTAATTTGTATCTAATCAAAGATTTAGATAGTACTCTTATGAATATATTTTTGGTAATAAGAGTTTACTTAAATCAAAGGAAAAACTTTACAGAATAGTCAACAAATTTTAGGCGTGTTTAAATTAGGTCATTTATATTTTTATTTATTCAAATCAGGTGACTAATATTTTAATTTATTTTAATCAGGTCACTAAAATTTTTAGGAGTGTTTCAATATAGTCACTCATATGTTTTTTATTTTTAAAATAATTTATAATTTTTTTAAAATAATTTGGTTTTTAATTAATATGTCATCAACTAACAAAATTAGTCATAAATATCAAATTTTATTAAGTGCCCAAAATACCTCTAGAAATTATTATTATTATTATTATTATTATTATTATTATTATTATTATTATATTATTATTATTATTATTATTATTATTATTATTATTATTATTATTATTATTATCAGTGGTAGTCGTGACGGCAATAGCTGCACGAACATATTTAGTAATTATATACTTTAATAAAACCTAATAATACAATACTAATTACTATAGTTTGCAAAATCCTTGTATCTTAACAATTTAATAGATTTATTATCATGAAGTGGTTGAATTGTTTTAAGGCTAAAAAGACACTCGCCTTGAAGCAAGTGATTTTAATTGTTATTTATATTTATTACCTAAATCATTCTTGTAAAATTGTAAATAATGTTATGATCACAACATGATTATCAGTTCCTTGATAACTCAATAGTTCAATAGGCCTATCATCATGAAGTGCAATTTTAATAAGGATTCTATATACATTGTTTCACTATATTTTGACACAATTATCACAAAACCCTACACATAAAGTTTGATTAAATGATATAGGAAAAAAAAAGTTAATGACAGAGAGCACTTGTCTTAAGCAATAAGTAGTAGACTTCGATTGTTATTTTATACTAAATTAATCATAATTTAGAAAAAGTTTAAGTATGCCATGCGTATTATGACGAATTGCATATTTGAAAATCCGTAAACATAATTACCTCTTAGGACACGCGTCATCAATTTCAAGGCAACGTGTCCTCCTTCACCGACTAATAATAAAGCTCTAACAATATTTAGCGGTGAAGTTTAATGATCATTGCCTATTCTGGAGAAAGACAACTGGCTCATGAATTATGCAAGCTGTATTCGTTGTCCGCATACCAAATTTAAGCTTCCCCACTCATCTTCGCTACTACTTCCTCTCTTTTTCGATCGACATCATTCTATTTTTCTCCATTGACAAAACCGAAAGGAGTAAAAAGTAAATTCTCATTCGTGTTTAATACGCAAGAAGAGGTCACCATCGATAAATAGAGAACGAAAAGGAGAGGAGAAGCCATAGTTGTAAATCTCTGGTCTTGGCTTTTAGATTTGTTTCCTTAGTCAAATCAAGAGTTAGGGTTAGTATTTAGTAATGGATGTGAGGGAAGTTATGGGTGCGCTTCTTACATTTTCCATGTTTGTGATGCTTGGGAATATGATTAAACGTGATCACTTTGATGGAGATGTTTTGGTAAGTGTAACGCACATCATATATATTATTAAAAACTCTATTTTTAACTAATTACAAACAATTTAATTACAAACAATTTAATTAAAAACTCTATTTTTAACTAATTACAAACAATTTAAGTTTGGGTGGAAAACTCCACTCTTATACAAACATTTTATCGCATTTTGATGAATTTATTTGATATTATATATCAATAATGGTTCAAAATGCTATTCGCTATTTACTCATTTTTTTTACTAAAATTAAACGTCTAAAGTTTTAACATGATACATACCTAACATGATATTCTTAAGTTTGGGTTTCGTCTAAACATTTAGCTAAACAGTCGTGTTTGACTCGTCCTGTCTGCTTTATGGGCTGATCCGTTTAATTTTCTAAGTTTCTAAAAAAAGTTGTTTTATGTTGTACTAGGTATTTTATCCAAAAATTCGATAAATAGAATTGAAAATGAAAAAAAAAGTTTATAGTTTTGATCATTTGAAGCATATATGTCATAAATGTTTGTATGTTTTTTTAATTTGTAATTTTAGCTAAAAAAATGTTTCATATTGTACTAGGTATTTTATCCTAAAATTCGATAAATAGAATTGAAAATGAAAAAATAAAAATTTTATAGTTTTGATCATTTGATGCATATATGTCATACATGTTTGTATGTTTTTTTTTAATTTGTAATTTTAGAGTATTAGTATTCAAAGATAATAATATAAAATAAAAATTTCAGGATCATATTCGTATCGACCCGTGAAAAATCGTGTTGTGTTCAGGTCCTATATAAGACATTATTTTCATGTTCGTGATGTTTTCGGGAACATGTTAGGTTTGACCCTTCAACCCACGAACATAACCAATCTAACCCTTTGTTAAACTAACCATATAAGTTGGTTGAAGAAATAAAATTAAAAATATAGTTTATTTTAATTTTAATTCAGTCATCTCAAATTGATAGTATCTTATATTTTTTTCTCTTGCAGTATGATGTCCCAGCGGCAGCAACATCAAATGTTCATCAAGAAACTACGGAAGCGAATAGACATAAACTTTCACAACTTTCTAACGAGTCAACTCATTATGGTCAATCGTTAAAGCTTTGCTTTAACGGTTATACACTACGTAAGTAGTTATATTAGTACTTAGAGACTATCGGGTATATGGCTCTTATTAGTTTTGGTTATGAATTATATTAACTTACGTTGTTTTTTGCTTGTAGCGAAAGCAAGCGGGCATTCAAAACATTATGTGACATTCTCATTAACCGATGGCCCCGAATATCACATTTCACAGGTTCAGTCTCCATTTTGTTTTTTAGTTTTTGCAGGTTTTATATAGGTTTAATGTAACTCGCGTAAAATGGTTTGATTAGGTTGCTAACGCGGTACAAGTGGCGAAACATCTTGGTGCGACTCTTGTGCTGCCAGAGATTATTGGGAGCAAAGGAGAGAAAAGGTTGGTGCAAATAACCAAACCATGGCCCATATCAAACAACAAACAATCAAACCATGTTGAGCCATACTCGACCAACTGGTCAAGCGGATTGGTTGCGCCTTGGTTGAACTTACACCTTTGGTATGATGTATTTCAGGGGTTTTGAAGAAATTTACGATGCTGAGAAATTCATATCAAGCATGAGCGGTGTGGTTCACGTGGAAAGGCGTAAGCGTTTAAAGACGCTCACGCGGAAGCTCATTAGCATAAAAGTTCCCTACAACGCCAAGCGGGACTACATCATGATCAATGTTGAACCTTTGTTTCAAGAAACACAAAACGTGCGGATTATAACCTATTTTCCATCATTTACCAAGAGTGAAGGGACAGTTGACAAGGATATGAACCAATATTCGTGCTGGGTGGCATTTGAGGCTCTGCGTCTGAAGCCCGAGCTCCAAGAAGTAGTGAACTCTGCTGTCAGGTGGCTAAGAAGCCATGAACAAGATGGGCAGTTTGTTGCAATCGACTATAAATCTAAGGCGTTGGGCACAAGCAGTTGTGGACGTAATGCAAACGAATGGATGAAAAATTGCTACAATCCAGTCGAAATCACAGAATTCCTTCAAAGAATTGGCCATCCGCGATATTCAACTATTTACGTGACCCAATCAAAACCAGATCGCAGCCTACGTTTGCTAACAGACTTGTACCCCAAGACATTCACAAAGGTACAAGCTATATCTTTACAAGTAGCAGTTTCAACTTATCTACTGATACCAAGATTGATGTGTAAAGTAAAAAAGCCATATGTTTACCT
The DNA here is from genome assembly GCA_024085815.1 of Flaveria linearis. Lineage (NCBI taxonomy): Eukaryota > Viridiplantae > Streptophyta > Magnoliopsida > Asterales > Asteraceae > Flaveria > Flaveria linearis. The sequence continues at coordinate 5,628,978 of CM044010.1, forward strand.
AACTCGCTCATTTTGCCACCACTTGTTACCACTATTAACAGGAAGATATAATGCAAGAAGCAGAGAAGGGGAAGTTGGTCACCTCTGAGTTGGAACAGGAGATCATTGACTTCCATTTATGCTCAGTTAGTGATGTTTTCGTGCCGGCAAAGTCGGGTCTCTTTTACATGAATGTGGTTGGAAATAGGATTGCTTCCGGCAAAACAGAAGTTCTTGTGCCAGCACAGATAACATCAAACTTAGCACAGGATCATGTTTCCTCTTACATATCAAAGAGGAACCACCCAGCGTATGCTTGTTTCTGTGAGTGAACAAAGTACAAGTTGTGTATGAATTCTAAATAAAGACGATTTTAAGTTAGTCGTGTGTGTTGAACTATAAAAGTTTAGTCAAAGTGTCGTGTTTTTATGTTATGTTTGTGTTGCATTCGTTTAATAGTTTCATAGAATCAAGATAAATAAAACAATCGGAAAAGCCAACACAAACTACGTATAAAAGTTATGTGCAAATCCAATATACAAAAACTAGACCACGAGTTGGAAAATACCAAAGAAAGGTTGCAAACAACTCTGTTTATGTACCAAATGTATTTAACATCTTTTGCTAAAACCTATATAGATGCATGTTAGGAACCTCTTGTCAAAACACAAGAAACTGGTAAAAAAACCTCAAATGTCTCAAGTGTCATCCACATTTCCTCTTGCTGAACCTGTGACATAATAAGCGTAAGTAGACAATTTGCATTGATAATCGAGTTTGTTAAAGAAAATTAAGAAGGCTGCGAGAGTTAGATGTTTGGGAAGTTTTTGAGTTACAATACTATGGGGATGTTTGGATTTGTATCTACACTGTGTAATAACCAGATAATCAGTCGTTTGAGTGTTTGGCACGCTCTTATTATTTAAGAAATGAGAAGCGTCTTGTGAAGGGAGCGAGTCACGAAAATTAGGATAAAAATTGAAAAATCAAAAGGCGTACCTCTATCTCTTTGAAGCATATTTGGCTTGCATTTCTTATAGATATCATAAAAGTATTCACTGAAGGGGCGCTCCGAGACAGGTATCAGTTTACCAACAGCCGCAAGAGGCCAACTGGTCATATTAAGCAATAACGGTGAGCAGGACAAGAAGATGGTCAGTTCAACATATAATGAACATGATATAGTATGATTAGACCCATTAAGGTTAAAGGTTAAGCCCCTTATGCTTAGGGTTCTGTCTCTATGTATTCATGTCTATTGTTTTGGTCATTGACACAGAAATATACAAGCTCCATACCTCTGTTTCTTTCTAAATCCCTTCCTTCCCTTTTCCGCAGTAATCTCCCCTACCCATTCTCTCTCTAAAATTCCCTCCATTATTTATAAGACCTACAAGTCTACGAGTCGAGTTACACATCACTCCCAGCACCATCAGGTTCGTACCATAGTTTCGATCACTCTACAAAAATTCAGTTTCATGAGACGCCACGCGCCTCTAAGAGTGTTCACCTCTGCAAACCATTTAGGTTAGTGTCTCTCCAAGCACAATCAAACTTTTTCTGGCACCGGAAAGGGGCCATGCGGCACCATTCGGTTAGCTGCATCTCTTGGTTATTGGATCCTGAACAACTCAAATATTATGCTTGGTGTAACCTTTTCTAAACTCACTGCATTTGTTTTGAGCTTCTATAACCCAGGTACCATCTTTTGTTTTATACTTATCGTCTTTTCTCTATTACTAGGATTAAAAGAATAAGGGAAAAAAAGAAATTGCATTTTGTACTCTTTGTTTCAATTTCATGGCAATCGGAGAATCATCTAAGGCTACAACACATAAACCCCTATGGTATCACCGCCATCAATGCCTATGTTCCATTATTGTTAGATCTTAAAAAACCAACTATGAGCCTATCGTGAGCTTTTGAAACCCATTGCTGTCAGTTTTGGTGTTGTCCATCAACCACCACTGAGACTGAAGATTCAGAATGGAAATGGCTAAAGCTAGACGACCTCATCAAGATGTGGATACACGACACAATCAAGTATAATATTCAACTGGTTTTAAACATGTTCTTTGTGAGTTAAAGAAAATCTTAGACTATTGCATTCCATTTTTCAGCTGGACAGAAAAGTGGAAACTTTCTGCGGGTGCTACTGGAAGACTCGTTCTACAACAAAGATGCCTGCACCATCCAGTTGGATAATAAATTAATAACCTTCATAACATAGAGATTGGTGACCTGCATTGCGTTGTCCAATCTTCCTTCTAACAATGAGGTTGAAGTGCTAAAAAGAATTGGTTACATGTGTGATCAAAGGGGTGCCAGAAAATTTTGATCAATCATATCATTCATCATCAAAATTCTTTCCTAATTGTCTTCAAGCTAGATCGATGTTACTTCTTAAAGAACCGGCCACCCTTCATCCCTAACCATTCTCTACGGTCAACAACACCCATCATCAAGATAGTAGGTTATACGAATATTAATTGTAGCTCAGAACGCTGCAAAGACCACTCTCAAAACCAAAACAACCGTAACAGCTCTCATTCTCGATCTGGCTCCAATCAAATGTCATGTTCCACCTCCCATTTATCTCGGTCGCCACAATGGTCCTATTAACCACCACAACATACTAGCATTCATAACCACCAAGACAGGTATACCTTATATCCTGTCGGTGCTTCAAAGAATCCTCCATGGAACTTGTGTTCGGTCTAGATACACATCTCTTCCAATGGACCACCACCAACGCGCCTCGTTTTATGGTCAGCAATGGTCTTCCATACCAATTACTCAAATGGGCACAAACAAACCGTAATGGGCCTTACCATATCTATACAATATTTGTTAAAACGACGCTCCACAATCGAATGAAAAAGAAACAAAATTACATAAAACCAACCTGATAAGGCCAATTACAATAGAGACAAGCCATAATTTCCAACTCAGCCTCACAGTCGTCGTGAATTTTCCCAAGAACATGATTATGATGACCTAAAAACAATAATGTAAAATAAGTGATATTACAAGTTGAAATGTGTCTTTCAAAGTTTCAAGGGAGAATTAGGAGACATAATCTCACTTGAAGTACAATAGTAAAGCTAACAATTCCCATAAAAAGGCGGTTCTTGGTAACTCCTTTAAATACATTCATCTCATCAGGCTTCCGAGCATTAAACTCATTGAATATCTGCAGTTAGACTGATTAGCAACATCAAAAAACTAACTTTTACCGGAAGTTAAAATAAAACAACACCCATTTTGTTTTTAATCCGAACCCAGTTGCCCAACCCGCCCATTTATAAAAGATCACCTGAGAAAAGACAAAAGCATTGAAAATGAGTGTGTTCTTCTTTTTGTTGGCCTGCTTAGTGCTCTCATCCTCTAAGTGCAGAATCCTTTTTCCATCAAAGTTGAGTACAAGGAGGACAGTCACTTGGTACATAGCCTGTAGTTTTATTCAACAATTATTATGACATTAACTTCACATATATTTTCAAAAAAGAAGTTGAGGATATACCTGAATCAACAAATTCCTCCACATAATGTTTGTTATAAGAGGTTCCCTGATCAAATAAGAATAAATCTCTTTACCACATATTTAAAGATTGTTATTTGATAAACAAATTTTACACCCAAATCAGATTAGAACTTAAAAATTAAAAGGTCAGACCTTCTGCCAACTGGAGTTCGGTCCATGAGGTGGTCTGTGGGTGGTTCAGTGGCTAGAGCAAGTGCACCAAGTGTGTCCATGATAAGATTCACCCACAGGAGCTGTAAAGACACAAGAGTGCCCATAAGATTATCGGTCAGTGGTTTGGTAAATGTGTGTTTGTGTGTGAGAGTGAATGAGAGACCTGCACTGCATTTAATGGCACATCACCAGAAGAAACGGCTGCAACAACATTAATTACAAGGGCTGCAACATTTACAGTGAGCTGGAACTGGATGAATTTCTGAATATTGGCATAAACAGATCTTCCCCATCGAACCACCTGTTATATGATAAAAGAAATACATATAATAACAAAGAATACAAGAGAAATGGATATAAATAAGGGCGTACCTGGTGCTGCAAAGAGCTCCCGCATTTTCGCAGGGTCCAGGGAGGGTCCGTCCCATTTAAGAGAAATGGATATAAATATAAAATCAAAAAGATGATAAAAAAATACCTTGACAACTGAAGCAAAATTATCATCTAATATAATGATATCACTGCTCTCCTTGGCAACTTCTGTTCCTTGGATTCCCATAGCTAGACCAATATCAGCCTACATCAAAGAAACACCAAATTATATTTATGTCGTCCAATATAATAATATCAAACAGCACAAGATAGTTAATTTTTTGGGTAGTGATTAACCCTTGTTTCTGACCTCATGTAGTGCAGGGGCATCATTTGTACCATCACCAGTAACAGCAACAACATGACCCTTCTTCCTTAATGCTTGCACAAGTAATAATTTGTCATTAGGGGAAGAACGCCCCATCACCTGTTCCAAAAACACCATTAATTCCATCAAGCAAATAAACATTGACAATTATAAATTAACTAAGGTACCGATATCTTGTCAGCAACTTCTAGTCTTTGGTCTTCTGATAATCCTCTAAATGTTTTCCCTTCAATTAAATTAGGTTCTTTTGCATCTGCATTAGATTCTAATATTCCACATTCAAGTGCTATTGCCCTTGCTGTCTGAAGATTATCACCTGTCACCATTCTTACCTTCACACCAGCCTTTTGCACAATTGAACTGCATCTTTAACATTCGGCCTACATGGATCCTGCAAATCAAAATAATGCCACATGTAATAACAACCTATAATATAAATTATAAAAAAGATATAATGAAATCTTTTAATCACCTTTAAACCAACTATTGCTAGCAAAACAAGATCATCCTCAGGCATTTGCCAATACTCAAGTTCCTCTTCAGTAATTGGAAAAGTTTCCCCTTTCATTGTTCGGTAAGCAATTACAACACAGCGCAGGCTTCCAGCAGCCATGGTTTCTATTGCCTTTTTAAAATATTCCATCTGCCATATTACAATAATAATTAAAAAAACAGATATATGAAAATGTGAGGAACCATAAATCGGTAATTTTAACATGATAATATTTAAAACCTTATCGTTGTCCAAAGGAACTAAGGTCTCATTAGTATCCATGAAGCTGGTACATGCAGCTAAAACAATTTCAGCAGCTCCTTTCCAGTGTATATGAACTTCAGAATCAGACTGCAGGAAAGTTAGAACATTTAAGAATAACAGAAAGAACACATTTCATAAAAAGAATAAATTACCAATTTCAAAGCAACACCGCCTCGTTTTTTCTCTGAATTGAACGGGAATGCATGAACGATTGTTGACTCTGACCTCACAACATCAAAATTCATTCCAAGCTGCAAAATATTATTAGGAATGATATGCATCATAGGATGTGCAAGACAGTAAACCCACCAAAAAATAAAAAAGCTCAATCATGTGAACTAACATCAACCCCCATTGAAGAATGGCTTTCTCAGTTGGAGATCCAGAAACTTCAACATTCCCACCGCCCTGTCAAAAATCAGAAGCGTTTTATGCAACATCTTGTTCCAGAAAGGAAAAAAAGACAGTCTTTGGAGAGACAATTCATTAATTATCAAGAATCTACCTCAGGTAAAAACACACTTCCAGTTGTATTCTGGGCTATGCCTTCAATGAGAAGTGAAATGAGTCTAGATGGTAATTCTGACTTGTTATTTGGTGGATCAATTTTCTTCCCACAAATATAAGCCTCAACTATGGTCATCTGAAAACAATTAGCAAAAACATGTCATGAAATTACCAACAAAAAATAAAAGAACAAAAAATAATATAATATAAGAAAACAAAGAGACTTACCATGTTTAATGTCAATGTTCCAGTTTTATCACTGCAAATTGTAGTAGCAGAACCCATTGTCTCACAAGCAGAAAGTCTTCTAACCTGCACTTCAGATATTACCAACATTAACATTGATTTATAATATATATATATATATATATATATATAGTGTTATGGATGAAATGTTCAGAGAGATTATGAAAATGAGAAGGGATAAGCTTACCAATGCCTTGTCTGCCATCATTTTACGCATCGAGTATGCAAGACTGTTAATAGATAAAAAGCATTAAATCTAATCCTGGTCTGACTTGAAACATATAAATAATACAATTGATGATATAAAGACAAACTTACGTTAATGTGACAGCTAAGGGAAGCCCTTCAGGCACCGCAACAACAACAATAGTGACCTATACCAAAGTTCAAGAATCGATAAACTGGAAAAGGAAACCAAGTGAAATCAACAAGTATCTTTGAATTGTCAAAATCTAGAGAATAAAAATTCCAAAGTAAGATCTATTTTCAACTTGTAAATCAGTTCTTCCTTATTGGACTTCCATAGGAGGAATAATAACAATAAAAACCATAATCACTTCGAAAAAAAAAAATTTGATCAACACTCAAAAGTCAACAAGGACACTTATTAAGAGGGGAACAAATACAAAGAGAATGTGCTGAAGTTACATACTGCAACAGTGAAAATTTTTATTGCACCATCGACAGCATCACCAACACTAGTTTTCCCAGCAACGAATCGTTCAGTATCATCTGTATCCTTCGTGTTCCCAGTAAAATACCTACCAAAAAAAATTGAAATCTCAAAGGTTGCCATTTTAAAACAACTTTACCATCACCATGTGACTCTGCATTACCTAATTAGAAGGACAATGAGAACAACTATAGCTACCGCAAGCCCAACTATACCAATAAAAGTGGCCACTCCATTTAACCGCACCTATATAATTTATATGAAAGTTTTAATTATATAATTTGATTTTTCAGTAAAAATGAGGCTTTATGTTCCTAAGACCAAACCTGTAGTGGTGTTTCCTCGCCATTATCTTCAGAGATGCTAGCCATAAGTAATCCCCATTCTGTATTTATTCCAACACTCGTGACCTAAAAAACATATATACAAACATCAATGATTAGAAAAGAAAAAGGCCAAACCACTTCTCTGAATCTTTTATAATTACCAGCATAGTGCCATAACCATCTGCAACTTTGCAACCCGACATTAAAAATGGTGCTTTCTGATCCTTATGAACCTGCTCCATCAAAAAATAAAAGAAAATGAAATTGCTAATCATGTGAAAAAATGTAACATAAATAAATCAAAGAACTCACAATTTTACTCTCGCCAGTCATACTAGATTCATCAATAGCCAAGGAGTGACCTGATATTAAAATCCCATCAGCAGGAACCTGGTTCATAATGATTGTGAACATGTTGAAAAATAATAAAACAGATGTCATAATAAAAGAAACAACATATTTTTTCTAACCTGATCCCCAATTTTTAGTGGTATTACATCACCAACAACAATATCAAATATTGAAATTTCAACTCTTCTCCCACCTCTTATAACCTATAACATATATGTCAGTACAATTAATATGCTAGTAAAATAGAAATTTAAGTGCATGGTTGAGAAATGAGAACCCACCTCCAAGTGTATATTCTGCTTCTCCTCATTCAGATTTTGAAATTGAAGTGATTGTTTATAATCACTTACAGCTAAAAGACAATAAACAACAATGAATTACCATAAGATAGGGAAAATTGAAGAACAAACTACTCTCCAATGAATATTTACATTATGCACATAATTAAAAATGAAAAGATTCCGTATTAAATCATAACAATGCTATGAAGTACCAGTAACAACTATGACAATGATAACAGCCATAGCTATACTCCCACCATCATACCATCCTTCTTTGATTCCCTGAAATAAAGGTGAATGAGAAAATGCAATGGATGTTTTAAACTACAGTTGTAGTAAATGTGAATAAACAAATTAACTGTAATCATCTTTCTTTACTTACCTCTGTCTTAATACCCAATGCCAAAGAAGCAGCTGCAGCTACCATCAAAATGATCAAAGTGGTATCTCGACAAGCATCAAGAACAAACCTCTATCAAATAATCAAACACCGGTAAGAGTTCAAAATTAGGAACATCCCAAAGGCTAATATAAAAAATTTCATGATGTCAAAGCACGTACCCAAAAGCTTCTTCCTTTTTTCCGTGGGTATGTATTTGACCCAAAAACATTTTTCCTCTCCAATATGCTTGACTCATCATCATGAATTCCCTTATCTGGATTTGTTTTTAGCTTTTCTGACAATCCATTAACCTGATGTTAAGGACCAAAACTTTACTTATATGATCAAATGTTATGCTTTATATGATAATAAGCTTGTTTCTATAATAAACTTGCCCCTCCATAGTTTCGCAAAGCAGAGATATCATGATCTCTAGTCATTGAAGCAAGTTTATCCCCGCTAATATTGAAATCGCCTGTAGGAATAGGAGATGGAGGTGCTCTCTGTGTTCCTGATAGAAGAAGACCGTTAACCCATTAAAATATAACAAGTATACACATAATTGTATATTTGTATTCTATTTTAATAAGATAGGTGGGCTAACAGGCTGGGTAATGAAAATACTTTTTTGTCTGATAGGTAAACATAAAATCACTAAACTGTTATTTATGATATTAAAGCAATTGTATCATAATAACAATCTAAGGATATAATTTGTAAAAATAAACTTGGAGGTTGTCTTATGCATTAAAACTGGAGTTTAGGCATTTTTCAATCCATTTGGCCTGTTCCCCTTTCAGCAAATTATATTGAAACATAACCCCAATCAACCCACTCATAAGTAAATGGGTTGACATAGTGAATTCTAATCACAATTCAATATCATAATAAAAACTAACTACCATTTGCTTGAGCTCCAGCAGCTTGGAAAAGGTAGGCTGCCTGAAAACCAGCAATAATGAATGATGAATGTAATAAAGTTGCATTAAACTATAAACAAAAAGTGAGGGATAAATAATTACTCTTATGACTTGTGCATGGGTCCTGATCTTAGCTATAATTTGTTTCTTCTCCTCCTCCTTTTTCAAATCTAATGTGTATCGAAATCGACGTGAAGCATTCAGCACAAGCGCAGCTTGCTATAATGAAATTATATTGTTAATGCACATAATTACATTTACACATTAGATATAAACAAAAATAGAATTAAATTTAGCATCCATGATATTGTTTTAAAATAAAGGTACAAAACAAATATAATTAACCAGTTTGCAATCTTTGTAACCAACCTTTTCAATTTAAGCCAAATTCATTATCAACAATTTTTAGTAACAATAAGGAACGTGTCCGGTGACATGGCATGTAGAAAACATATCCTCCAATTGTCCCAAAGAATATGCGACATTTGACTTGGCACCTAGTGTAATAGAAGTCTTTGACTAACAAATAAATCCTAAATACTCCTTAGTAAGGCAAGGTTGAGAAAACTTATGGATCAAAATGACTTTACCCAATCCAGGATAGCAGTTGGTAGGTGTTTAGGTGTGCTGTTCCAAATGGATTATCCGAAAATTTAGTCTTAAAGTACGAATAAACATTGCTCGTGAACAGATTATTATTCAATTTTGGATTATCAGTTTCATATCTGCTATAATGAAAAAGATTATCAGGGGTTAAAATAGAATTTCACAGTTATCACTTTTTAACATAATTTTAGATTTCCACTCCAATTCTAACCAATAGTCGATCCTCCCACTATGAAAAGATAACTTGCAGCGTTCTTATACGAATCCAAACAACCACCTAAATATGAATTTGCGTAACCTTCCAATATAACACCTTTTCGTCTAAAGCAAAGTGCTATCATAGACGTGCCTTTCAAGTAGTGTTTTTTTCTGCTTCCTGATGCTCTTTCCGTGAATTAGACATAAAACATCCAACCACTCCCACAACATGAGCATATGTGACCTTGTGTGTAGCATAGCATACATGAAACTGCTTACAATGCATAGAAAATGTTAGTCATGTCCTCCTTGTCTTCTTCCCCTTTGTGGTGATTGTTTCTTTAAATTCTTAAGGTGGCTTCCTAAAAGCGTACTTATGATATTGGCGTCATTAAGCCTAAATCCTCCAACACTTTGGTTTTTTCTCTTAGCATAGTTTAGAGTACTTCTAATAGTCGCATGTAATGCTCGTACCAAGAATTCACTTCAGGGCCTGAAATCCTTCGTCTCAAGTTCCCAAGACATCTATTCAATGTGTTGGTTCCTTCATGCCTGATATTTCAACAAGTCATTACTACATAATAAAAATATATATAAGAGGTTACAATTTTCTTCGAGCAACAACGATAATTGCATATCTCATGTAATGAATCCTAATTTTTAAGTCAATAAACTCTAGGTATCATTGTCCTTTGGTGCTTCCATTAACATATACACAATTTTCTTCAACTTGCAAACCGTTTTCTTTTCTCAAGGTATGGAAAAGCCTGCTAGTAGTGCCAAAAATGTTTCAAAAAGATTACCAAACATGAACACTGATTGTAGCCATATTCACAACCAAAGAGAATACATAATTATAATCAACCCCCCCCTGCTCCTTTACTGCTGGAACCTTGACCACCAACCATCCCTTGCATCTCTTGTTGCCGACGTTTTTTTCTTTGACCCAGAATACCCAATTATTCAGCAAAACCTTGTTTCCTGCTAGTAACTTCATAAAGAACCATGTTCGTCTCATGTCCCGTAAACTCACACCTTCTCTTACAGCTTGCTCTCATTGAAAGATCACCTGTGTTGTCTGTCAAAAGTAGTTTCCTAATGCAGAGTACCTCCATGGCTCCATGGATACTAGGATTTCCGATGCTCATCTACATTAAACACCCTTCACAGTCCACATCAAAAACAATCTCAATCTACCATACTCACCCCTACATCTACATTACAATAGACCAACAAAACACTCAAACCACTAACTCCATTTCCAGAGATTCCAACCACAAAAACATTGTCAAGCAATCACAACAACATTCAGTTCATATTCAATTCAATCAACAACACAAAAACATAAAAAAAAAATCAAGTAAAATAAGAAGACATTACCCTCCATCTCCTAAGCCGATCAACCGAAGCACTCTTGGTGCTAACAATGTCAAAAGGATCAGAAACCGACTCATAATCATCCTCAACCCCACCGCCGTACTCCACATCATTCTTGTGCCTCCTGTACGGCGAACTTCCACCGCTCATGGCTGTAAATCAAAACTAGTTACTGTCGCAGGAGAGATGACACCGTCTCAAAATCTCTATCAGAAACAACACTCTCAGTAATCAACAACAGTAATAACAACAAAAACAACAACAACAGTAACAACAACAGCATACTGTACAGACTCTGTACACTGTGATTCAATGAATCACGAGAGCTAGGGTATCGAGCAACAACATTTATTAATTAGTTAATTACAGCGTCCCACCGACCAAAACGGTTGTAGGCTTTTTGAAGAAGCATAAACAACATGATTGTAGTACAGTGATGATGATGATAATATTATTAAAAAAGGAGGAATAATGGAGTAAAATAGTGCAGTTATTCAGAGAAAAAGATATACCTGTAGAGAGAGAGATAAAGAGGAAGAAAGATGAAAGGTGTGAAGATGGGGTTTGGTGTTGTAGGGGAAATGACTACGAAACTGCTAGGAAGGTTCCGAAGAAGAAGTGCATAATCTTGTTGTTTAACTTTTGCCTTTAACATTATTATTATTGTTATTTTATTGTTGTTAATTGTATGGTAGTTTAATCAAGTCAAGGTTAGAGGCATAAGAATAGTTTTATAAGTTTTTCCTTTCCAAAATTCTTGGACGCATTAGAGTTGTAACTATTTTATGTTTTATGATAAATTGATAATAGTTATTAATATAGTTAATTATATTGGTGATGCATGTTGTTTGAATAAAGTAATAGATTTGGGTATTAAGGAAAACAAAGTAACGTGTTTGGTAACTAATTTTTTGATGTTGTAATAGGTTGAGAGCTAACTTTTAATTTTATTAAAAGTTAAAATTAAAAGTTTGGGTTTGAATACTAAGAAATGTTAAAATTTTGTTTGTCGTTGAAGAACATTTTAAACATTATATATATAAGGAAATAGTTATGTAACTTAAAAGAACTTTTTGATGTTTTAAAAACCGGTTATATATTTTACGTAGAAATCAAATTAAAAGTTAAAAAAACGAACTCTCATATTTTTTTCATGGCTAAAAACTAGCCAAGCTCTGTATTTCCTTTTTATTCTCCGCTAAACCTTCGGTGGCACCACCAATCCACCAGACCCCGCCTTTCCTCGTATCTTTTGTTTTTTATCACCACACCAAACATCAATGACACCCTCACACCACCACCTTATGAGACGGAAGCTCTAAATACTTCAAAACAAAACGATAAAAAGGCGATGGTGCAAACAATTCAAGGCATTTTACTATCTAATATTTACGTGTTTTAAAATTAATTTATAAAAGTTATACTATTATATCGAGAACATGCTATATTTTTAAGGAGAGTAAAATCTTGTTATATATTTTAAAGAGTAAATCTCGGTTTTGGTCCCTGTGTTTTGCAAATTGAATCCACTTGAGTACCAACGTTTATTTTGTCTCCATTTGAGTACCAATTTTAAAAAAGTTGTTTGTTTCAGTCCTTTTGACTAACGGTGTTAACATTTTTTGTTAAATTTTTTAAAAAAGACCAAAATACCCCTAAGGGCTATAAAAATATCACCATCTCCACCACACACCCACACCACATACCACCACCACCACCACACACACCGCCACCACACACCACCGCCACCACACACCACCGCCACCACACACCACCATAGAAAAGCTGTCGATTGGCTGATTAAGAAAGCTAAAACCGCCATTGATAAGCTCGCAGAGCTTCCGCCATGGAAGCCCACTGCAACAACGAACCCTAATTCCACTTCTTCTGCGAATTTTGAGCAGAACCCTGATCAATTGGATCGATTTGAGCAACACCCAGATGATAGAATTGTTGATAATCAATTGGGGAATTCTCAAGATTCGAGCTTTTTATCTCCGTCGCTTGATTCGGACTCAATTGCTGATACGAGGGCAGCCACAATCAATAGCCAAAACACAACACCTACACAAAGGTAGATCTGAAAACCCTAAAAGGGGATCGTAGAGATAGAGAAACAGAGGTGGTCACACATACGCGGTGGAAAAAAGAAGCAACCGGAGCCCGACACCATTGATGAAGTCGAAGAGCTTTTAAAACTAACACAAGATGACCTCCTCCTCAAACTATCCCTCAATTCCCACATCAAATCAAAACCCAAATCCTCATTCAATTTCGCCCCTGAACCCTCACACTCCAACGCAATCGATGCAGATCTCGACCGTCGATTTCAAGCTCTCAGATCCAAACACAACCCTAAATCGAAACCCACTTCTGCCCATGAAGATGTCGATGATCTGTTCGCTCGATTCACTGCTCTTAAAGCCCCAAGTGCGACAGCTGCTTCGGGCTCTGCGAGTGGAGAGATGAAGATTGTGAGAGGTGGTGATGTTGAAGTGGATGATGAAGAAGATGAGGTGAAGAAGATAGAGAAACAGAGGCAGGGCAGCAACAACCTCCACCGCCACTGCCATACGCGGTGGTGTGTGGTGGCGGTGGTGTGTGGTGGCGGTGGTGTGTGGTGGTGCTGGTGGTATGTGGTGTGTGGTGGAGATGGTGATATTTTTATAACCTTAGGGGTATTTTGGTCTTTTTAAAAAAATCTAACAGAAAAAGTTAACACCGTTAGTCAAAAGGACTGAAACAGACAACTTTTTTAAAATTTGGTACTCAAATGGAGACAAAATAAACGTTGGTACTCAAGTGGAGTCAATTTGCAAAACACAGGGACCAAAACCGAGATTTACTCTATTTTAAAAATATGTTTTATAGCAATATTGATGTATTGTTGATCATATCGTGTGTGTAACACAATTGTATAATGGTGTGTCTAGTTTAGTTACATAAGAGCATCTAACTTGTTTAGAATGGTGTTTAAGTAAAGGTACTACAACAAAGTGTCTAAAATAGTTACAATGAACATCTAAACCAATCACAATAGGGTGTCCAAAGTGTCGAAGTTTGCTGCATGAACAGCTTGTTGGGGGGGTGTAACAACCCGAGCGTTTGGGTCATATGAACTCCGCATTTCATGTATTGTTAAACGAGTAAATAATGAGTAAATTGTCTATTTAAAATTTGAAGTTTTTAGATGAAATTTTTATGTTACAAGAGACCGTTTAAATATAATAATAATATATTATATTCGAACCTGCTCCGTTTTTTACGAAACTTAGGTTAACTCGTAGAGAAAATAAGCTCGTCACAACGACATATTTGAAATTTCATAATACGCTATATATTAAAAGTTATAAGAGAAAAACGAGTTAAGCAGCTGAATTAATTATAATAATATAATAATATATAATAAAATACTAATATAATAACTTTCATATCGCAACAATTGCAATTCAATTGCAATCCTCAGGCGCATGAACTTCAACTTTTCAGTATCCCACATCGCCTCTCAAACCTTTTCAACTCCTTTATAAATAGAAGCCTTAAGGTTAAATTTAAAACATAAGTTTCTTTGGGAACGCTCTAATATAAAAAGAATCCCCAGTTCTCAATACCCCGTTTTGGTACTCGAGTAGGAGCGCAACTAGGAGCGCGGATAGGGGAGACTCTACATCAAATTGCCGTAGATAGTTTTCAGGTACGCCCTTGTTTAAGGTTATGTTTAATTATTATTATAGTCGTTATTATTAGTATTATTATCATTGTAGGTATTAGTATTAATATAGTTATTATTAATATTATTATTATCATCTTTATAGTTGTTATTATTATTATATAGTTGTTATTTTATTGTTATAGTTAGTATTATTATTATTTTTTTTTTTAGTGTTGTAATTGTTATTATTATTATTATTAGACTTTAAGGTTATCATTATGAAAGGTATGGGTAACCCGAGGGTTGGCTCGGGTATGATGGAAAGGCCCGAGTTATGCCAACTAGTAAGGTTGTACCAAAGGGTTGGCATAGGATAAAAGAAAGTACCTAAATAAAACCAACAAATAGGAAAAGATAACGAATCATCCCTAAAATTGTTACTAGCTAGAATATAGCTTAAGTAATGTTATTTTGCTTATAGGATAATACCTGATAGCAGTGAACCTGAGCAGACGATATCACTGACTTGATTGATTGAGGTGAGTTCCTCTGAACTGTTTTTCTAAAACAGGATGTGATGTTCTGATAACTGGTAATAATTGTAGAATTGACTATCAATAGCATCTGTGATATGTGGCAATGCTTGATAGGATGCTTGAGGGCTGCTTGTATGATTCTGCTTTAGCCAGTGGATTTTGTATACATAGCCTGGTTATGTAAATTTATACTGTGCTTACTCTGTTCCTATCTGTTTGCCATGGCTGTATCTGCTTGATGTAATAATCAATAATAACATGTTTTGAATTTTAAGAATGCCATGTTTATGAACTCACAAGCTTTATGCTGAGTCCCAAATGTTTTTATTTTTATGGACACACATCCTAGGTGCCAAGTGATTACAGGGATTGAAGATTTCGAGCTAGTTTATGAGAAAATAAGTTCTAGAATGTTGTTGAAGATTTGGATCCCTAGTATAGTTAAACTGATGTAATGGTATTATCTATTATAACAAATGTATTGTACACGTTGATGTATATTTAAAGTTAGACTTCCGCTGTGTATTCTCTGATTACTATGTGTTCTGTATATCCGATGCGTAACGCTCCCCGGGGTAAGCCTTAGGAGGCGGGTGTTACAAGTTGGTATCAGAGCCATAGTTTAAGTGAACTAGGTACAAAGATAGTATCTAGACTTAAACTAAGAAAGATGCTCTAAGATAATTTGATTAATTGCATAGGTAGTGGGTAATGGGTTTTGGTGAATCATGGAGGATAATGGCTAGAACATTATAATTACAATAGATAAGCAATGACACCTGGCCACTGTTATTTCTTGTCTATTAATACTATCATGTTCTGGATCATAATCCCTCATGTGAATACTGATCCCTGCTCCCTCATGTAGGCTTTGACTATGCCAAGAGGAGGAAATACTCATGGTAGGGGTCGTGGTAGGCCTCCTGGTAGTAGAAGTCAAATCATGTCATCTACGAACGATGATCATCAAAATCTTCATCATGCTGAACATGAGTCACAGCAATTTGCTGGACCACAATTCCAAGCAGCTGTAGCTGGCATAATTAGAGATGCTTTGCCAACTATTATGCTGAGGTTATGAACGCCTCTGGAGGGTATGTGAGCAATAGTGGTAATGGGCAGGATGATCATATAAATAACACCAATGGTAATGGTGATGCTTCTATGGAAACTGAACCTAAGCAGGGTTGTTCCTACAAAGCTTTCAAGGGATGTGAACCTCCAATATTTGATGAAAAAGAGATGCCATGGCGACTTTTCAGTGGATCCATGAGATGGATGCTGTTATTAAAATTAGTGGATGCACAGCCATACAAGATGTCATATATGCCACCCACTCATTTAGGTCCGAGGCATTGTTTTGGTGGGACAATGTTAAGCAGACTAAAGGACCTGGAGTTGTTGCTACTTAACCTGGAATGAACTGAAAGAGCTGGTGATGGAAAAAATTATCCTGAAGTTGAAAGGGACAAAATTGAAAGAGAATTCCTACAACTACAGGCCGGAGCCATGACACATCGTCAGTACACGACCAAGTTTGATGAGATGGCTCGACTGCTTCCTGAGCATGTAACACCTGAAGCAAAGCGCATAAAAAGATACGTGCAGGGGTTACCCCCTCATATTCGATAGTTAGTTAAAATGTCTGCCCCTAAAACCTATAAGTCTGCAATTACATTAAGTGCCATTGCATATGAAGAAGAATTCATAATGACTGATAACAACAAAAGAAAGAGAAATGAGGATGGAAACCAGATGCCAAGAAAGGACAGAAAGATCACACAAAATGAAGGGAACCGTGTCAACAAACCGTGGAGGAACGATAAAAATGAGTCTTGGAGAAAGTATCAAGATTCCAAATGTCTTAAATGTCCAACAGGTGATCATTCACGAAAGAACTGCCCGAAAATTAGATGCTTTAACTGTTAGGAATATGGACATTTCCGAAGTGATTGCAAGAACCCCCACAAGCACAACCTACGGAGAATCAGAACAAGTCCAAGGGTCGAGTGTATGTGTTAAAAGAAGCTGGAGATGAAACCATAGCTGGTACGTTTCTCATTAACAACATATATACTAGAGTTTTAGTTGACACTGGTGCAAATAGAAGTTTCATTTCAACTGCCTTAGTACCTTATTTGAACTTAGTACCACAAACTCTAGAATGTGCATATATTATAGAAACTGCCAGTGGTGAGCGAGATAAGATAAGTCAAATCTTTAAGGATTGTGTTATCACCTTAGTTAACACCGAATTCTCTGTAAACTTAATGCCGACCATTTTAAGTGAATATGATGTTATTCTTGAGATGGACTGGTTGAATAAGAATTGTGCTCGGCTTGACTGTGAACATAAGACGATGACTGTACGTAAGCCAGATGGGGAAAAGCTACTAATTCATGGAAGTGATGGAAATCCCAAGACCAGTATCATCTCAGCAATGAAGGCAGTGAAATGTATTCATAAAGGATGCATAGCCTTTCTCTTATGCATGGTAGATGCTAAAAAGAAAATACAGATGAATGAAATACCTGTAGTGCGCGAATTCCCAGACGTGTTTCCGGAAGATTTACCAGGACTTCCACCTGATCGTCAGATAGAATTTCGTATTGATTTAGTACCTGGTGCTAAACCAATCGCGAAGGCTCCTTATCGTCTAGCCCCTTCAGATATGAAAGAATTTATGAAGCAAATTGACGAACTCTTAAAAAGAAGGTTTATTAGACCGAGTTTCTCACCTTGGGGAGCGCCAGTATTGTTCATCAAAAAGAAAGATGGTTCAATACGGATGTGCATTGATTATCGAGAATTAAACAGTTTAACTACTAAGAACAAGTATCCTTTACAAGAATAGATGATTTATTTGATCAACTTCAAGGAGCCAACTACTTTTCAAAAATTGATCTTCGATCAGGTTATCATCAGTTGAAAGTGCGCGAGGAAGACATTCCTAAGACCGCATTTAGGACGCGTTATGAGCATTATGAATTTTGGTTATGTCTTTTGGACTAACCAATGCTCCTACAGCATTCATGGATCTGATGAATAGAGTTTGCAAGCCATACTTGGATAAGTTTGTCATTGTCTTTATAGACGACATACTTATTTATTCTAAGGACCAAGATGATCACGCTAGACATCTAAAAATGTATAGAAAACCCTTCAACAAGAAAAGCTTTATGCAAAATTCTCTAAATGTGACTTCTGGAAAAGAGAAGTTCAATTCCTTGGTCACGTAATAAATGAGAAGGGAATACAAGTAGATCCAGCTAAGATAGAAGCTGTGATGATGAATGGGAATCACCGAAGAATCTCAGTGAGATTAGGAGCTTTTTGGGATTAGCAGGATATTATAGAAGGTTTATTCAAGACTTCTCCAAGATTGCTACCCCTTTAACATCTTTGACTCGAAAGAATACAAAGTTTGACTGGGGACCAAGCAAGAAGAAGCTTTCAACCTTCTAAAATAAAAGCTTAGTAGTGCTCCTATACTTTCATTACTAGATGGTAATGAAGACTTTGCAATATACTGTGATGCCCATTAATGGTTTAGGTTGTGTGTTGATGCAACGTGACAAGGTTATAGCCTATGCATCACGACAACTAAAAATTCATGAAAAGAACTATACTACGCACGACCTTGAATTGGGTGCCATAGTGTTTGCCTTAAAGATTTGGCGACACTACTTGTATGGTACTAAGTGTGTAATCTACTCAGACCATAAGAGCTTACAACACATCTTTAATCAAAGATGTTAAACATGAGGCAAAGAAGGTGGATGGAACTTCTCAATGACTACAATTGTGAAATCAAATACCATCCAGGAAAGACTAACGTAGTCGCTGATGCTCTCAGTCGAAAAGAAAGAGTTAAACCGATTAGGGTAAAAGCATTAAAGATAGATGTCAAGCTTGATTGGAAAGACCAAATCAAGAATGCTCAAACTGAAGCGTTGAAAGATGAGAATATTCAGGCTGAAAGAATGATGGGTAACCAGAAATTATTGACTCAAGGAATGGATAGAGTCCTACAATTTGATCAGAGAATTTGGATCCCAAAATTTGGAGGTATTCAGGACAAAGTGTTAGATGAAGCCCACAAGTCCAAATACACAATGCATCCCGGAGCAAACAAAATGTATAAAGATATTCGAAATCACTACTGGTGGCCTAATATGAAAAGATCCATAGCCCAGTACGTTGAGAAATGCTTAACATGTCTGCAAGTTAAGATTGAACATCAGAAACCAACTGGTCAGTTACAACAGTTGGAGTTGCCTATATGGAAATGGGATAGAGTGACCATAGATTTTGTCACAAAACTTCCAAGAACACGAATGTAACATTTCGTATTTTGCAACTAATAATATAATAATAATAATAATAATAATAATAATAATAATAATAATAATAATAATAATAATAATAATAATGAATGATAATAATAAAAAAAATAATAAGGATAAAAACAATAATAATAATGCTAAAAATGATAATAATAATAATGATCGTAATACTAATAATAATAATAATAAGTATAATAATAATAATAGTAATAATAATAATAATAATAATAATAATAATAATAATAATAATAATAATAATAATAAAGTTCAGGGGCCATTTGTCATTTATGAAACTTTATAAAGAAGTTTAAAACATTAAATGACAAAACTAAAACCGCAGGGACCATTTCTGTAAAATTTTAAAACCCCTTTTCCCCACCCCCGATTTTCGGCCGGTCACCGGCGCAACTCCGGCGATACTCCGGCGAGGCCAAAACGGCCAAATTATTCGATTTCTAACCTCGAAACCGTTTCCAATGCATTGGTCGGGTAGATTCGAACCCAATGCAACTTTAAACACGCGTTATCATCGATTTAAGCATAACATGGATCCAACTTTCTTCCCGACCGTTCAAAGCTAATTGACCCATTTTCGGCCACTTTAACCAACAAATCGGGCACTACCAACTTTAATAATCGAAAGTAAACTTTCACTAACGACCGTATGACCATTTATAGGCATCCATCGACTTCAATTTCATCAAAAACCATCAAAAAATTAACACACTCGATTACCCACTGCCGCGGACCTGCAACTCGATTCTTAACCATCTCGATCGATTTTAAACAAAATTGATAAGGGGCTATTGGTCCAGATCATAATACGAAGCTTCCTCAAGTTTATTCGTTTATAAACATCGTTCGAGCAGCATTCGATAGGTACGAGTATCGCGACCTGTTCTTCAACAGGTTACCACCAAATCAACACCATATTTGTAATTGAACACACACACACATTCGGTTTTTTCTTGGGGAACAAAAGCCCCATGATTTCAAGGGCTATTGATATCGAATTGGTGGTTAATCGGATAGGATTTGAACTAGGGTTCGAATGGGTGATTTGGGATTTGGTTAATTGGGTTTAAAACTATTAAAACCCGGATCATTACTGCGGCGGTTGCTTGGTTCACTGGTTGGTGCATATGTGTGTAAACAGGAGGTCCCGGGTTCGACCCGGGCACCCCCATTATTTTTTTTATTTTATTATTTGGCTTTTAAGCCTTTAAAAATCATAAAAAAATTCTGAAAAATTCTAAAAATTTATTTATAAACTCTAATTATTTTAAAAGCTATCCGATAATTTCTGTAAAATTATTTCTTTGAAAACACTTTAATTTGTATATAAAATATCCAATAACAAAATAATAATTGGTTTATTTTTATAAAAACATGACTTTAAATAATAGTTTAAAATATCAAAATTATTATGATCACGATGTTAACGTAATCATGAATTTCTCGTAGAAATTATATGCGTTTAATAATTAATTTCACAATTATTTACAAACGTAATTATAAGTCACTTCGTATAAAATATACCTTAACAATTAATTCGGATTAATAAATTGTTATCGGGTATACGTTATCATAATGATATTATTAACAAGAATATATATAAGATATATTTGAACATTATCAGATATTAAACCTAATTTCACTTCTAGGATTAAAAATATTAAATAAGTATTTCCTTTGAATAAATCGAAATACAAGTAATATTCATTACCTGTCAAAACCCCAAGTTCCATCTAAGACTCTAATCCACATTAAACCGTCAATCTTATTATAAATCTTAATATGTATTTCTAGGTACCTTATAAAGGGATTCGTGTGTAACGACGCGCGTTATTATTATTCTTATTATTCATCCAATATATACTTAATCGCCAAGTGAGTATTTCTATACCCATTTTATTATTTCACACACTTTGGGTGAAACATGTTACATTATAACCGTAGCACTTGTAAACACGTTCGATTCTTGTAAACCTATGGCAATTTAATGTATGTTGTGATTAGTGAATCCTGTAGCTACCATGTAATGTCGAATACATGTACAATCATTAACTATTGCTAGCCTGGCGACGTCATAGATCTATGGGCCTGACAAGCCTGCTGGTTGATCCAAGTACACTTAGCTAATCGTATATACTTTTAACGTTAATAGAATATTAACGTCGTTGATACTTGTAAAACATTGTCAAGGTTTGATTGTGCATTCTGTCTTACATCCCTAGTTACCTTGTTCTCTAATTTACAACATGAATTGCCATCTTTTATATACGTATGTATGAAAAACAATAGAATGCTCACCAACAATATGTGACCTTTTATTTTTAACATGTTTCAGGCAATAGCGTTATGTGGCTGTGAACAATCGTAACTCTCACGCCTCGACGATTCCGCCGTCAAGGTTGGGGTGTGACAATGAAAAGGATATAATGCTATATGGGTCGTGGTTGACAGGCTAACCAAATCAGCACATTTTCTACCCATAAGTGAGAGCCATCCAATAGAAAAACTAGCCAAGATATATTGATGAAATAGTAAGTAAGCACGGAGTGCCTTTATCCATTCTCTCCGATAGAGATAGTCGGTTCACTTTCAGATTCTGTACAAGTTTCCAAAATGAACTTGGAACCAAAATTAGTTTAAGCACTGCATATCATCCTCAGACGGATGGTCAGAGTGAGCGAACAATTCAAACTTTAGAAGACATATTATGTGCTTGCGTGATTGATTTTGGAGGTAGCTGGGATGATCATTTGCCTTTGATTGAATTTTCTTATAACAACAGCTACCATTCCAGCATTAAGGCTGCACCATTTAAAGCCTTATATGATAGGAAATGCAGAACTCCCATCTGTTGGACAGAAGTAGGGGATGATCAGTTGACCAAAACCGAAATTATTCTCGAGACAACTGAGAAAATCCAACAAATCAGACAACGACTAAAGGCTTCTCAGGATAGACAGAAAAGTTATGCAGATAACAGAAGGAGACCTTTAGAGTTTCAAGAAGGAGACTATGTGATGTTGAAAGTCTCATCATGGAAAGGAGTAATGCGATTCGGTAAACGCGGGAAGTTAAGTCCCAGGTACATTGGACCGTTCAAAATCATCGCAAGAATTGGTCCAGTAGCATACAAGCTAGAATTACCTGAAACTTTGAAAGGTATTCACGATACTTTCATATATCAAACCTAAGGAAGTGTTTGGCAGATCTGACTCAAGTGATGCCATTGGAGGACGCGCAAATAGACGAGAAATTAAACTTTACTGAAAAACCGAAAAAGATTCTTGATTCTCAAGAACGAAAATTAAGAAAGAAAATAATTCCACTAGTATTGGTCCAATGGTAAGGTAAGAAAGGACCCGAGAAAACTTGGGAATTAGCAGAAGAAATGAAAGTCAAATATCCTCAACTGTTCGAGTGGCCTTCGAATTTCGAGGACGAAATTCTTTTAAGGGGAGGAGAATGTAACAACCCGAGCGTTGGGTCATATGAACTCCACATTTCATGTATTGTCAAACGAGTAAATAATGAGTAAATTGTCTATTTAAAGTTTGAAGTTTTTAGATGAAATTTTTATGTACAAGAGACCGTTTAAATATAATAATAATATATTATATTCGAACCTGCTCCGTTTTTACGAAACTTAGGTTGACTCGTAGAGAAAAATAAGCTCGTCACAACGACATATTTGAAATTTCATAATACGCTATATATTAAAAGTTATAAGAGAAAAACGAGTTAAGCAGCTGAATTAATTATAATAATATAATAATATATAATAAAATAATAATATAATAAGCAACAATTGCAATTCAATTGTAATCCTCAGGCGCATGAACTTCAACTTTCAGTATCCCACATCGCCTCTCAAACCTTTTCAACTCCTTTATAAATAGAAGTCTTAAGGTTGAATTTAGAACATAAGTTTCTTCGGGAATGCTCTAATATAAAGAGAATCCCAGTTCTCAATACCCCGTTGGGTGTTGCTAGTAGTCGTTTTGGTACTTGAGTAGGAGCGCAACTAGGAGCGCGAATAGGGGAGACTCTACATCAAATTGCCGTAAATAGTTTTCAGGTACGCCTTGTTAAGGTTATGTTTAATTATTATTATAGTCGTATATTAGTATTATTATCATTGTAGGTATTAGTATTAATATAGTTATTATTAATATTATTATTATCATCTTTATAGTTATTATTATAGTTGTTATTTTATTGTTATAGTTAGTATTATTATTATTTTTTATTTTTAGTGTTGTAATTGTTATTATTATTATTATTAGACTTTAAGGTTATCATTATGGAAGGTATGGGTAACCCCGAGGGTTGGCTCGGGTATGATGGAAAGGCCCGAGTTATGCCAACTAGTAAGGGTTGTACCACAGGGTTGGCATAGGATAAAAGAAAGTGCCTAAATAAAACCAACAAATAGGAAAAGATAACGAATCATCCCTAAAATTGTTACTAGATAGAATATAGCTTAAGTAATGTTATTTTGCTTATAGGATAATACCTGATAGCAGTGAACCTGAGCAGACGATATCACTGACTTGATTGATTGAGGTGAGTTCCTCTGAACCGTTTTTCTAAAACGGGATGTGATGTTCTGATAACTGGTAATAATTGTAGAATTGACTATCAATAGCATCTGTGATATGTGGCAATGCTTGATAGGATGCTTGAGGGCTGCTTGTATGATTCTGCTTTAGCCAGTGGATTTTGTATACATAGTCTGGTTATGTAAATTTATATTGTGCTTACTCTGTTCCTATCTGTTTGCCATGGCTGTATCTGCTTGATGCAATAATCAATAATAACATGTTTTGAATTTTGAAGAATGCCATGTTTATGAACTCACAAGCTTTATGCTGAGTCCCAAATGTTTTTATTTTTATGGACACACATCCTAGGTGCCAAGTGATTACAGGGATTGAAGATTTCGAGCTAGTTTATGAGAAAATAAAGTTCTAGAATGTTGTTGAAGATTTGGATCCCTAGTATAGTTAAACTGATGTAATGGTATTATCTATTATAACAAATGTATTGTACACGTTGATGTATATTTAAAGTTAGACTTCCGCAGTGTATTCTCTGATTACTATGTGTTCTGTATATCCGATGCGTAACGCTCCCCGGGGTAAGCCTTGGGAGGCGGGTGTTACAGGGGGGGGGGAAGGTGTTTTAAATTTTTTGGAGGGTGAAAATTCGATTTTTGAGAGTGATAGTGGGTTCGATGAACCGATTCCAATGCCTCTTTAATGAGTTAATCGAAGTTCTTTTGACCCGTTTATGAATACTTTAAAATCTTTTATATGTTTCTTATCATCCTTTCCTCTATTAGCCTATCTCTACCCTAACATGATGCGTCAAATTATTGTAATAGCACATCGAAAAGCATCCGTAATATTAAGAGCATATACCATCTTTTAAACATATATGCATCGCATCCTCGATACTTTATACGTTTGATATAAAAATCAATTTATACAACAACTCCCCTCCATATATAATGTGTGTCCTTTTCTTTTCCGCACAACTAACCTCATGAGCATTTTTCAAACTTTCTTTAAAGCCATCATCTCCATTCTTTTTAGGAAAAAATATGAGCCATGTGTATTGTCATCAATGATTTTTATATTTTATACACTTAGAGGTTTAGTCAAAATATTTTACAAGAATTTTTTTTTTAATTCGTTTGAAAATATATGCAAGGGAATATGATCTAAAAACATTCATAATTTCAAAAAAAAAAATATACAATTCAAATAAAGAGGAAATCTCATATGAATATCAATAACTAAATAGTAAACCCACGATTATTAATAGTACTTTTATTTACTATTACTATTATCATGCATTATTATTAAGTCTGCAGACAAAAAAAATAAATGCCGACCACTAACCCACGAGACTCGCATGTTACCATATAACACTTTCCATGTTTTCATGTCATTCACATTTCACGACTCACTAGTCACTAGTCACTAGTCACGTATTTGTTGTGATTAATAGACAATACATAATAAAGAAAACTTTTTTTACATTTAGTAATACCTATTTTTGTTTAAAAAACAACTCTTCACTCAAGTCTTTCATTCTTTATTCAAGATAAATATTTATTCCCCTTTTTACGTAGGATGCTTGGATTAGAAGCAAAGGTCATGAAAATGTCAAAAAGTGGGGGCCAAATTGTCTATATCGTCTTTGAAATACTTTATATGTCACATTTTCTTACATTACATCTATACTATATATATATATATATATATACACACACACACTATATATATATAGTATATATGTATACTTGTTTGAAAATAAACGCACTTTGATACATGATAAATACTTTATAAAAATGAAAGGTTAAAATTTGTAATTTGAAATAATAGAGATCAAATATAAAACCTTGATGAAACCATATGAAATCAGGAACCAAACTTAGAACTCTACTCTTCTAATAATATATTAACACTAATTACACTACCAAAAATTTTCAATTACATCTTAATTCATATGTATTATTATTTATTATTTATAATCCTTAAATATCATTATTCACTAATGTCTAACCTAGTAGATTGATAGGTAGTATACTGAATTGCTAATGGTCTTCTGGTGTAGTGGGACGGTGTGATGGTTTAAATTTGAGATCATTATGGTCTCAGATTTGATTATGACTCAAGTGGATTTTCCTATAGTGGGTTTTCTCATTGGTGATGTTATATTGATGAGTTAAGCCTAGAGCGTAAAATCCAATATGGACGATTGATATTCCGTTTAAGAAAGGGTCACATGGGAATCAGGGTAGTTTCAAATATCATTTAACATAATAGTACACTGAATTAAATATGATAGTTACTAGGAGTGTCCAAAATCAATTTTTGTATATTTGAACATTCAAAATAGGTTTAGGATAGTTGATTTTGATATCCAAATCCGAATTCAAAAGTTTGGACGAAATTTGAGATTTGAATTCGGATATCCAAATGGATATCTAAATTCTAACAAAAATCGCATTATTTAACTATATTTATAAAAATTAATAATTTTATTTAACAAGTTTCTGATATCCGAAATGTTTATAAAAATACCCAAAATTTATAATTAATATTTTTTATTTTAATATTTTTTATAAAAGTATTTTCGGATAATTCAGATATTTGAATATCCGAAAATTTTCAAAATTACTATCCAACTTCGAATCCAAAAAATTCGGTTATCTGAAAATTTTGGATATTTTATATTCAATTTTGAATTCAGATATTTTACAAACCCTTGCCAGTTACGCGTAAAACGAGTTATTGGTATGTTACTATGTTTAGTGAATTGCAAATAATGGTCAAAAGTTAATACTTGACTTGGATTGAAGTAAATGTGTGAAAAGGTCAAAGGTGAGTATGTACAACTTCTCCAAGATTGATGGCACATCAAAATTCAAAACGCTTATTTTTACAGGGAAGTAACTGGACTTGTTAGAAACTTGTTATAAAATAATTTTTAATGACAATTTTACTACGTTGTATAAGGGTATTATACCAAAGATATATATACATGAAAAACTCAAGTCTATAGCAGCTGAGGCACGTGAAACACTTATATTTTTTTAATTACATGTATCAAGTGTTAATTCAATTGTAAAGTAGCAAACTCATATTAATTTGAGATGCTTAATTAACTATGAAATCCTCGTCTCGTATGTAACTAAAATGCGTTGATAGGTGTTTAAGCCAAACATTTCTCATAATTCAACATCTTATTCGTATATAGACTAGTAACATGATACTTACTTAAGGTTTAAATCTCTATTGATATATTGAAAACCCATGTAATAACTATATATAAGAACTAACTGACTCGTTCGATTTGACATGCATGCTATTGGAATAGAATCAAATTACACTATAAAAGGAACTATAGTGACGGTTTTGCGACAAAAGGGCTTTGGATGAATTCAATGGTAGCGATGGTTTTACTACGAATCCACATCTGAAGTTATATAACATATAAATAAAATGTTTAATTTTGTCGCTAAATTGATGTGTGGCTGACCGAAAAAAAACTAAATTTGTTAAAAAGAAAAAACTAAAAATCAAAACCTATAGTGAAGAATCTTTCGATTCTTGGTCAAAAACCTATTTAGTGATTTTGGACCAAAGTTGTCTCTTTTGGAGTCGAAAAGTCTGTCGCAAACTTCGTAATTATCTAATGGAAAAATAAGGCTGCTAGTCTGCTACTTGTTAATAAACATCCAAAATTCCATTGCAAGATACGTAGTTATTTGGGTGTGGAAAACTGTTGCTAAATCCATCACAAGTGGATTATTTTTAAGGTTAATTGTATCACTGACGGACACTGACTCACCAGATTATCT
The DNA here is from genome assembly GCA_024085815.1 of Flaveria linearis. NCBI lineage: Eukaryota > Viridiplantae > Streptophyta > Magnoliopsida > Asterales > Asteraceae > Flaveria > Flaveria linearis. The sequence goes on from CM044010.1 coordinate 5,656,899, forward strand.
CGATTACTCCGATTACTCAAGTATGTAAACCGAGATATCTCTCAAAAGGAAACTTATTATAGATAAGAAAAAATCCCCCAACCTAACTGGTATTATTTTTTTTCATAAGTGGGACCTGAACTCAATAACAATTTGAGTTAAAAATCATCAGTATATACATGTTATATATTTGTCGCTAATTAGCGACGAAATTAGGGTACATATACATGTCATAATTGGTCCTAGAGATCATTGCTAATTCCATTGCCATTCATTTGTCGTAATGTAGCTAATTAGCGAAAAATTCTTCAATATGAGTTCGATCGGATTGAGGAATTTTATAAAACTGACCATGAAAGAAAATACTTATTGATTGACCGATCTATGGAACTGAAATAAGATAGAAAGAAAATACGATAATAACTACCATGTTAACGTCATAGAAGTAAAAAACTTATTGATTAATAATCAATCTGAGAAGCTAAAATAAGACGAGAAAAGATGATAGTAATTAACTACCACGTTAACGTCATAGACGATTAGACGTAGACCAATCATATGATTATTATTGTTATTATTATAGTAAATTCATGTTACATACGACATACGAGAGAAATTTCGACGAAGCTCGATCAGTCGCTGATGATGACTTAACTATCACGTTGCGTTATATAAATTGACACGAGATGACGTGAATATCAAGGCAAATTATAACTATTCTTTTGTTGTTTCTTAATTTAGTGTCACAACCCTAGTTTTTATCTTTGTTTTCAAGAAAACATTATCGTTTTAATTAACTTTTTTATAGAAATCTGACAACATTTACTCCCTTCTACTCTCAAAAATATTATTAAATTGTTTCTTAAGATGATTCTTTTTAAAGAAGAAAAGTAAAACGATATAAATATTGTCTTCACTTCACACAATATTGTTCTACCTTGCAATCAAAATTTTATGCAAATAAGCTGGAAACCTGTTTATAAAATGGGTTGAATAAAATATAATAAATATATAGTTATAAGATTAATAAAAAAATTCAATTTCAAACAAAATCAAGCTCTTAATTTGGTATTTAGTAAGTAATAAACTTGATTATGTGTACTGTAGGTATGTCTTGTATGATTTATTGTATGATGTCTTGCTATCGATATGGCTTTTGTATACTGTATGCTATGTGGTATGATTTATTGTATGTTGTCTGCTATCAGTATGGCTTTTGCTATCGAGTCGGGGGTCTCTTTGGAAGCGGTCTCTCTACCTAACAAGATAGAGGAAAGAATGGCCTACACCTACCCTCCCCAGACCCTGCTCTTGAGTGGGATATACTGGGTTGTTTGTTTGTTTGTTTGTTTAAGTAATAACTTGTAAAATGTGAAAATAAGTCTCTCTCACACACATACGCATATTCATATTATTCATTCTATACATATTTACCCATATATATAATGATTATAACACATTTACATAATTTAAATGCTTGAGTGTTAGTCATATATCGAGGTAAATCCTAATGAGTTTAAATATTAAAGATAGACCATACATGCCTCTATGACTGCTGAAATATTTCGCAAACGATGAAGCAAGAATGAAGATGATAATATTTAAAGAAGTTACGGTCATAAGCTAGCTAGGTAGGTGTTATCAAAGTACCCAAACCATTACGTGAAGACGAATTTCAGTATGTTGTTAGGATTTTAGTATCACAAATGTCCTATTAATTGGATTACTCGATACAAAATGAGAGATTGAAATAAATATCGATATGAGTTGGGAAGTGTACGTGGAGCAAATACTCGTTTAATAATATTTGATTTCAGGCGTTAAAAAAATCCTCTAAGTGCGTCAACCATTAGCGGTTTCAAAAAGGTACCCTCAATGGGGTCTAAGGAGCGATTCCCTTGGCAAGGTTCAATATTGACTTTAAGCAACATTTCTATTAATAAAGTTTCTACTAAAAATAAAACTGCGAAGAACACAAAAATACTAACTCGCGTACGTAAAACTACTTGATTAAAAGTTCATTATCCAAGTTACACATGTTCAAAGTTGGATACTTTGACGAGTTTACATACATTATCATAAGTATAATATAGATTCTAACGAAAACACTTTGGTTTCATTCATTCAGATGTTATATGAGAAATTATTACAAAATTTAATTTCTTAAAAATAAAGTAAATGTTTTATAAGATTATTGATTACTCTAAAAAATATACAAGATTCGATAACATAATACTAAGTATTTTAAATATGCAAAGGAGTCTTGTTACCTTGTTAGGTAGGTAAGATGCGAAAAGGAAATTAAAAAGTCACCAGCTTGTTGTCACTCACTTGGTGTAGCCTCAAAGACAGAGAGATGTTAGATGTGAGAGTAAAGAGATCCAACTACTCATTATATATGGGGAAATGAGGTGGTTAAAGGGAACCCAAAGTGATGTCACAACTTAGAAAAATTCATTCGAATTGTTTTATTTATTATTTAACTAGTTTAGTATCACATACACCTGACAATTTTAGACCATCCACTTAAAAATGGGTTAATTTGGCAATTTATATAAGATTGTGGGTTGTTTGGGCAACGTATTATTTTCAAAGGGTGTAACCGGGTATATTATCAAATAGATGGAAAAAAAAAACACGGGTCACGTTGGGTTGAGAGAAAATAAGTGACGGGTCAGAATGGGCCGGTATTGGATTCCAGGTTGATGCTAACCCTAATCGTTGTTTCAAGTTCCAATTGAATTTTCCCAAATCCCAGGTCAATGCAAACTCCCGTTGATATCCAAGTGCTAATCGGTGGGTGTGTCCAAGTTCCATTGAGTTTACATTTGGTCGAGGATGAATTCTAATCGAATTTTATCGGATCGCAGCTTCTGCTTCAGTTATAATTTCCCAATCTTCTTCCTCGTCTTTGCGTTCATTTGGGTTCCTTCAAGATTTGTTGTGTTCTTATATATGTCAAGACCCGAATTCATGTTCTTCATCTGGATTCCTTACTAGTTCAGATCAACAAATTTCTGCTGAAACGATTCCATTTAATTTGATAAAGAATCTGTGGGTTTTAAATCTAAGTTTTAGAAGCTTACGAATTGAAGTGATGATGCATGTCGTTGTTCTTAAGATATAAGTTCTATTGTTGCAATTTTGTTGAGATTGAAGAAACATGATTAATCATGCATTTTTGGAATAGTTCTATCCCATCTTCAGCATTAGGCTACTGGATATTATTAAAAGTTGAACAAGAGTCATTGGAGGAGTGTATGGAAGGCATAATCATAATAGAAATGGTTTGGAGATCGTATCACAGAAGCTTATATGATTACATACATCTGTAATGTGTGCTTCTACCCATTCTGACCCGTACTTAACTTTAACAAAACCCATCCTGACCGGAACCAAAGTGACCCATTCTTTATATGATCAATCTTGACCCGAACCCATCTGACCCGAACCCATTCTGACCCGAACCCATCCTGACCCGAACCCATCCTGACCCGAACCCATCCTGACCCGAACCATCCTGACCCGAACCCATCCTAACCCTTACCCTACCCGACCCGACCCACCCGTTTTGCCAGGCATAGTATCACTGTGATACACGGATTAAATAAATAAAAATATCAAATATTTTATAATAAAAATAAAAAATTATAAAACAATTATTTTCAATAAAATATAATTGAATTACGTAAAAACAAGTACTTCAAGTAATAAACAATAAGATCATTTTAGACTTTCTTTTTATAAAATTATTTTTATTTTGCTTTTTAAAATACGTTGTTTTTTTAAACCATCCTTATCATACTTAAAAACACTTTTTAAAAAGGTTTGTGTTTATAAAAAGTGTTTAAGAAAATTTTATATTTGATATTCTTTTAATGTTTGTTTTTTTAATAAAAAACTATGATTTATAATTTTTACAATATCTATTTTTTAATATGAAAATGTTTTAAATAATATATTTAGTATGTACTATTATTGTCAATGAGTCATAGATCAACTGTTTTAAGAGGAGACACCATATTACTTTCCAAAATGGAGGTCATTGGTTGGAGTCTCACTAGGTGCAATATTCTCCAAGTGGACCAATGATCTTAGCACAGTGGGTCTTTGGGTGTTGAGTTTCCCTTGGAATGGTGGGCGAGCCGGGTCACCAGCGTTGTCTGTGTTCGCGGGCGTGGGTGACCTTTCGTCAATGGGTTTACCCGGGTGACCGGGCTTAAAAATTATTCGTTGACCGTTCAAAAAAGTATGTACTATTATCATTTATTAGGAGAGAGGAGCAAGAAAACTAAAATGAGAAAGCCTAATATTTTGACAAGTATCACTTCAAAACTTTTCTTTATTAATATAGATATAGACTAGTTTTAGCAAACCTTACACGGGTTGAAAAAAAAACAACATAATTCATAAATGTATAAATATTCGTATGATTAAATTACGTATTACTATAACAATAAAAATAAAAAGTTATATTTATAAATTATAAATATTCAAAATACTTTTTTGTGATATAATATATAATATAATATATAATCAGTTTTCTTAAAATCACACTAACTTAAAATAAAAAATATATCAATAAATTTTTTTCTTTTTATTTTTTAAATTGAATCTTATTTAGCTATAAAAATATGTATAGTTCAAAACAATATTATTACACAATTAAGTTGATAATATAACATATTAAATTTAAAACAAAATAAATTATTACTATTAATTTAGTTTCTTAAATAAAAAACTTGACTAAAATAATATATTAATTTAGGCGGGAAAATTTTTTAAGGAGTAACATGAGAATGACATGTGTTATCGTAGTTACTCTTTTATTATATAGTATAGATGTTTATATGAAAATGTTTTAAATAATATAATTAGCATGTACTATTATAATTTATTAGGAGAGAGAGACGGGAAAACTAAAACAAAAAAGCCTAATATTTTGACAAGTGTCGCTTCAAAACTTTCTTTTATTATATAGAATATATATAGACATCAAGTAAAATTGCTTAATTATTAAAATATACAATGGTTTTATATAAGTATATTTAATCTCTCTACCGTATCTCATTTTCTTTCTACATAGATCCAAGAATTATAATTAATATATTTGTACATGTTTATAATATATAGGGCCCATTCTTAATAAGTATAGTGGTCATGTTTATCAAGATTTGAGTAAATTCGTTTGAAAGAAACCTAAATGTTAGGCAGCGAAGACACGCAAGGGTGACACACTATGTCAGTTGAAGAAATCCTGACGCATCACCATTCATACCCCATTCAAAACACTTTCAAATTTTATTTTTTTAAAGATAACTCAATATCGTACCTGAATTAAAAAGAAATTAAGATGATTGTTTCGTGGCATGCTTTTAGTATTTAAATAAATAATAAAGTATATAAAACCATTTCTAAGTTAAAAAAAATACAATAACTAATTAAATGTCAACAACTGTGGATATCAATCTTTGCTCCTCTTGCCACAATTAACTTTTTTAAAAGACCATGCGAATTGAATAATATTAAAATCAAGGTACATTCTTAACTAACAATGTATCTGCAAAGCGGCAATATATCAAAACATGATCGGTACTCAGAGTTTCCGAAACATAATGTTCTATATATTTATATATGTAGATCTGTATGTATGTATGTATAAAAGATATTTTATACGTGTTATAACTGCTTTGTTTTAATTCACTTTTAATTTATAAAGTTAAGTTAAATGTATGACTGAAACTAGTTCTTATAATATAAGTGTTTCTCTATTCAATGCTTCTTTATATACTACCAGATTAGACTTGCGCTTCACTAGAATGTGATTTTGAACGTATATGACAACGTCGCAATGATAGTTTTAGGTTATATTGGTTTTAATGAGTTCAATGACATAGGTACTCAGATTTTCATGAATATCTACATATGCTCTAGCGATTCATTGTTATCCTGTCATGATACTATTACTGAAAATATGGTATTTGATATGTTGTGGATATCAATTAAAATAAATTCTTTAAAAGCGTTAGGATAAAAACGTTTATCAAATTTAGAAACACTATATTATGATTACGATACGTTACTGTTAAATTATTACAAATATAATAACATAACAATAACATAATATTAAATTTTAATTAATAAAATAAAAATTATGGCTGTTATTATTAAGCTTATAACAACAATTATTTATATATTAAATTTTGAACTAAATGAATAGTAGATTTTAGGGTTCTTTAAAATTGGATACAAGAGTTTTCTTTAGTTTTTGAACCCTTTTAATGTTGGGACTCAACAAAAAACTTCTTTACCCGTTTGAATTAAATATTAGTTTCAAAATATGTCATGACAATTATAATCTATATTTTATCAGAGTACATATGACACCACAGGTGCTTATTTTAATTTACGTTTGAGTTAGTCTACGTTTTAACGTAAATTATGTTTGGAGTCATGTGATATTTATAATAATTATTCGATCGTCGGTATAAGTTCTAATTATTCTACATATGATGTAAATTTAGTTTGAAAATAAGTTAGGTCGATTGTAGTCTGTGCTTTATTCCTCCATGTACGTTGTAGCTGCAACACGCAACTGGTAAATGACTAGTTATTGTTAATAGTAGTATTATTTTTGGTATAATTATATTTATTATATTGATATTATTTTTTAGAATATATTTTATTGACTAACAAATTTAGTCATAAGTTTCAAAATTATAAATACGCAAAATGCCTCTAGCAATTATTATTATTATTATTATTATTATTATTATTATTATTATTATATTATTATTATTATATTATTATTTCTACTATTATTATTATTACTATTAATATTACTATTACTATAGTTAACATTATAATATATTATTTATATTATTACTGTTGTTATTATTACTATGACTATATTTATTATATTGTAATTATTTTTTGAAACATTTTATAATATGTCATTAACAAACAAATTTAGTTATAAGTACTAAAATAATTAAAAGCAAAAATATACCCTTAGTAAGTGTTTGACAATTTAGAAAAATATTACATTCCTCTAAAGAGATGCTTATAAGATGATATAGATATTGAGTTGATGTGCATTTACGGCTGTTGTGCATTTACGGCTGTTGTCACTGGCCTCTTTTTACTTCAAAGTGGTTGTTTTAAGTGTTGTAAAACTCAGCCTAGGCGGGTCGAGTACTCGTACTTGGCAAGACGTCGATGCGCTTTGCATCAACTCGGTCAACATTACTCGTTGCATTAACTCGGTCAATATTACTTGGAATCGGTCAAAATCGGTTCAACTAGGCCCTACTCGGTCCACTATGCCCTACTCGGCTCAACTCGGTCCAACTCAGCCACTCGGATTTCACCATTTCACTGATTTCCGCTTATGGAAAAACCTTGAAAGATGAAAAAAAATGATTACTACAATATTAAGCTTTTAAATATTTTTGTATGTGAACATGTATCCTTTTGATCTATATTGATATTCACATATTTCTTTTTTGTATGTGAACATGTATTCATTGATCTATATTGATATTCACATATTTCTTTATAAATATTAGTAAACTTAAGATATTTGACATATTTATAATTTCTCAAAACTAGGTTCTTTATAATTATCACGTCTGAGTACTTCCCGCCTAGGCCGAGTACCTGCAACTATCCAGTCGACTGACCTAACAGCGCCTAACGAGTTTTGCAACCTTACTATTAAACGTGTCCCTATATGTTTGCGTGTGTACACATACACACGCACACATGTATGCATGTATGTATATGACAATCCACATACTAAGTAGAATTTGCATGCGAGCCATAAGAAGAATCTAGGACGCGACTCATGTATTTTAGGGTAAAGGTTAACACATATGGTATTCAAAACGTACCATTGTAGTTTGAACACATGATTTGTATGTTACACATTGTTATAACACGGCGCATTAATATTTTTGAAAAGAACGTTGTTATATCATACTCAAATTAAGGGAAATTGTCAATTTTATGATATACTGTAACACCCCGGCCCGACAAGGCTGACGTGTCACTAATACGGATATCAAATCAAAACGCATTCCCATTATTAAAACGATTACAAGTTCAAATTCCAAAACCTAATTAAGATGTTCAATACATAATTAAAGTAACATATAATCTTGGTCTTCAATTTACTCTTCACTGGTTTCCCGGATTACCCTGCTGACCTGACGTGCATGAAAACAAAAGCACGCCTGAGCATAACGCTCAGTGAACGGAATAGCGGATAACAAAATAAACAGACATGTTGATAAACAAAGAATCGACAGATATCAAAAAAACAACATGATGATAATCAAAGAATCGGCAGATATCAAAAATAAACAGACATGGTAATAATCAAGGAATTAACAGATATCAAAATAAACATACGTCATAAGACATATGTCAGATAGAACATACCCCGAGCTAATAATCATTCATATAATAACTGAACAGGGGGAACACAGGTAGCGAGCCCGTGAACCAATGTGAAATGGAGTATGGGCAGACATACAAACCATTCACCAGAGTCAATGGAATGGTGTTTAACCATCCATCAGGAAATAACAGAACTAGCCTAGGACCGATCCATACGCCTCTGAGGAAATAATAATATAGCCAGACATAATTTCAGAGTCCTCTTTAGAGACGTCGTGATCTCAGCTCACCACCGCCACGGTTGGTGCCACGTTATCGATGCCGCAATAACGCGTCTTGGTCACCCCCAAGATAGGGAGAGCTCGGGTAACAAATTCAGAAATATATAGTAGTCAAGCTACTTACAACAGAATCAAAAGCAAATTATCAGGAATCAAAACTAGAAATGAACGGAAATCAAATACGAGACAGAAATCAGGAATTTGTACTGCAAAGTAACGGAAAATATTATTTATACTAAGATAAAGAATCAGGAATCCGTACCTTATACACGAATGACAATAATCAGAAACAAAGTCTAGGCTCGGTTAACGCCGCGAGAACCTACGATAACGTAACGCAAATTATAGTTTGGAGTTTCCTATTTTAAATGGAAAAATTTCAGTTCTGCCCTTGTCTTTTCGCACTCGTTAAAATACTAAACGACGTTTAAAAATTCTGAAAATCTCCAGTTTACTAGATTAGTGATTTCTAAACAACTTTCATTTAGAAAAGTTTCTGATTTGGATTACCGAAATATGAGAAAAACGTGGATCTTTACAGCTGCGCAGAACTGCTAGCTGTTACGAAAATGACTATTTGGAGGTCTAAACGAATGAGTTTTTCTATGTTTTATATATCAACAGATTCGTTTTTCGACGAACTTCGTCGTGGACATAAGGTTTAACTGATTTGGATCTGTTATGATAAAGTTATGGCCTCCGTAAGTGGCTGTAAAATACGTATTAATCAAGGTATTTGGTAAACCGTAAAATTATTTCTAGTTAGAATAAGTCCGTTACGGTCTGAAAATATTTTTATAAATAAGTATAAATCATGATGACTTCTGAAAAATTTGGCTAATCATATTATTAATCCGTTTGTCATTTATAAAATCACATCCCAAAACATTCATAAAAACTAGTTAAACGTGTAACTTGTTTAAAATGCTCGGTAATGACTAAATCCTAATTTGGTCAAAATACCTATATTTCCAGTAGCTAAAACAATATCAAAATAGGATCGTATCAAGTTTACTAAGTTAAGCAAGGAAACTATGTTTAAAACGTAAACCGAATTAAACGAGTACTTATACAAACGCAACCTATGATCAAGGGCAATGAACTAAATACTAATTATGATATCTAAGATTCAAGGATAACGTAACGATTAACAACATCTTAATGATTCCCACTAATTAACGTTTATTTTTATAAAAATAACTAATTATCACATTTGTTAATATTTATATATACGAATATTAAGGTTTTAAATAAATAAATTTACAGGAAATAGTTGGATAACTTTTAAAATAATCAGGTTTATAAAACTTGTTTTTATAATTTTAGAAATTTTTATAAAATTTTAAAAGGTCAAAAGGGCATAAAAAAAATAACAGAGGTGCCCGGGTCGAACCCGGACCTCATCTAAGGCAAAGAGCGCAGGAACCGGTGAACCAAGGCTGCAGCCGCGGTAATGATCCGGTTTCCATTACTTTTAACACAGGTTAACTTGTTTCCCCCAATCCCAAATCCGTATAAACCCTAGAAACGATTTTGACCAATCGAATCCCAATCGATGTTATAATCGATTGAAAGCATAGGGCTTTCAATCCCCACATGAAATCGAGTGTAAGGTGGTCGAATTACCTGAATTGTAGTGCAAAACGTCAAGAACACTCGGAGGATAAGTCGCGGCTTCTTAGCACCGTTTCGATACTCAAACGACTATGATAATCCAATTAATTGTACAGTAGCTTCTAATGGCTTCGATGATGAAAAGCCCTCTATCAAATTCGAATCAAATTGGCCGGAGGATGGTGTTCGAGTATGTTGCAGGTTCGAGACGAAAGTGGCGATCGAAGTGTGTTTCTTTGAGTTTCAGATTAAATTGAGTGTACCAACTAGAAATGATTAAGCATTTGATAGTGCGTGTTTAATTTAACTATTTTAAGTGTTTAGTGCGACTTTGTGGCGTGTAAAGAGCCGAAAATGGAAGCTCGTGGGGCGGTTCCAATCGCACTCAAATATTAAATTACCGTGGGTCACGATTCGATTCAATCACGAGGATGTGTCGGGGTAAATCAATAGAACAAAATCCGCGTATATTGGTTGTTTGTGGCTCGCCGGAGTCACCGGATTTGGCCGGAATAGTACCGGCTCGGAAGAGAGACAAGATCTCTTTTTTTTTTTAGTTTTTACACAATGGTCCCTGTGGTTTGGTGTTGTTATATTTTGTTCCCAAAGTTATATTTATTATATATATATTTTATTTTTTTATATGGGGTATCATAATTCTACCCCCTTAAAAAAATTTCGCCCACGAAATTGCTAGGGACGGCTTGAACAAAGATGGCATAACGTACACGTAGTAGTAAATCAACAAGTGAAACGAAATCACTCACAATTATTCATTACTGAAACGGAGTCGATTCAAAAGACGAAATCGTATAAGAGATGACTAATGTGATATTCAAGAAACAGATAACTGATAACCTCTTAACTGATAACAGAAACATATAAAAGATAATAACTAAGAGGTAAACAGATATGGATATTGAGAACGGATTTCATCTTCTATCTCCCATGTAGCTTCACGTTCGGAATGGTTTTCCATAATACTTTAACAAAAGGATAGTTTTCCTACGCATAATGCGTTCCTGCCGGTCAAGGATAGCTTCTGGTTCTTCCTCGAATGATAAGTCTTCACGAATCAAATGAAGCGGATAATTCACAACGTGAAGAGGATGATAATTGTACCCCTTAAAATAGATACATGGAAGACATTATGCACATGTGACAGTTGAGGTGGTAAAGCCAAACGATACGAAACCTCACCAACTCTTCCAGGATTTCAAAGGGTCCGATAACCGTGACTAAGCTTCCCTTTTAGACCAAAACGTCGTACGCCTTTGCAAGGCGAAACCTTCAGGAAAACTTTGTCACCAACCTTAAACGCCAAAAGTCGACGGTGTCGGTCTGCATAACTTTTCTGTCTACTTTGAGCTTCCTTTAACTTTTCTCTAGCAATAGCAACTTTCTCATTCGTGATCTGAACTAACTCGGGTCCTTCGATGACTCTTTCACCGACTTCTTCCCAACAAACAGGTGCTCTACATTTACGACCATACAATAATTCGAAAGGTGCCATGCCAATGCTAGCTTGCCAACTATTGTTGTAAGCAAACTCGACCAAACACAAGTACTCATCCCAGTTCCCAGTCCACTCTAAGGCACAAGCTCGAAGCATGTCCTCGAGGTCTGAATAGTACGTTCCGACTGACCGTCAGTCTGAGGATGAAACGCCATACTAAACCTCAACTTGGTACCCCATGCAGCTTGCAAACCCTTCCAAAAACGAGAAGTGAACCTCGGGTCTCGATCAGACACGATAGACACCGGAGTGCCATGAAGTCTAACAATCTCTTGTGTGAACACTTCAGAAAGTTTGCTAACCGAAAATCCTTGCTGAATTGGGAGAAAGTGAGCCGACTTTGACAATCTGTCAACTACAACCATATTGCATCATTCTTCTTAATGTCCTTGGCAACCTGTCACAAAATCCATGGAAATATCATCCCATTTCCATACAGGAATAGGTAGTGGCTGAAGCAAACCACTAGCTCTCTGATGCTCAATCTTGACCTGCTGACAAGTAAGGCAACGGCTAACATACTTAGCCACGTCTTCTTTCATACCATTCCACCCAGAAATTCTGACGAAGATCACGATACATCTTAGTAGATCCTGGGGATAGAGAACGGAGAACTATGTGCCTCAGCTAATAACGATTCTCGAAGAGAAGAATCATTAGGCACACATAAACGTTTACCACACCAGATTACTCCATGCTCGTCTACTCTGAATTCTGATTGCTTACCAATCTCCACATTCTGTAAGATTGCCCAGAGTTCACCATCGTCTTTCTGTGCGTTCTTAATCCGGATATTAAGTCTGGTTCAATCTGAAGACTAGCGAGATATCCGTCACTCTTCCAATATGTAGGCCAATGCCCAATCTATCAAGATCGATACGTTCTGAGGCTGTAGCTGTAGGGAGGCTACTGTTCCTGAGCTCTTCCTGCTAAGAGCATCAGCTACCACATTGGCCTTTCCGGATGATATTGAATATTGGCATCATAATCTTTTAACAACTCTAACCATCTTCTCTGCCTCATGTTTAGTTCTTTTGTGTGAAGATGTATTTCAAGCTCTTGTGATCAGTAAAAATATCACAAGTCTCTCCGTAAAGATAGTGACGCCATATTTTCAGCGCGAAAATAACAGCAGCGAGTTCAAGATCATGCGTAGGATAATTAACCTCATAAGGTTTCAACTGCCGCGAAGCATAAGCAATGACCTTACCATGCTGCATTAGCACACATCCGAGTCCCTTTTAGAGGCATCGCTGTAAATCTGATATCCACCCGTGCCCGATGGAAGTGTAAGAATCGGGGCAGACACCAATCTCTTCTTAAGCTCTTCGAAGCTTTTCTCCCGCTCATCATTCCAAGAGTACTTAACCCCTTTCCTTAGAAGTTGCGTAAGGGGTAAAGCAATAACAGAGAACCCTTCGACAAATCTACGATAGTAACCAGCAAGACCAAAAACTCCGGACTTCTGTGGCTGAAGTAGGTCTTGGCCATTTAGTGATTGCCTCTATCTTTGCTGGATCCACCATAATACCATCTGCAGAGACCACATGACCCAGAAAGGCTACTTGACTCAACCAAAATTCACATTTTGAAAACTTAGCGTAAAGCTTCTTGTTACGCAGAGTTTCAAGCACGATACGAAGATGGTCTTCATGTTCCTTCTTACTCTTAGAATAGATAAGAATGTCATCTATAAACACGATGACGAACTTATCCAGATAGTCATGGAAAACTCGGTTCATTAGGTCCATGAAACAGCTGGGGCATTCGTTAACCCGAACGGCATAACCAAGAATTCATAGTGACCATATCGCGTACGGAATGCAGATTTAGGGACATCAGAATCTTTGATCTTTAGCTGATGGTAACCAGACCTCAGATCGATTTTAGAGAAACACTTTGCACCCTGAAGCTGATCAAATAAATCATCAATACGAGGCAGAGGGTAACGATTACGGATAGTGATCTTGTTGAGTTCTCTGTAGTCAATGCAGAGTCTCAAAGAACCATCTTTTCTTCACGAATAGGACCGGTGCACCCCAAGGTGAGACACTTGGTCTAATAAATCCAAGATCTAATAACTCCTGTAATTGCTCCTTCAGTTCTTTGAGTTCAAGTGGTGCCATACGGTAAGGTGCTTTGGAAATCGGTTCAGCACCAGGAATAAGATCAATAGTGAATTCCACCTCGCGGTCTGGTGGAAGTCCAGGTAACTCCTTAGGAAACACATCGGGAAAATCACAAACAACCGGATAATCAGAAATGCTAGGCTCTTCAGGAGACAAAATTTTAACTGAAGCAAGGAATCCTGTAGCGCCGTGAAGTAGGGATTTACGAGCCTTAAATGCTGAAATTATTTGTAGAGTTTTTCGAGGTGTAGTCCCCTGATAAATGAGTTCAGGATGATGGGGATCTCCAAACAGAATGCGACGAGTCTGACACTCAATTGTAACATGATGCCGAGTTAACCAGTCCATTCCCAAGATGATATCAAAATCTTCCATTTGCATGGGCAACAGATCCGCTGTAAGAATGAGCGATTCAACTCGGATCGGACAATCCTCATACACATGAGAGATTGTAACAGAGTTTCCCATAGGAGTCATAATATTCAAAGTATTTTCTAATAATGTTGGGCTCATCTTTAGATGTTTAAGAAAAGATTGAGAAATTATGGAGTGTGTTGCTCCAGTATCAAATAAGACTTGAACTTCACGAGTTCCTAACATGAGAGTACCAGAAACAGTACCTAAAGAATTTACGTTACCATGGCACACTTAGTAATAGATAACAAGCATAGTTAGAATTGTAAGACTACTAGATTATTCAGATACGATAGATTCACATAGGGAGGAATATCAAGAGTCATACCTGGTGTGTTTGCTGCATCCTTTGCGTTCAGAGCAAACACTCGTCTCCATTAGTAGACTGTTTTGCACTATTTCCAGCCTTCCCTTTGTTATCAGGATACGGACAGTCTTTCAGTACATGGCCGGTCTTCCCATCTAAAGCAGGCTCCGAAGCTCGCCGACAAACACCAAAATGACGTTTTCCACATGTAGTGCATACCGGGACTTGCTCTTGACCTTGGTTTTCAGCAGGTTTAGTTCTGCTGTTTTTGTTTCCATTGATTACCTTGGCGGTTATTATTTCTGTTGAATTGGGCTTTTCGATCACCTGTATGGTGTTTCTCGCTTGAAGATTGCCCAGAAGGTGCGGTATGGTGTCCTTCACGATTCTCTTTCGACTCTCTTCAGCTCTAGCTAACCTCTTCTTGTTTTCCATGTCAAGTGTTTTCACGGCATCAGCTACTTCATTGATATTGTTAAACCTTTGAGTCACTATCCACCTCCGAGTCCTCTCATGAACAGCCCATTTCAACTTTTCTGCTTGGGCTTCTGGGCTACCTGCAGCTTCCCCAAGAAAGCTAGCCAACCTACAGAATCTTGCCATGAATTCCTGCCAAGGTTCACCATCGCGTTGCTCAATAGATGCATATTCACGTGCATACTCATTTCGTTCCACTTCCGAGAAATACTTTCGGAAGAATATTGTGCGGAAATCGGCCCAAGTAAGGGTAGCAGCATAACCTTCTCCACCATGTGCAAGTTTTACCCCTTCCCACCAACTAGAGCATCATCCTCCAGTTTGTAAGAGGCCAACCTAGTTTTAAATATGTCATCGACTCCTAGTACTTCGAAATCTTTTCCACATGGGCTATCCAGTTCCGAGCATCCATCGGTGTAGCCGCATCACTAAAAGATCTTGGTCTTTGCTTCATAAAGCGCTCAAGCCAGACATGAATCTCAGCCACAGATGGTGTTGCATTTCCACCGGAAGATGGTCCAGTGTGGTTCCCGCCAGAAGGTGGCTCTGTGTTATTTCCACCGGGTGGAGGTCCTGTGTTGTTTCCCTCCGAATTTGTCTGTTGCATCTGCTGGATGACTGTTTGAGCAGTCTGAGTCATCAGATTAGGGAGTATTCCAGAAATAGCAGCGCTTACAGCATTAGCAACGAGGGTTTCAATAGGAGTATCAGATGAGGGGCCACTCGATTTATTGCGGTTGTTCACACGTCTCTTAGGGGCCATCTGAAATGAAAACATACGTGTGAACACTGGAATTTAGATTGGAAACAGAAATTAGATCCTAACCCAACGTCTACCCATTACCTCACAAGTTTATTATTAATGTTTAAGTTTTCTACAGGAAAGAACCTTTGCTCTGATACCACAACTGTAACACCCCGGCCCGACAAGGCTGACGTGTCACTAATACGGATATCAAATCAAAACGCATTCCCATTATTAAAAACGATTACAAGTTCAAATTCCAAAACCTAATTAAGATGTTCAATACATTAATTAAAGTAACAGATAATCTTGGTCTTCAATTTACTCTTCACTGGTTTCCCGGATTACCCTGCTGACCTGACGTGCATGAAAACAAAAGCACGCCTGAGCATAACGCTCAGTGAACGGAATAGCGGATAACAAAAATAAACAGACATGTTGATAAACAAAGAATCGACAGATATCAAAAAAAACAGACATGGTGATAATCAAAGAATCGGCAGATATCAAAAATAAACAGACATGGTAATAATCAAGGAATTAACAGATATCAAAAATAAACATACGTCATAAGACATATGTCAGATAGAACATACCCCGAGCTAATAATCATATCATATAATAACTGAACAGGGGGAACACAGGTAGCGAGCCCGTGAACCAATGTGAAATGGAGTATGGGCAGACATACAAACCATTCACCAGAGTCCTGAATGGAATGGTGTTTAACCATCCATCAGGAAATAACAGAACTAGCCTAGGACCGATCCATACGCCTCTGAGGAAATAATAATATAGCCAGACATAATTTCAGAGTCCTCTTTAGAGACGCCGTGATCTCAGCTCACCGCCACGGTTGGTGCCACGTTATCGATGCTGCAATAACGCGTCTTGGTCACCCCCAAGATAGGGAGAGCTCGGGTAACAAATTCAGAAATATATAGTAGTCAAGCTACTTACAACAGAATCAAAAGCAAATTATCAGGAATCAAAACTAGAAATGAACGGAAATCAAATACGAGACAGAAATCAGGAATTGTACTGCAAAGTAACGGAAAATATTATTTATACTAAGATATAAAGAATCAGGAATCCGTACCTTATACACGAATGACAATAATCAGAAACAAAGTCTAGGCTCGGTTAACGCCGCGAGAACCTACGATAACGTAACGCAAATTATAGTTTGGAGTTTCCTATTTTAATTGGAAAAATTTCAGTTCTGCCCTTGTCTTTTCGCACTCGTTAAAAATACTAAACGACGTTTAAAAATTCTGAAAATCTCCAGTTTACTAGATTAGTGATTTCTAAACAACTTTCATTTAGAAAAGTTTCTGATTTGGATTACCGAAATATGAGAAAAACGTGGATCTTTACAGCTGCGCAGAACTGCTAGCTGTTACGAAAATGACTATTTGGAGGTCTAAACGAATGAGTTTTTCTATGTTTTATATATCAACAGATTCGTTTTTCGACGAACTTCGTCGTGGACATAAGGTTTAACTGATTTGGATCTGTTATGATAAAGTTATGGCCTCCGTAAGTTGGCTGTAAAATACGTATAAATCAAGGTATTTTGGTAAACCGTAAAATTATTTCTAGTTAGAATAAGTCCGTTACGGGTCTGAAAATATTTTTATAAATAAGTATAAATCATGATTGACTTCTGAAAAATTTGGCTAATCATATTATTAATCCGTTTGTCATTTATAAAATCACATCCCAAAACATTCATAAAAACTAGTTAAACGTGTAACTTGTTTAAAATGCTCGGTAAATGACTAAATCCTAATTTGGTCAAAATACCTATATTTCCAGTAGCTAAAACAATATCAAAATAGGATCGTATCAAGTTTACTAAGTTAAGCAAGGAAACTATGTTTAAAACGTAAACCGAATTAAACGAGTACTTATACAAACGGCAACCTATGATCAAGGGCAATGAACTAAAATACTAATTATGATATCTAAGATTCAAGGATAACGTAACGATTAACAACATCTTAATGATTCCCTAATTAATGTTTATTTTTATAAAAAATAAACTAATTATCACATTTGTAATATTTATATATACGAATTATTAAGGTGTTTAAATAAATAAATTTACAGGAAATAGTTGGATAACTTTTAAAATAATCAGGGTTTATAAAACTTGTTTTTATAATTTTTAGAAATTTTTATAAAATTTTAAAAGGTCAAAAAGGCATAAAAAAAAATAACAGGAGGTGCCCGGGGTCGAACCCGGGACCTCATCTAAGGCAAAGAGCGCAGGAACCGGTGAACCAAGGCTGCAGCCGCGGTAATGATCCGGTTTCCATTACTTTTAAACACAGGTTAACTTGTTTCCCCCAAATCCCAAATCCGTATAAACCCTAGAAACGATTTTGACCAAATCGAATCCCAAATCGATGTTATAATCGATTGAAAGCATAGGGCTTTCAATCCCCACATGAAATCGAGTGTATAGGTGGTTCGAATTACCTGAATTGTAGTGCAAAACGTCAAGAACACTCGGAGGATAAGTCGCGGCTTCTTAGCACCGGTTCGATACTCAAACGACTATGATAATCCAATTAATTGTACAGGTAGCTTCTAATGGCTTCGATGATGAAAAGCCCTCTATCAAATTCGAATCAAATTGGCCGGAGGATGGTGTTCGAGTATGTTGCAGGTTCGAGACGAAAGTGGCGATCGAAGGTGGTGTTTCTTTGAGTTTCAGATTAAATTGAGTGTACCAACATGTTAGAAATGATTAAGCATTTGATAGTGCGTGTTTAATTTAACTATTTTAAGTGTTTAGTGCGACTTTGTGGCGTGTAAAGAGCCGAAAATGGAAGCTCGTGGGGCGGTTCCAAATCACACTCAAATATTAAATTACCGTGGGTCACGATTCGATTCAATCACGAGGATGTGTCGGGGTAAATCAATAGAACAAAATCCGCGTATATTGGTTGTTTGTGGCTCGCCGGAGTCACCGGATTTGGCCGGAATAGTACCGGCGATCGGGAAAGAGAGACAGAGATCTCTTTTTTTTTTTAGTTTTTACACAATGGTCCTGTGGTTTGGTGTTTGTTATATTTTGTTCCCAAAGTTATATTTATTATATATATATTTATATTTTTTTATATGGGGTATCATATATACATTCTTAAAACCAATAATGTAGTATATAGAAGCCTTGAATTTTCTAAAGCGATAGAAGTAGATTTAATTTAAAAAATGGCATGTATTACTCTTTACTCTTTCACTCACTTTTAACGCTTATTATGTAATATATTACCATCACTTTAATTAATCTTAACCATCTCAAAATTACTATCAATAATCACATATGCTTTGTATGATTCACATGAAAAAATCTCTTTTTATTTCTTATCTTGTATAAACACAAACATATGTACGTACGTATATTACATATGTGTGCGTGATTGTTCGTAGGTATTTATATACATGACAAGAAATAATATATTATTTGGTGTAACACCCCAACCCGGAAAGGCTGACGTGTCACTATTACAGATATCAAATCAAAAACCAAATCCATGATATTAAAGAGACGGTCAAAGGAGATAATTTCAAACAAACCAGATAATCCGAAAGAACCTAATTAAGTTATTCATTACATTAATTAAAGTAAAATACAATCTTGATCTTCAACCACTCTTCACTGATTTCCCGGAATATCCTGATTACCTACAATTAAATAAGAAAACAAGACAAAAGAAAATACGGCTGAGCCAAAAGTTGCTCAGTGACGGATATAACAATAGTAATGATAAGAAGCATAACATACTGATATCTGATACTGGACTGATCATATGACATGGAAGACGGAAATCTGAATCTAAACATATAATACTGATACTGAACTGAACATGTAATGCTGAACTGAACTGATCTACACGACGCGTATATACAAACAAAATAAGTCGTGTAATATAAGAAGTACCCAGAGCCGAAACTGAACTGATAAGTACATAGCTAGCTAGACTATGCACTAATGAGATGGTGTGTGGGGCGTACACACATGATTCCATCCCCCGGAACTGAACTGAACTGAACTAGGATCGATCCATCCGCCTCCCAGATATTATGGCCAAAGTACTACCTGAGTACTAACGTGTTAACGGAGATGCCGTGAACTATTTATTACACACCGTCACGAAAAGTGTCACATCATTGACGCCACAATGACATGTCGGAAAGCTCGGGTAACAGAGTATCAAATCAAATGGTAGTACAACTACCAATATATAACGTATCAATAGGACATTTATAGGAACATGCAATAATGAGCACAAACTTATAAAATATATATTGCATACTGTAAGCCTTCAACAAGTAAAATTAATAAGTCGAACGAGTCATAGCATAACAAATAATGTTAGACGACTAGTAAAATACCAAAAGCCAAACGAGTCGTAATAACGGAAACATGGTATTAAAATCTGTACTACAAAGTAACAGAACAGAATTTATACTATGATGAAGGTAACCAAGAATCCGTACTACAAGGTAACGGAAACAAAGTGAATACTATGATAATCAAAGGAACAGAATCCGTACCTTATACACGAGTGACAATAATCAGAACAAGGTCTAGGCTCGGTTAACGCCGCGAGAACCTACGATAACGTAACGCAAATTATAGTTTGGAAAATTCCAGTTCTGCCCTTGTTTTTCGCACTCGTTAAAAATACTAAACGAAGTTTAAAAATTCTGAAAATCTTCAGTTTACTAGATTAGTGATTTCTAAACAACTTTCATTTAGAAAAGTTTCTGATTTGGATTACCGAAATACGAGAAAAACGTGGATCTTTACAGCTGCGCAGAACTGCTAGCTGTTACGAAAACGACTATTTGGAGGTCTAAACGAATGAGTTTTTCTATGTTTTATATATCAACAGATTCGTTTTTCGACGAACTTCGTCATGGACATAAGGTTTAACTGATTTGAATCTGTTATGAAGAAGTTATGGCCTCCGTAATTTGGCTGTAAAATACGGAATTAAATCAACTATTTAAAGCTTATTTTTAAACGAAATAAACTATTTATAACGATATAAACATAGATTGTTAAAGTTTTTAACAACTAATTTACAGGAAATTAATTAGGTACTTTTATAAAAGAAGTCTTATATTTAATCTGATTTTTTTTACCATTTGTTTAAAAGATTCCATAAATAATTAAACTAATTGTCTTTGTTATATTGTTTCATAAATGTTTAAGCCTAACGAAACTTACAGAAAATCAAGTTGATGATTTAAAAATAAACAGGGACTATAAAAAGTATTTTTATAATTTTCAGGAATTTTTACAAAATTTTAAAAGGTTAAATAGGGCTTAAAAAAAATATGGAGAGGCTCGGGTTCGAACCCGTGACCTCAAACCCAAAGTCCCACACACAAACCAGTAGATCAAAGGCCTCAGCCGCGTTATAACACAGCTTTTAAAACTTGAAACCCCTCTTAAACAAATCCCCCAATTTAGCATAAACCCTAGTTTCGAAATCAATCCAATTGACCACGAATTCGATGATGTTAATTCTCAAATTCATAGGGCTTTTAATCCCTATCCAAAATCGAGCTAATAGGTGTGTACAATTACCTGTTAACCAATTTCGAATCCAAAATCCCCAATTTCAAACCGTATAAACCCTAGACACAATTTCGATTCAATTGAACATTAAATCGATGTTAATAGCCAAATCAATGTTGGGGCTTTGATTCCTAGACTAAAATCGAGAATGTAGGTGGCTTTAATTACCTCTATGATGATGAGATGAAGCTGAACTGATCGAAGAACGGGTCGCGGTCAAGTGGTGACCGTTGGGTGACCAATCCTTGATGAAAATCAAATTAAATTGGTAGGAAGCTTTGAATTATGATCTGGAAACAAAGCCCTATGCTAATTTCGTGAATTAGAACTTAGAAGGTGGAATTCGAAAGAGTTGCAGGTCCGCGACGAGGTGGAGATCGAATGTGAGATTTTTGGGTGTTTCGAGCGAAATTGAGGGTGTATACCGATTAGTAATAGATAAATGATTGGTTATTGCATTATTGCAAGTGAGTGCGATCGATTTGGCTGTAAAAAGGTGGCCGACCACGCGGGCGGTTCTAGATCGCACTATCTTTTAAAATTTTCAAATTAAAGTGGGGAAACAAGTTCGAATCTTACACGTTAGTGTGTCGGGGTTGTTTAATCGAGTCCAAACGGAGTGGATTTGGGTGTTGAGGCCTTGCCGGAGCCGCGACCGGCGGCCAAAATCCGGTGACCGGAGTCGGGAGAGAGAAAGCTGTGGGATTTAAATAATTACACGAATGGTCCCTGTGGTTTTCTTCCTTTATTATTTCATGACCAAAGTATAAATTCCAAGTTTCAGAAATGACCACTAGCCCCCTGGACTTATTAAACCCAATTTTTAATTATTTCCAAGTTTAATAAACTTTTAATAAATTATTATTATTATTATTATTATTATTATTATTATTATTATTATTATTATTATTATTATTATTATTATTGTTTTATGCGTATTATAATTCTACCCCCTTAAAATAATTTCGTCCGCGAAATTGCTAGGTACAGATCGAACAACATATGACATAACGTACACGGAGTAGTAAAAAAATCAACAAGTGAACGAAATCCCTCATAACTATTCAATTGCTGAAACGGAATCGAATCGAAAGACGAAATCGTATAAGAGATGACTAATGTGATGTTCAAGAACAGATAACTGATAACTTCATAACTGATAGCAGAAACATATAACAGATAATAACTAAGAGGTAAATAGATACGGATATTGAGAACGGATTTCATCTTCTATCTCCCATGTAGCTTCGCGTTCGGAATGATTTTTCCATAATACTTTAACGAAAGGAATAGTTTTCTTACGCATAATGCGTTCTTGTCGGTCAAGTATGGCCTCGGGTTCCTCCTCGAACGATAAGTCTTCACGAACCAGATAAAGCGGATAATTCACAACGTGAAAAGGATGATAATTGTACCCCTTTAAAAGAGATACATGAAAGACGTTATGCACATGTGACAGTTGAGGTGGTAAAGCCAAACGGTACGAAACCTCACCAACTCTTTCTAGAATTTCAAAGGGTCCGATAAACCGTGGACTAAGTTTCCCTTTTAGACCAAAACGTCGTACGCCTTTGCAAGGCGAAACCTTCAGGAACACTTTGTCACCGATCTTAAACTCTAAAAGTCGACGGTGTCGGTCTGCATAACTTTTCTGTCTACTTTGAGCTTCCTTTAACTTTTCTTTAGCAATAACAACTTTCTCATTCGTGATCTGAACTAACTCGGGTCCTTCGATGACTCTTTCACCAACCTCTTCCCAACAAATAGGTGCTCTACATTTACGACCATACAATAATTCGAAAGGTGCCATGCCAATGCTAGCTAGTCAACTATTGTTGTAAGCAAACTCGACCAAACACAAGTACTCATCCCAGTTCTCAGTCCACTCTAAGGCACAAGCTCGAAGCATGTCCTCAAGTGTCTGAATAGTACGCTCCGACTGACCGTCAGTCTGAGGATGAAACGTCGTACTAAACCTCAACTTGGTACCCCATGCAGCTTGCAAACCCTTCCAAAAGCGAGAAGTGAACCTCGGGTCTCGATCAGACACGATAGACACCGGAGTGCCATGAAGTCTAACAATCTCTTGTGTAAACACTTCAGATAGTTTGCTAACCGAAAATCCTTGCTGAATTGGGAGAAAGTGGGCCGACTTTGACAATCTGTCAACTACAACCCATATTGTATCGTTCTTTTTAAATGTTTTTGGTAACCCGGTTACAAAATCCATGGAGATATCATCACATTTCCATACTGGAATAGGTAGAGGCTGAAGTAAACCACTAGCTCTCTGATGTTCAATCTTGACCTGCTGACAGGTAAGTAGGGATGGCAAAAAAACCCGAACCCGACGGGGATACCCGAAACCCGAAACACACGGGACGGGTATACCCGAAACCCGACGGGTATGGGACGGGTATGGGATTAATTTTAAAAATTTTCATGGGTATGGGACGGGTATGGGATTAGGTGATATACCCGTTTACCCGACCCAATTACCCGAAACATATACCCGTTTACCCGTCCCATTTACCCGAAAAACATATACCCGTCTTCATGGAATTACTAGATTTATATTTTGGACAGGGCTGTATATTTTGGTACCTTATATTTCGGGTAGTGGCTTCTTCATGGAATTGTTGGAGATGTATTTTGGTAACTTATATTTTGAACATGTACCAAAAACGTCTTTGGGTTCATGTATCTTGATGTTAATATATATATAAAGTTGATCTATATAAAAAGAGAAGAATTATATTTTTTTTTATTTTTGAAATCCCAACGGGTATACCCGAAACCCGCGGGAATGCCCGATACCCGACGGTAATACCCGATAGATACCCGATGGGTATTGGGCCGGGTATGGGACAGGGTTTAACAATCGGGTATGAGGTTGGGAATACCAATACCCGACCCATACCCGACCCATTGCCATCCCTACAGGTAAGACAACGGCTAACATACTTAGCCACATCCTCTTTCATTCCATTCCACCAAAAGTTTTGACAAAGATCACGATACATCTTAGTAGATCCAGGATGGATAGAGAACGGAGAACTATGTGCCTCAGCTAATAACGATTCTCGAAGAGAAGAATCATTAGGCACACATAAACGTTTACCACACCAGATTACTCCATGTTCATCTATTCAGAATTCTGATGGTTTACCAATCTCCACATTCTGTAAGATTGCCCAGAGTTCACCATCATCTTTCTGTGCATTCTTAATCCGGGATATTAAGTCTGACTCAATCTGGAGTGTAGCGAGATATCCGTTGCTCTTACCGATATGTAGGCCAATACTCAATCTATCAAGATCGGTAATGTTCTGAGGCTGTAACTGTAGGGAGGCTACTGTTCCTGAACTCTTCCTGCTAAGAGCATCAGCCACCACATTGGCCTTTCCTGGATGATATTGAATATTGGCATCATAATCTTTTAACAACTCTAACCATCTTCTCTGCCTCATGTTTAGTTCCTTTTGTGTGAAGATATATTTCAAGCTCTTGTGATCAGTAAAAATATCACAAGTCTCTCCGTAAAGATAGTGACGCCATATTTTCAACGCAAAAATAACAGTAGCGAGTTCAAGATCATGCGTAGGATAATTAACCTCGTAAGGTTTCAACTGCCGTGAAGCATAAGCAATGACCTTACCATGCTGTATTAGCACACATCCAAGTCCCTTTTTAGAGGCATCGCTGTAAATCTGATATCCACCCGTGCCCGATGGAAGTGTGAGAACAGGAGCAGACACCAATCTTTTCATGAGCTCTTCAAAACTTTTCTCTCGTTCATCATTCCAAGAGTACTTAACCACTTTCCTTAACAGTTGCGTAAGGGGTAAAGCTATAACAGAAAAACCTTCGACAAATCTGCGGTAGTAACCAGCAAGGCCAAGGAAACTACGGACTTCTGTGGCTGAGGTAGGTCTAGGCCACTTAGTGATCGCCTCTATTTTAGCAGGGTCCATCATAATACCATCCGCAGAAACGACATGACCCAAAAAGGCTACCTTGCTCAGCCAAAATTCACACTTTGAAAATTTAGCATAAAGCTTCTTTTCACGTAATGTTTCGAGCACGATACGAAGATGATTCTCATGCTCCTCCTTACTTTTAGAATAAATTAAGATGTCGTCGATAAATACTATGACGAACTTATCGAGGAACTTGCGAAAGACTCGGTTCATTAGGTCCATGAATACGGCCGGGGCATTAGTTAACCTGAACGGCATAACCAGGAACTCATAGTAACCATACCGAGTACGGAAGGCAGATTTAGGTACGTCAGACTCCTTGATCTTTAACTGATGGTAACCAGACCTCAGATCGATTTTAGAGAAACACTTTGCACCCTGAAGCTGATCAAATAAATCATCAATTCGAGGCAGAGGGTAACGATTACGGATAGTGATCTTGTTGAGTTCTCTGTTCTCATAGAACCATCTTTCTTCTTCACGAATAGGACCGGTGCGCCCCAAGGCGAGACGCTTGGTCTAATAAATCCCAAATCTAGTAATTCCTGTAACTGCTCCTTTAACTCCTTAAGCTCCATAGGTGCCATACGATACGATGCCTTAGAAATCGGCTCAGCACCTGGAATAAGATCAATAGTGAATTCTACCTCGCGATCTGGTGGAAGTCCGGGTAACTCCTCAGGAAACACGTCAGGAAAATCACATACAATCGGATAATCAGATATGTTTGGCTTTTCAGAAGATGTAGCTTTCACTGAAGCTAGGAATCCCACGCAACCGTGCGATAAGAGTTTCTGAGCCTTAAATGCAGAGATGATTTTCAACGATTTTCGAGGCTGAGTCCCTTGATAAACGAGTTCAGGGCATTGAGAATTTCCAAATAAAACACGACGAGTCTGGCATTCAATAGTAACGTGATGTCGAGTTAACCAGTCCATACCAAGTATGACATCAAAGTCACTATTTGCATAGGAAACAAATCAGCTTTACGAATAATAGCCTCGATTCTGATCGGACAATCTCTATAGACATGCGAGATGATAGTTGAATCTCCTAATGGAGTAGTAATAACCAAAGCGTGCTCTAAAGCAGTCAGTGCAGTCATTAAGTACTTAGCAGACAAAAGAGATACGACAGAATGCGTAGCGCCCGTATCAAATAAGACATAAATATCCCGCTTCCCAATGCAAAGGGTACCGGAGATCATACCTAAGGCATTTACTATCAGTATCGGATAAGACATATATATGTATATAATACATCCTCAACACCAAGTACCTCAAACAATTTCTCAATATGATTGATCCAATTTTGCACCTCGACTGGATCACTAGAAGTACTGAAAGACTTAAGCATTTGCTTCTGAAAACGTTCAAACCAGACATGAATACCATCACGGGGTGGTGGTGTATTACCAACGGAAGGTGCTCCTGTATTGTTTTCACCAGGTGGCGCCCCTGTGGCATTACCACCCGATGATGCCCCTGTGGCATTTCCACCAAGTGGTGCGCCAGTGGCGTTACCGATAGGTGGTACTCCGGTAACATTTCCAATTGGTGGCATTCCAGTGGCACTGCCAGTAGGTGGTTACAACCATATTAGCCTGCTGCATTTGCTGGAAAACAGTTTGGGCAGTCTGAGCCATCATGTTAGGGAGCATCCCCGAAATAGCAGTGTCGACAACATTAGCGACCAGTGCTTCCAAGTTTGCATCAGACGAGGGGCCATTTGTAACATCTCGTATTTTACGATAATAAAAATATATATATATATATATAAAAATAAAAAATAAATAAATAACAATAATAACAATAATAATAATAATAATAATAATAAATAATAATAATAATGATGATGATAATAATATTAATAATAATGATAATAATATTAATAATAATAATAATAATAATAATAATAATAATAATAATCCAGGGGTTGTTTTGTTAATTTTAAAACTTCAAAAGAAAAGTTTTTACACGAAATGACAAAGTATAAACATCAGGGACCATTTGTGTAATTATTTCAAATACCCAACCCCCCACCCCGTTTTCCCGACCACCGCCGGCCAAAACTCCGGCGATCCCCAAAACCCATGAAATGCCCGATTTAATTGCAAATAAACCGCTTCTTAACCTTCACGCACCAGTTTCGAACTAAGCAACCAAAACAATTTGAAATTTGAATCAGTTAGTGCGATCTACAACCACTCCACGTGTGTCGGTCGCTTTTACAGTCCATCGATCGCACTAAACACTGAAATAAGCAAATTAAACACACTCACTAGATAGTATAACTATCACCAATCGAATACAACCTTCAATGTCATCTGAAACAAACACAAACCCCGAATTCAGTTATCATCCTCATCGCGAACCTGCACCACTATCAACACCCACCTTACAAACGATCTAACCCGAAATTAGTAGAGAGTTTTGAGTCTTGAACATGTCTTGAAGCTGCACATAAAGTTAATTTGATTATTGTCAACATTTGCTCGACAATTGAACTCACATCTGGCCGCGGCTCGTTCTTCGGTTGTTTTTGTTAATTCAAACAATCACATAGGTAATTAGACACATCATTCTGTTCGTATTTACAAGGGGAATCCAAGCCCCATGTTTGATTCCATTAACACAATCGATCTGGCATTCAATTTGTGGTCAAATCGATTTAGGGTTCTAAGGGAATTGGGGGAAATCAAATACTTTGGGTTTAAAAGGGGTGGGAACCGTGAATTACCGCGGCTGTATGCCTTGGTTCACGGTTCCCGACTCACTAGCAGACTTGGAGGTCCCGGGTTCGACCCCGGGCACCCCCCTTATTTTTTAAATGGTTTTTCAGCCTTAAATAAACCATAGAAAATTCCTTAAATATAAAAAAATGATTTTGTAAACTTTAAATGTTTTTAAAGACATTAAATTATTTTCTGGAATTTATTTTAAAATTTCCTTATTTATTTAGTTATTTATTAGTTCATTTTCTTAAGTAATGTTTATTTTGTTAAAACATTACATGTTCAATAAGACAATTAGATTGTTTTCCTATTTTTACTATTAATTATCGTTTATTTCAAATAATAAATAATAAATCTTTTGTTTCAAATGTTACTCTCTAAAAACATAATTATTATTTTTATGTTCATTTAACTTGTATGTATAAATAGGTTTCTTTTAAAATAATTAATCAGTTATTAGACTTGAAACGATAAATCTTTATAATATTAACGGACACTATATTAATTGAAGATTTATCATGATAATCGTAGAAATTATTTATATTTTATAATTACACAAAGTATTTAAGAATATTATTTCTTATAAGTTACATTTTAAACTAATGGTTTAGACTAATAATTTGTTATTAATCAATACGATATTTCAATTAATCTAAAAAACTTATAAAGATTTATTTCTAAAATTTATTTACTGGACAAGTCCCTTTAAATCTATCAAAACCCTAATAGAACGTTGATCTTATTATTAAACCTTAAAACTATCGAAAGCCAAACTTATTTGAACGTTAATTATAATATTAACCTTAATCTTTATCTCGTAAATCATATACTTAGGTGCTTGTAATGGATACTATGGATCATCGATTAACCTTTTATATCATCTTGTAATGCCTACGTCATTGTGAGTATTTCTATACCCCTTTTTCTTATTTTCACACTTTGGGGTGAAACATGTTAACTTATATCATTGCACTTATAAACTTATTCGAGACTTGTAAACTTATGGCAATTTACTTGTGAGTTGTGGTTAGTTGAACTTTTGTGGTTACCATGTTATGGCATTATATGTACAATCATTAACTATTGCTAGCCCAGCGAAGTCATAGATCTATGGGTAAGACAAGCCTACTTGGTTGATTCAAGTACACTTAGCTGATCGTATATACTTTTAACGTTAATAGAATATTAACGTCGTTTGATACTTGTAAAACATTGTCGAGGTTTGATTGTGCATTGTTCATAACATCCCTAGTCACTTTATTCACTAATTTACAACTTGAATTGCCATCTTTTATATACTTATGTATCCAAAACTGTAGAATGCTCACCAACTATTTTTAGTTGACCTTTTATTTTTAACATGTTTCAGGTTACTCTTTGAAGCTTATCACATTAGGATTGGACTTAGAGAAATAAACGAATGATCTGGATACTTTTATACTTGTATTCTGGATGTATCTTTGTTTGAACAATTACTTGTATTGTTACAATTGAATCTTGATTAATATATTTGGAACTAATAATAGCGTTATGTGGCTGTGAACAATCGTATTCCTCACACCTCGACGTTTCCGCCGTCAAGGTTGGGGTGTGACAGATTGGTATCAGAGCCCATAACTATAGGGATTTAGGTTATTAGAAATGGTGACCTAGACTATAGTTGCATGAACCTCATAGAAAGACCTCTATATTTTTGTGCTTACATATTGTTTAAATGCTACATAATGCTATGCCTTTGTGCAACTTGATGCCTTAGCATAGGATTGTCTTATGTATGCTTAAAACTTAGTTACTTGACTCCTTAAACTTAACTTTGACTTTTGACTCTCCCCGACAAATGAACTTCCTAAACCTACTCTCAACGACATGTGGAATCTACACTTATCATCGTGGGTTTAATTCCTTAGACTCTATGTCTAATCTGTGAAAATCTCATCAAGGTTTTGATTTCATAAACCAAAGAAATTTGTGTGGCACATAGACACCTGTATTCTGGATTTCCTGGCAAAAGGCCTTTGGGCTAAGGCAAGCATATCGCATAAATCTCATTGTGAGACCTGTTATGCTTACCTGGGGATTTCTGGGATGAGTGATAAACTATGGTCAAAATACACAAATCTCTAAGGCAAATGAGTCAATTTACCTTGACTTGTCAACGATTCCAAATGGTAATGCGTTACCAAATGGAACCATCCTTTTGTATCTTAAAAATCGTTGAATCCTTGAACTAGTTTATCATCAAAGTTTTAATATCTTCTCATTCTTAACCTAGATAATGATCCTGTTAATATTGAACTCATCCTACATTTCAACTCTTACGTTTAAACGCTCAACGTGTAACATGTAACGGTATTGAACTCAACGTTTCATGTAACTATTTCTATACCTTGACCAACGTGAACATGGATTCTAATATACCCAAAGATACTGGGAATCTAAACCGTATGTCTTTAAAATTTTAAACCGTTACCTATGGTTCTCAAGTCTTCTTAAGGATGTGTCCCATAACTAAAAACATGCAACGCTGTAGACGAAATTCCTACATCTCGAGATACTTTGTCTAGGCAAAGTGTAAATGGTGATCTAATTCGATCAATGAATCCGTTACTTGACTCAAAACTCTTGTTATAATTGATCGCTTATAAGTACGCGTGTCATCAATAAGGTTATGGTTGACCTCATATCTTGAGAAGTCCATATATTCCTTTCGATTGTGAATCGAATGTTCACATCTCATTGTGATGTCGAATCATTTTATCCTTGATTTCGTCTTCCCGATTTTAATTATCCGATTCGAACACCATCATAACAAATCATGTTACCTCGAACTGTGACCTAGAATTTGTAAGTATGATGTTCCTTTTTGGTTACATTGATGTAATTTGAAATTTTCTAAATTTCTAAGTGATATTCTTTTCCTTTCGTTTTTAAGTCGAACCTTGAACCGTCTGCACCATAGGAGATATAAGGGTTTGTAAGTCAATCTATGACTAAGAACGCTCATACCTCCTAAACAGTTCTAACTCATCAAAACAGGGGTGATTCCCTTACTTTGATAAATCTCTATTCGTTCTGATAAATGGTTACCAATTGTGTGTTTTATGAAATTTTATCCTCTGGATTAGGGTGATTACCTTATCTTGAGGATTGACTCCAAGCATTCTCTTTGGAATGGCTTTTCACAAATGACATGATCTCACCAGAATAGGATTGAAACCCGTACTTTGGTGACAAATGTTAATCTTTGATGTTTCCTTATTATTATGAAGCTCAATCATCAAGATAGGCGTGAATTCCATACCTTGATGATAATTTCATTTTTATGGATTGTATTCTCTCAAATGAAATGATCTCATCAAAGTAGGAGTGAATTCTGGATTTTGATGAAGAAGTTCATCCTGTTATATTTTGTTTTTATAAAACTTCATCGTTAAGATAGGAGTGATTTCCCTTACCTTAATGGTGAGTTACCTCGTCTTATTTCTATGGATCCTTAACAATGAGTTGGGATCGAACTTTTTGATTGGTAAGTTAATGGTCATATCTTGGGAGTACACCATCAAGTTAGGAGTGAAAACCATATCTTGATGACTATTCTTATTTCTTGATCTTCAACTTACCATGGTTGTAATCAAGTGACGAGAAGCATGTAGTAACTTGAAGGGTGGGTGAATCAATGTTGGTGATTCGACCTATCAAGCCAAAGCATGATCTCTGAACTAGACCCGATTGTTTTAGGTTGATTTTGATTCCAAGCTTGAAGCATGTAAATACTTAAATCAAATTCTTTCCCTTTATCTTCATATTTTGACTCGATCTAGCTACATCGAACCATTTATTCCTTACTTATCAACTTTCATTTTGAGTTATCATTAAAACCTGATTGCGTAATGATAGCTTTCTAAACAACCTTCCTGCCAAATAAAGACATTACTAATTTGTGTTCATGGCTTCCTAGCCACACGAATGTTTCTCAGCTGTGATTATGAATTTGATGAACCGCCTGCCGTACGTGGAAAGCTACTTGTGTTTGCCTTAATCAGCAATATCCCGAATTATTTAAATTTTAATCCAATCGTGAACGCTATCGTCGTTGATCAATGCAATTCTTATTATTGTGTCATTTCTTGGACCATCTTTGAACTCCTTATAACAACCTCTAGTAATCTTTCTGAATGTCTCTCCCTTAAAACCACGTTTATTCTGAAAACCCATTACAACGATTTTCCTCATACTAAAGTTAATCTTTAATCTTAACAAACACGATACTTGTATCAACCTTACACTAATAACACTTTGAACCCTCATTGACATGAGTAAACAAGAATCGATCACCTAGAAACCCGTTAAAGTTACTTGCTTGAGAAGCTCTTATAAATTCCATCCAAAAACATCCGGAACTTATTTCTCATGTTCGTTAAGCCGAGTCCCGTATCGATCTAATGTATGGTGTTTCACACATGACAAAACTTTTTTTTAACCATATTGAACCGTTTAGAACACAAACGTTTATCAATTAAAAATTTTAAAGGAATGACTTGCACACTTTGTTAAGGACCATATAAGATTATGAACGGTAAAACTTAACAAACTTAAGAATCATAGTCAAACCTATTGAATTTAAACATTCCTAAGAGTGCACTCGCGAACACGAAATGACATCTAAGTCTCTGTAACATCTCGTATTTTACGATAATAAAAAAAAATATATATATATATAAATAAAAAATAATAAATAACAATAATAATAATAATAATAATAATAATAATAAATAATAATAATGATGATGATAATAATATTAATAATAATGATAATAATATTAATAATAATAATAATAATAATAATAATAATCCAGGGGTTGTTTTGTTAATTTTAAAACTTCAAAAGAAAAGTTTTTACACGAAATGACAAAGTATAAACATCAGGGACCATTTGTGTAATTATTTCAAATACCCAACCCCCCACCCCGTTTTCCCGACCACCGCCGGCCAAAACTCCGGCGATCCCCAAAACCCATGAAATGCCCGATTTAATTGCAAATAAACCGCTTCTTAACCTTCACGCACCAGTTTCGAACTAAGCAACCAAAACAATTTGAAATTTGAATCAGTTAGTGCGATCTACAACCACTCCACGTGTGTCGGTCGCTTTTACAGTCCATCGATCGCACTAAACACTGAAATAAGCAAATTAAACACACTCACTAGATAGTATAACTATCACCAATCGAATACAACCTTCAATGTCATCTGAAACAAACACAAACCCCGAATTCAGTTATCATCCTCATCGCGAACCTGCACCACTATCAACACCCACCTTACAAACGATCTAACCCGAAATTAGTAGAGAGTTTTGAGTCTTGAACATGTCTTGAAGCTGCACATAAAGTTAATTTGATTATTGTCAACATTTGCTCGACAATTGAACTCACATCTGGCCGCGGCTCGTTCTTCGGTTGTTTTTGTTAATTCAAACAATCACATAGGTAATTAGACACATCATTCTGTTCGTATTTACAAGGGGAATCCAAGCCCCATGTTTGAATCCATTAACACAATCGATCTGGCATTCAATTTGTGGTCAAATCGATTTAGGGTTCTAAGGGAATTGGGGGAAATCAAATACTTTGGGTTTAAAAGGGGTGGGAACCGTGAATTACCGCGGCTGTATGCCTTGGTTCACCGGTTCCCGACTCACTAGCAGACTTGGAGGTCCCGGGTTCGACCCCGGGCACCCCCCTTATTTTTTTAAATGGTTTTTCAGCCTTAAATAAACCATAGAAAATTCCTTAAATATAAAAAATGATTTTGTAAACTTTAAATGTTTTTAAAGACATTAAATTATTTTCTGGAATTTATTTTAAAATTTCCTTATTTATTTAGTTATTTATTAGTTCATTTTCTTAAGTAATGTTTATTTTGTTAAAACATTACAGGTTCAATAAGACAATTAGATTGTTTTCCTATTTTTACTATTAATTATCGTTTGTTTCAAATAATAAATAATAAATCTTTTGTTTCAAATGTTACTCTCTAAAAACATAATTATTATTTTTATGTTCATTTAACTTGTATGTATAAATAGGTTTCTTTTAAAATAATTAATCAGTTATTAGACTTGAAACGATAAATCTTTATAATATTAACGGACACTATATTAATTGAAGATTTATCATGATAATCGTAGAAATTATTTATATTTTATAATTACACAAAGTATTTAAGAATATTATTTCTTATAAGTTACATTTTAAACTAATGGTTTAGACTAATAATTTGTTATTAATCAATACGATATTTCAATTAATCTGAAAAACTTATAAAGATTTATTTCTAAAATTTATTTACTGCGCAAGTCCCTTTAAATCTATCAAAACCCTAATAGAACGTTGATCTTATTATTAAACCTTAAAACTATCGAAAGCCAAACTTATTTGAACGTTAATTATAATATTAACCTTAATCTTTATCTCGTAAATCATATACTTAGGTGCTTGTAATGGATACTATGGATCATCGATTAACCTTTTATATCATCTTGTAATGCCTACGTCATTGTAAGTATTTCTATACCTATTTTTCTTATTTTCACACTTTGGGGTGAAACATGTTAACTTATATCATTGCACTTATAAACTTATTCGAGACTTGTAAACTTATGGCAATTTACTTGTGAGTTGTGGTTAGTTGAACTTTTGTGGTTACCATGTTATGGCATTATATGTACAATCATTAACTATTGCTAGCCCAGCGAAGTCATAGATCTATGGGTAAGACAAGCCTACTTGGTTGATTCAAGTACACTTAGCTGATCGTATATACTTTTAACGTTAATAGAATATTAACGTCGTTTGATACTTGTAAAACATTGTCGAGGTTTGATTGTGCATTGTTCATAACATCCCTAGTCACTTTATTCACTAATTTACAACTTGAATTGCCATCTTTTATATACTTATGTATCCAAAACTGTAGAATGCTCACCAACTATTTTTAGTTGACCTTTTATTTTTAACATGTTTCAGGTTACTCTTTGAAGCTTATCACATTTAGGATTGGACTTAGAGAAATAAACGAATGATCTGGATACTTTTATACTTGTATTCTGGATGTATCTTTGTTTGAACAATTACTTGTATTGTTACAATTGAATCTTGATTAATATATTTGGAACTAATAATAGCTTTATGTGGCTGTGAACAATCGTATTCCTCACACCTCGACGTTTCCGCCGTCAAGGTTGGGGTGTGACACCATTCGAGTTATTGCGGTTGTTCACACGTCTCTTAGGAGCCATCGGAAATGAAGATTCACGTGTGAACACTCGAATTTAGATTGGAAAGAGGTTAGATCCTAACCCAACGTTTACCCATTACCTCACAAGTTTATTATTAATGTTTAAGTTTTCTACAGGAAAGAGCCTTTGCTCTGATACCATAACTGTAATACCCCAACCCGGAGAGGCTGACGTGTCACTATTACAGATATCAAATTAAAAACCAAATCCATGATATTAAAGAGACGGTCAAAAGAGATAATTTCAAACATACCAGATAATCCGAAAGAACCTAATTAAGTTATTCATTACATTAATTAAAGTAAAATACAATCTTGATCTTCAACCACTCTTCACTGATTTCCCGAAATACCCTGATTACCTACAATCAAATAAGAAAACACCACAAAAGAAAATACGGCTGAGCCAAAAGTTACTCAGTGACGGAAATAACAATAGTAATGATAAGAAGCATAACATACTGATATCTGATATTGAACTGATCATATGACATGGAAGACGGAAATCTGAATATAAACACATAATACTGATACTGAACTGAACATGTAATGCTGAACTGAACTGATATACACGACGCGTATATACAAACAACATAAGTCGTGTAATATAAGAAGTACTCAGAGCCGAAACTGAACTGATAAGTACATAGCTAGCTAGACTATGCACTAATGAGATGGTGTGTGGGGCGTACACACATGATTCCATCCCCCGGAACTGAACTGAACTGAACTAGGA
Organism: Flaveria linearis; assembly: GCA_024085815.1. Lineage (NCBI taxonomy): Eukaryota > Viridiplantae > Streptophyta > Magnoliopsida > Asterales > Asteraceae > Flaveria > Flaveria linearis. Next base: position 5,693,112 of record CM044010.1, read on the forward strand.
TCGATCCATCCGCCTCCCAGATATTATGGCCAAAGTACTACCTGAGTACTAATGTGTTAACGGAGATGCCGTGAACTATTTATTACACACCGTCACGAAAAGTGTCACATCATTGACGCCACAATGACATGTCGGAGAGCTCGGGTAACAGAGTATCAAATCAAATGGTAGTACAACTACCAACATATAACGTATCAATAGGACATTTATAGGAACATGCAATAATGAGCACAAACTTATAAAATATATATTGCATACTGTAAGCCTTCAACAAGTAAAATTAATAAGTCGAACGAGTCATAGCATAACAAATAATGTTAGACGACTAGTAAAATACCAAAAGCCAAACGAGTCGTAATAACGGAAACATGGTATTAAAATCTGTACTACAAAGTAACAGAACAGAATTTATACTATGATGAAGGTAACCAAGAATCCGTACTACAAGGTAACGGAAACAAAGTGAATACTATGATAATCAAAGGAACAGAATCCGTACCTTATACACGAGTGACAATAATCAGAACAAGGTCTAGGCTCGGTTAACGTCGCGAGAACCTACGATAACGTAACGCAAATTATAGTTTGGAAAATTCCAGTTCTGCCCTTGTCTTTTCGCACTTGTTAAAAATACTAAACGACGTTTAAAAATTCTGAAAATCTCCAGTTTACTAGATTAGTGATTTCTAAATAACTTTCATTTAGAAAAGTTTCTGATTTGGATTACCGAAGTACGAGAAAAACGTGGATCTTTACAGCTGCGCAGAACTGCTAGTTGTTACGAAAACGACTATTTGGAGGTCTAAACGAATGAGTTTTTCTATGTTTTATATATCAACAGATTCTCTTTTCGACGAACTTCGTCATGGACATAAGGTTTAACTGATTTGAATCTGTTATGAAGAAGTTATGGCCTCCGTAAGTTGGCTGTAAAATACGGAATTAAATCAACTATTTAAAGCTTATTTTAAACGAAATAAACTATTTATAACGATATAAACATAGATTGTTAAAGTTTTTAACATAATTTACAGGAAATTAATTAGGTACTTTTATAAAAGAAGTCTTATATTTAATCTGATTTTTTTTACCATTTGTTTAAAAGATTTCATAAAATAATTAAACTAATTGTCTTTGTTATATTGTTTCATAAATGTTTAAGCCTAACAAAACTTACAGAAAATCAAGTTGATGATTTAAAAATAACAGGGATTATAAAAAGGATTTTTATAATTTTTAGTAATTTTTACAAAATTTTAAAAGGTTAAATAGGGCTTAAAAAAATATGGAGAGGCTCGGGTTCGAACCCGTGACCTCAAACCCAAAGTCCCACACACAAACCAGTAGATCAAAGGCCTCAGCCGCGTTATAACACAGCTTTTAAAACTTGAAACCCCTCTTAAACAAATCCCCCAATTTAGCATAAACCCTAGTTTCGAAATCAATCCAATTGACCACGAATTCGATGATGTTAATTCTCAAATTCATAGGGCTTTTAATCCCCATCCAAAATCGAGCTAATAAGTGTGTTCAATTACCTGTTAACCAATCTCGAATCCAAAATCCCTAATTTCAAACCGTATAAACCCTAGACACAATTTCGATTCAATTGATCATCAAATCGATGTTAATAGCCAAATCAATGTTGGGGCTTTCATTCCTAGACTAAAATCGAGTATGTAGGTGGCTTTAATTACCTCTATGATGATGAGATGAAGTTGAACTGATCGAAGAACGGGTCGCGGTCAAGTGGTGACCGTTGGGTGACCAATCCTTGATGAAAATCAAATTAAATTGGTAGGAAGCTTTGAATTATGATCTGGAAACAAAGCCCTATGCTAATTTCGTGAATTAGAACTTAGAAGGTGGAATTCGAAAGAGTTGCAGGTCCGCGACGAGGTGGAGATCGAATGTGAGATTTTTGGGTGTTTCGAGCAAAATTGAGGGTGTATACCGATTAGTAATAGATAAATGATTGATTAGGTAGCTTTAATTGCATTATTGCAAGTGAGTGCGATCGATTTGGCTGTAAAAAGGTGGCCGACCACGCGGGCGGTTCTAGATCGCACTATCTTTTAAAATTTTCAATTAAAGTGGGGAAACAAGTTCGAATCTTACACGTTAGTGTGTCGGGGTTGTTTAATCGAGTCCAAACGGAGTGGATTTGGGTGTTGAGGCCTTGCCGGAGCCGCGACCGGCGGCCAAAATCCGGTGACCGGAGTCGGGAGAGAGAAAGCTGTGGGATTTAAATAATTACACGAATGGTCCCTGTGGTTTTCTTCCTTTATTATTTCATGACCAAAGTATAAATTTCAAGTTTCAGAAATGACCACTAGCCCCCTGGACTTATTAAACCCAATTTTTAATTATTTCTAAGTTTAATAAACTTTTAATAAATTATTATTATTATTATTATTATTATTATTATTATTATTATTTTATTATTATTATTATTATTATTATATTATTATTATTATTATTATTGTTTTATGGGTATTATATTTTGTATATATCCATCTTTCATCTTTTTTCAAAACGTGGGACTCTTTTCTTTGAAACTTCGTGGAACCTTACTCTTTTGTTTCCATGAATAATTGCATAAACATGTTGGGTCATGAATGAAGTTGAGTGTACTTCTATCTTATTCATCGTGATTTAATGGCACATTTCATATTATTTTTCTTTCATATTCTTTACTTTTTATATTTCATATTTATCTTATGTTTTCCTTTCAAGAAAGATGCATATACAAGTCAAAACTTAAATTGAAACATACTTTAACTTACGTTAAAATTTGATCAATATTTGATGAGATGAGTTTGTAATATATTGAAATACCTGTCACAAATTAACTAATTATTGCTATCTATCTTGTATTTTGACACCTCTTATGGTTTTTCTTGTGCGGCACTACACAATACAGATGACAAGAAGGAACACTATTTTTAATTTAAAAATTATAGTTTTAAATTATATATAAAACACGGATTTATATCATACTTGAAGGATGCCCGCGCAATACGGCGGGATGCCATTTTACATCCAGCACGTGCATTTAATATTTGTTATTATTGTAGTAGTTTTACGAAAGTTTATTATGTTTTCTAAGCTAAAATTTAAAACATCAAAAAAATGGGTTCAGCATGGCTACTTGTACATATATGCATTAACTTATTGTACCTCATAAAATACAGATCTGTTCAGCAAAACGTTTACATCAAAACGTTTAAAAAAAATACAGGTTAAGTTGTAGTCTCAAAACGTTTTTAAATATGATAGATTAAAAGATATAGCTGAAATATTACAACATATTAATTTTTTTTTGTTTATGGGTACATAATATACAATTTTATGTAAGTGTTAGTAAGTATAAGGTTATTATGTAACTAATTGTAAGGAATAATACGTAAATAATATTATAAATACTATTTTCTCTCAAAAGTGGTTATATCTTATAAATTGAATAAAATAATTGTTCTTAATTTTATGATATCTTAAAATATCACTCTTGTATGCTTTATATATAATATAGATTAAAATACATTTGAGAAGAATAACTAACTTACATTAAGCAATATAGTAATAAACAAACAAACAAACATACCCAGTGTATCCCGCTGAAGAGCAGGGTCTGGGAGGGGTAGATGGTGGCAAGTCTTTCCTCTATCTTGAAAGATAGAAAGACCGCTTCCGAAGAGACCTCCGACTCGTTAACCATTACTATTAAGCAATATAGTAATGTTGTTAACAATAATTAAGTTGCTATTGATGTCTTGCCCTTTAGCATCGAGCAACGTAGTTGCTGCTAGACAATTACCATTGATGCTCATTTAGGCAGTTACCAAAAACACTCAGCTGCCACTTAGGCTCGGTTGCAATTAACGATCAGTTGCCACTAGCACTTATTTAGCTACTAATAAGTTGTTGATCACGGTTACCACTACTGATTAGTAGCAAATTAATGTTGATAATCAGTTCATACTAATGATCAATTTCATGTAACTTTTCATCAAATATGCTAATCCGAAACAACTTCTAATGGTTTTTTACTCGGTAACAACTACCACAAACTCCACAAAGGACTCTGTGTCTTGGACCCAGCCTGAACGCTGCGCCCAAAGCCCCACTAAGGTAGTGTTGCCACTTGAACCCCATGGTTCGTTAGTGCATAAAATAAGAATAATCATGATGGGCTTTTGATCAGAACTTTCAACCACTTACATGGATTTTCAACTTTTGTTTATTAACATATGGTCGCCCTTTGCTTCTCATCTTAGACCGTTGATTTTTGTTTATTAGCATGGTAAACTTTTAATTTCTCTACATTGATTACTTCCATAAGATGGCTCAGTGAGAATACGAAACTAACCATCTTCTAAGTTGATTAACATATGATCACTTTCACCAACACTGTTTTAATATGTCACCAAGTATTACACCAACTAGATCCATTAGTACTGAGATATGCTAGAGCTCACCAACACATTGTAATTTTTTTCATAATATGATATTCACTAAATGTGTGTAGTCACCTACTCTATGTAGTGTTATCAATAACAAATTTTATCATTAATCCATTTAACTTTGTCATTCCTGAGTTTGAAATTTAGCTTAAAAAGACTATATGCTTCACACATCCTATAACTCTTATTAAAACTTAACATTAGGTATGATTAATCTCTTGTAAATCTCAATTACATACGAAGGATTATAACACTAATTGTTTTTTTCTAACAAGCGAACACATACATATATATTCTACACATACTATACTTCTAAAATTACCTTACTTGCACTCGGCAGGATTTAAACACATGACAATTTGGTTAGAGAATACACAACTTTACAAGCATGATATGCCCTTGGGACAATTATAATATTAAATCATCAACGGCATTTAGTATGATATTATATATGCATCACTTCTATTTGGCATTTTAATATGATAAATTATAACCAGATGATCCTTATCCCAACTGATTAAGGTGAGGTATCAATTACATGTAAATAAAAGTAGGTCATGAGTTCAAGTCTCAGTCTGAGAAAAAATACTCAGAGTTGAGGTAGAGGGTTTTCTCAGCAATGAGTTTCTTCCTGAGGGGGTTGGAGGTGCGGTCCCGACTAGGGAACGGATAGGTGAGCCCGATTAATATACAATCTATCCTTCAAATCAGGGTCGTACGTTTGGCGTTAAAAAAAGGTAATATAGATAAATATGAGTTTAACTTTTTTGGGGGTCTTCAAGAGGTATAATGGCACCAACAACCAATGATATAAAAGTTGGATTGAGTCGGTAACAAGAAATTTCATGGAAATAGCATGGCTTAAAGTCTTGCGGAAGATTGATTGCTTTCCCTTTATATATTAACAAGTGTGTGCATATATTTTTATTATCTAGCTTTTGTATTTCTACAAACCACCCACTTCTCTAGAGAAGCATGCTACTTGTTAATGTGACATATTACAACTCATTGTTTGTTTAAATTTAGTTTGGAAGCCAATATGATTAATTAATCATATTGATTGATGTTATAAAACAGAATTTGGATTGAGTTAAGAGTATTGTGGAAGAGAATCTGTAATTTCTTTTAGTTTTCTCTTGATGTCAAATCATAACCTAATTTTAGTAGGTTCTAGTTTTATTATACTTTTAATACAAGTTACTCTTAACTAAACGCGTCTTCTTATTGATTAGTTGGTTAAATTAAAATATGCACTTTTATCAAAACCTACTTTCTATTAGGTGTAAACATGTTTTTGTTTTAAAAAAGACTTTACCTTTTATCACTGGGCTACAACTCAAATGGTACACTCTCTTAAGAAAAAAAAAGTACTTTAAGTAAGTTTCTAGGAACATCAATGGATAAAGCTTGGACAAGTAGTCCCATATCCGATTGTAAAGCTCTTGATTACTAATTACTTGTTAGATAACGGGCGTACCCATTAAGATTTTCAAATACAATTATTACCATCATATTTTCACATCTAGAAATACAAAAACAAAAATCAATGGATTGGTAGATAAATATATTAGTGAAGCACAATAAAACTAAATATAAAATGAAAATATAAAGTGAAAACGTTTACAAATATAATTGAGGTAGACAATTGCATATGTTTCAAGTAAATTACACGTAATAATTTTCAAAACTAATCACATGCCTAAATATCCCCCGTAAATGATTTGGGTATCGGATTCGACCCTTGTGTTGAGTGTTGATCGTTGACGTTCGTTTGTGTCCACGGTTGCTTAATTTGACAAATTACAAAGAAACTGGATGAACAATAGCAGTGTGCTTATGAGGTTAAATTTGAAAATTATGAAACAAATAAAGTCAAAAACGATATTATTCAATAACAACGAAAGCTCGTAAATAAAATGTAGTAAAGTGTAAAGGCGATATCATATGTTCCATGTAAAATCAATTTAAAAAAAACATCTTTTTCCACAACTGTTAGAAACAATAACACGTTAACTAAACATATTGGCCCCAGGACACATTGGGGTCATGTTTGAGATTGCTTATTTACACCTCCTTTGACTTCTCATTCAAAAGTTAAAATTTTTAACTTCTTAAAAACTTATTTTCTTCTCACACTTCATCTTCATCCAAACACACTTTCACCTCCTTTCAACTTATCTTTTTTCAAAAGTTAAAAAAAGTTTTCAATAAACAATCCCAAATACAGGCTGGACCTATGCAATTTTGTGTTCTCATTAAAAGAGGTTATTCGTAGTTTCGTACTCGACAAAAACAAAACAAAAAAAAATCGACACATTATATACTAGGCTAGGCTAGATTCCCATTTACCGCACGGGTTGAAAAAAATGTTAAAAATAAATACTAAATTGTTAGTAAGTGAAAGAAAAACAGGAAAAATAAATAATAGTAATAAGGACTTAAAGAAATAATAGTAATAAAAATTAAAGATTAAGAAAACGTGAAACAAATTAATTTATTATGAAGTAAAACACAAACAAAAAAAGTAAATGAGGGACCACATTATTGTAACAAGTGACAGTCTTACTAATGTATCATGTATAGATTTGTTATGTGACTATTTTAGCCTAAAAGAAAAAAAAAGTGGTTAAGATACAAGTAAATTAATAACCAATGTTACAAAAATCGGTCTAGGTGGCCGATTAATTAACAACTAGTCTCTAGTTTGGTCGTCCATCTTGTAAATGTTATCTAATCAGTTAATTAATTATTAAGCGGTCAACGGTGATCAAATTCGACCCTAGGCAGCCTTAATGGTCCTAATCGGCCAAAAATGGGAAATTCCAGCAACTTTCCGGACATACTTCGGCGACTATTAAATTTCCGGTGAAAATTTGTAAATTCCTGCTAAATGTTTGTTACATATATATAAAACTAAACAATTTATAAAAATTACATATAAGAATGTTTATATATGTGTGTGAAATTGAAAATTGTATATAAAAATTCCAAACTGACTAATCCAGATTAATTGCTAATCAGTACCCCACCACCCGACTAGTGGCTAGCGATTTTTTTAACATTTTTAATAACTAAGAAAACCTAAGAAGAATATCATCCAGGGTACAACAAACTTGCAAGAGCAAAAAATTGTAGCTTTGTATTACAGAGATGAATGGTTTTTACCAAAATAAAGTACAATCAAGATCTAAATGGTAGTTAAAACATAAGATTACAATTTAAACCAGAACACCTGGTTGATAAAAACACGCAAAATTGATCAACAATTACCTCTTCGAGATCACTCTTCGTCAGAGTAGTTGAACTTTATCGAGTGTGACTGTAAATCTATTTGACCTCCCCTGTAGCTTCCACGCTTCTTTTTGGTCTTTTCATGCCGAAAGTCCCTACACACAAGATAAATTTATAACTTACTAAACATAACCGAGTAACATATAATAAACAATTAGATTCTGATAATAGGATATAACAAAACAAGGTATTAAACTGTAAAGATTGTGTTTCCCTTGTTTAAAGGTCGTAATAAATAGATAATCAGATGCTTTGGTGTTTGACAAATCTTGATTGCTAATATAGTTGATTTAAAATGATAAAAAAATATATTTTCTTCTTTTTCTTGTGCAGTCGAGATGTGTGACTGTAGCATTATACCTTCCTCTCACTTGACCAAGAACTTCTTGTGCTTTAGCACCATATCCAATATCTGCACCATCCTGTTGAAATTTGGACATGAGTCTATGTATGATAAGTGATAACAGTTCAATAAATCTATTAATCACTTCCATTTTCTGGGTCCTATTTACATTTAGAAACGAGGCACATGAAATCGAGAGCATTATATTTTCATAAAAATTAGTGGATATGATGTATATATAACGATTAACGAGGTCATACCTTCGCCCAATATGAATTGTCTTGCAATTTCTCATGAGCAAATTCAACTTGATCAATTTTCACCCTTTGAAAGGCATTTACTGTCCTTGGCTGCAAGAACACAACATATCAAAATAGGTTTTGTCTTAAAAAAATGCTGTCTTATCAAACCAAACCATATATTTGTCTAATTTATTCTAGTAAAGGTAGCACTTTTGGCACGTTTACTTACAAATGGGTCCTATTGGGCTAACGTCTCTCTACCCGCTCAAAAAAGTTCAATAAAATAACAACTGTTTATAAGAGAACGCGCCCAGGTAGTTTAAACTAGTAAAACAAAAAGAAAAAATACACGAACCTCTGCTGAACCAAGCCGTTGCTTTTTCGCAGATTTCTGAGAGACAGATTTTTCTCCTCCATTTATCTCGAATTTCTCATTTTTATGTGCTTTTATTTCATCAGTCCCATTTTCTTTAGCAGCTTCTTCAACAGTTTGATTAGTTTCCATCTTGTCCGATTGATGCCCGTTTTCATCAGACAACAATCTTTTCCGTTTTTTAGAACTCTTTTTCTCTTCCACCGTCACATTTTGATCATCATCCCCAGCTCCTTTAGTGCATACCTCTTGTTCTTTGCTCTTTTTCTTCTTTTCTTTGGGTTTTTTGTTTGATTCATTTACCTCCAAATCATTCACAGTATCATCTACAAGCTTCTTTGGTGCTTCTGATTTTGTTTCTTTAACTTCATCACCAGAAGCTGAATCATGTTTGTTTTTCTTCTTCTTTTTTGCTTTAGTTTCAGATTCAAAAACCACTTTATCATCAGTTTGACTACTGCATAACACCAAAGCCATTACTCACTCTGTTCAGAAATTTATTTACATCTATGATTGTTATTACTTATTAGGATCACATTATGAAATTCTCAATTACAATCAAAGTATTCATCAAAAGAACATAAGACAAAATTTGTTCGTGTCATCTTACCGCTCTTTTATGTATTTGCAGTAGACGTCTTCCAGGTTAACTGAAGAAGCCTTCCACAAATCATCCTGCACAAAAATCAGGATCATTGAGATTTCGAAGTTAGTCAGCATTAATCAACATTAACACTTTACAACAAAATGTCACCAGATAGTAGACCAGAAGCAAAGAAAGCGATTAATAAAACAAGAATTCTAATGAAAATACATTTAAAAAAACAATATAAATTCCAAAGTATGTGCCTAAAACCCCACAAAAACATAGAAAATAGCACCCATAAGTCATAAAAGACTCTGTTTAACCAGATAATACAAAAGTTTGCTGCTTTAACTGTTAATTTGTAACTATACTCATCACTACATCCATTGTTCAATCTCAGAGTACTAACTAGGAGCACTTGCCATGTATAACTGTATAACTATAAATACAGTTTACCAGAGACATTTCCACCATCATTTCTGCAACTAATGTGTGGTGAAAAGTCCCAACTGCATATGCACCAAGAGTTACAAGCTTAAAATCATAGGTGTCGAAGGCGCAGGGCACACTCAAGGCACAATGGGTAAGCCTTTCGCCTAATACACTTAAATCACGATAGTTTTTAAAACGAGTCACATTGTATAAAAATACAATTTAGAGGGGTTTTAGACACGTTTAGACAGTTTTCGACTAATATGACTTGTTTTAGACTAGTGTAATTGTTTACAAATCTCCTTTGTTGCTCAAACTTACACAACTAAACAATTCATCTTCAAGTTTAAAGTTACAGTGACATCAAACAAATTCTAACAATCAAATGAACCATAGCGGTACCTAAAGCTTCCAAATCACCGTAATTTCACGGAGTGATTTATTCGACTCTTAGTTCAGCATTTGTGACCCAAAACCACATACAAATCTTGGTGTAAAACACTTATAAAACACTATTGTAAACAACCTTTTATAAGCAATACAAAGCCATTTATATTACAAGCTTGCAAATATTGTAACTTAAACTGTTACATCGTTCGAGTCACAAGGACTAAACTTAGAAGGACTCCAAGTGCCCCAAGAGAGTCGAATAAATAACTCCGTGACACTAAGCTTCCAATCTCCTTTCAGAAGATTGCACATTTCAATTAACAGTCATATATAGTAACAACATTTAGATATATAGAAACCTGAATCTGAGCCTCAGACTGAAATCGTTTGAGGGTTTTGGTGAATCCACCGCGATGGAGGTAGTGAAGGATCGAATGAAGAAGAATCTCCCTCGTTTCCGGAGTTAAAGAAGCGATTTTGCTGCTTCTTTCAACCTCTGTAACTGCCATCTGTCTTCTTCAATATGCAGTTTGTGTTGGTGATTTTTAGGGTTTGTGTTGTTTGTATGAATCGTTGATCTCTCTCAACGCCGACCACGGTGAGGGTTTTTTAGGGTTTTGCTGGACCCTAAAATCATATGACTATATAATCACATTAATTTTTGTCATATTACATTATTACCCCTTTGGAAAAATCAATATTTAAAATAAATTAAAAAAGACGTAAGATTTTAATTATAAAATAAAAACTCAGCTTTAACTTTTTTTTTTGGTTTTCGATGGGATATTTATTTATAAAAACATTTCTTACGTTTTTATCGAATTTCTTTATGTTCTCAACTGTGGATCACAGCAAGTCACTTTTGGAGAACAAACTCTATATTCTAAGATGTATGGATGTTGGATTAATGTCTCTAGGTTAATTATTATATATTTAAATATTATGGAATTAATGATTTTATTTATTTAAATGGTTTATTGTGAAATTTATTTTAATCGGTGTTGTTTATAAATATATGAAATTATATAGTGTGTCTATACATTTTAAGAATTACACTGCGTGTTTTTTTTGTTTGAAAGTTTTGCAACCTTGTTGTCATTTCAACAACTAAACTGATGATATATTTTACAGTTAAATGGATGTAAAATTATCAAATTATTTTTAATAAATTAAGCATGAACCTTAGTTACATGTTCTTTGTAAGCATATGCGTCTCAGTAATCGCAATTTGATTAACTAAGCTTTTGCATCTTAATAATGCAAGCCAGAAGCAAAAACAATTGAATAGCCAAAGTCGGATGTTTATTCAACAATTTATGCGTAAATACTTAATCATATTATTATCAAAATTCAAAACTATTTACCATAACTATCTAGGTTATTTAGTTTATTATTTGATTTGGGCCGACTCTCTTAGTTTCTTGGGCTAGGGTAGTTGGGTTCCTTTTATTATGGATAAAATATTTGGGCTTATGGATTAGTTACTTCATCAGTTAAGCTCACGTGCTTAATAGTTAATCTTCCTATTCTAATAAAAAGGTATCTGGGATGACACGTGTCAACACCACAATCATTCTCATCAAAATTTTCTCGCCTCTCTCTCCTATTAAATAATTACCTTAAAAGGGCGTACCTGTGCTGCAAAGAGCTCCCGCGTTTTCGCAGGGTCCAGGGAGGGCCCGTCCCATTTAAGGGAAGATGTACACGGTCTTTTCCCAACATTTTGTGGGGAGACCGTTTTCACGGATCGAACCTGAGACCTTCGGTCCCTTTTAACACTTTTTTAGATTTAATAAATTAATAAAGAGATCTATTTATTAATGTTATTTCTAAATAAATAATTTTTTTATAAAATAATAAATTTATTTAAAGCATAAGACTTTTTTTAAAAAATACGAAATATTTAAAATTGGTATTTTTAAAAAGTTATTTTTTTAAAACCAAAAATAATTAAATTTAAGAGTTATAATAAGAAAATTTTTAAAAATGACATTTTTATACGGTTTGTTTTAGAACAAAACGTTTATTTATTTTTTTTGAAAAAAATAAAGTTTTAAAAAGTTGATATCACTATTTTATAACTTACAGTCATTTCTAATATATAATTTCAGTGATATTATATCTTAAAATATTATTTTATAATTAATAAATTTTGTTATATTAATTTTTTATTTATTCAACCCGTGTAACACACGGGTTACTATAGCTAGTTTATACTATATAATAAAAGAGTAACTAGTATTCCACGTGCCTCTTTTATGTTACTCCTTAGAAAAAATTTTCCGTCTAAACTAATATATTATTTTAGTCAAGTTTTTTTATTTTAAGAAACTCAGTTAATAGTAATAATTCATTTTGTTTTAAATTTAATTTTTAAATTATCAACTTAATTGTGTAATCATATTGTTTTGAACTATACATATTTTTATAGCTAAATAAGATTTAATTTAAAAAAAACTAAAAAGAAAAAAATATTATTGATATATTTATTTATTTTAGATTAGTGTGATTTTAACACAACTGGTTTTAATTTTTTATGAGTCAATTATTATTATATTATTCAAAAAAGTATTTGAATATTTATAATTTATAAATGTAACTTTTTATTTTTCATTGTTATAGTAAAACGTAACTTAATCATACGAAATATTTATACATTTATGAATTATATTGTTTTCATATTTCAATCCGTGCATTACACACGGGTTTACTAAAACTAGTACTTTAATAAATTGTTATTTCTTTTAAATAATCATTTAGATTATATAAACTCTAAACTTTATAACTTGTTATATTTAGATATGATGCGCGGTATGTGAGAAGCGTAAACTTAGTGATGTAGTTAGACTTTAGCCATCATTTAAATAACATCTTTTAACTAAATGTAAATTTATAGAATTAGTAACTGACTACCTAAGATGTAAAAGAAAAACTGTTTAGATTATTTTACATTATAAATATGGTTATTGGACATGAAATTATAAAAAATACATATGATACAAAACAATAAAGACATCACAATAATGCAGATGTCCTTGGAAAACAAGTTTGTGGTTGGGTAGGGACTGAATTACTGAAAGGTGCAAAAGGAAGAAATGAGCTTGTGGTTATGCATGTGTTATAGTGTAAAAAACATAAGAAAAAAAAATCATGACACGAGACACGGTGACAGGGTCGTGGTGACATTACTATCACTGTCGGGTCAAGAACCAGGACGACATCAATGGGGGTGAGGCCTAGAAGAAATGATGCATCGCAGGTATAAGATAATTTGTTAAAAGAATATAACAGCAAATAAATAAAAAATAACTAGAAAATACAACATTTAAGCAACACGTATACATCAAAACATCTAAATGCATGCATTTCAACACACGAGAGTAAAAACCTCTGCTTTCAAGAGAACTCATATTAAGCTCTACATCTCAAGTAAAGACGTTCAGCCAATGAGTTCTAGATTAACTGGTTTAGGAGGAGGCACCCTATGATTTTTCAAAGCGGAGATCATGGGTTGAAGTCTCACCAGGTGCAATATGCTCCAAGTGGGCCAAGAGTTTTACTACAGTGGGTCTTTGGGTGGTGGGTTTCCCCTGGAATGGTGGGCGAGCCAGCGCTGTCTGTGTTCGCGGGTGTGGGTGACCTTTCGCCAATGAATTTATCCGAGTGACCTGGCTTAAAAATTATTCGTTGGCCGTAAAAAAAAAAGTAAAAAACGTTCAACCTTCATTATAACTAACTAGTTTTTCTAACCCGCGCGTTGCGCGGGGAATTCACAATGATCTCAAATATCAAAACGCGAATGCAACAACATGTTGTGACTATATTATACGTGACGTGATAATGTATAAACTAACAATCGAGCCGACTTGGCTTTAGACTAAATTTACTTCGAACCATAGAGTAAATAACGATTAACACATAAACAAAACACTTTTAAGCATGGTTTTGAAAACCGGACCAGACCGGCCGGTCCGACCGGTTGGACCGGGAACCGGACTCCAAGCCGGTCCGGTTCGGTGCTTAAAACCGGTTTAATGTTGAAGCGGTGGTCAGACCGGTTGAACCGGTCAAACCGGCGGTCGGACGGGAACCGGACCGGTCGAAACGGTTTTTTTATATATATTTTTTATTTTTTTATATTTTTTACATATATTTAAAAAAAATAATTATAATTTTATCCGGTTCTTATATACGGTCTGATCGGTTGAAACGGTCCGATCAGTGGACCGGTAAGGCGTCCGGTTCACTGTCCCATCCGGTTTTAAAAACATTGCTTTTAAGGGAGTTGTTACAGGAATCAAAGATATAAAAAAAAATTCGCTAGAAAGGTCCTAAAGAAGCGGCAAAGAGACTGCCGTTGGCAAATCAATGAAACTTAAAACTTTTGGTGGTCAATTTTTAAAACCACTCAACATTTGATGGTCAATTTTAAAACCACTCAACATTTGATGATCAATTTTAAAACCATTGAAGGTGACTGCAGTCACCGACAATAAGGATTTATATATATATAATTTCTTATAGTCGTAGCATATATTATTGGAATTATTCAAAATACTAGTGTTATTGTAATTGCCAATTAAAAAAAACTTAATTAGTTTAAGATGTAAATTAGATTATTATGGAGGGACTAAAGTTGTAAACTCACAAACAAATCTATCTAAATAATAACCAACTTCATCTCCTCTCGGTTCCCCTCATTCGCTCGACCAAAGCTCCTGAAACCCTAACCCATTCTCTAAGGCTCTCTGCCGTCATCACATTCGAAGCCACAACAACAACCGGCCGACCCCTCCCCGGCGGTTTATGCCATCTAAACTGTGAAAAGCCTTCTTCTACCTCGTTCGATCCGATCGCAGCCCCTTACCGCGAACCCGGCAGTTTTCCTACGTGATCAAACGACACCGCCATCAACCGCTAGTTTCCAACGACGCCCCGTTGTTAGATCACAGCCTCTCATCTACCGTACGGTATGATTCCTTTTCATAATTCGTTCGGTACATTACGGGTTCAGTTCAGTTCATCATCGCGATTTGGTTCGGTTTCGTTTCGGGTTGCTTGAATGTATGTTTTGGTTGGATTTGTGTGATTATATACATGTGGTATACGTATGGATGTATGTAATCATAGTGTGTGTGCGTAGATTATATATAAGTATGTATATGTATGTCTGCGTATATATATATATATATATATATATATATATATATATATATATATATATATATATATATATATATCTGCGATATGTAAGTGTTTGTGTGTGTTTGGCATGGTTGGGTGTGATGTATAGACATTTGGGAGTAGAAGGCAGTAGGCGCATGAAGTGCCTGCCCACTTGACTTAGGCGCATGAGGCCCATTATGGGCACATGGTATTTTTCTATTTGGTTGCATGCATGTTTGTGAGTATGTATGTAGTCGTATGGCTATGTATAGGGAGATTGCATTTATTGTGGGCGCATAGGGCTGCAAATGGCTGAATGTGTGTATATATGCGATTGTACGTAATGTAGTTATTGTTGGTGTGGGTGTGTTAGTGGATGTGTGTGTGACTTGCGCATTATATATATAAGTATTTATATATACATGGGTGCCATGTGCATGGAGAATTCATAAATATGATTGTGTGCATGTGTGGTTGTTATGTCGTGGGTTGTGTTTGTTGTTGCATGTGTATGTTGTTGTGCATGGAATATGTATGCATAGAAAATTCATACGTATGTATGTATGCATAGAAATGTTGAGAATTCATGAATATGAATATGTATGCATAGAAAATGTGGGCGCATGATAGGTGATTATGTATGTCTGTGTGCACATGTAATTGGTGTGCGTGTGTATTTGCATTTGCTTGTGTACGGGGGAGTTCATATCGACAACTGACACCGTAACCGAATCGTGAAACGTGAAACCGTACGACTCCTAAATTTGTAATTAATGATTAATATTAATTATATATATACTGAATGAAATACAGGTTAATTTGGAAACCCGGTCTTTTGTGTTTACATTTAATTGTTGCTCTACACTCGAGGTGAGTTTCACGGCCCCTATTTTACTTTCTTTTTTTTTTGGGGAGAAAACATGCAAACATATTTTATAAATGGTTTATAGTATTATTGATATCGCTTGTTACGTTAGTGCAAACACACAACATGTCCTGACACACTCGAACCGTTAGTAATGGGATTAGCGAGGTAATTTTGAGTGGTACTACTGGGTCTGACAAACCCCGCCCGGGCTAGTCGCGCTAGCTTGATTGGAGGTCAAACGGGTGCTTGATTGACCTAACACAACGATTGCCACGGCCGGTTAAGACGTGGAAACACACTACGATTGCCACGGTCGGTTAAGACGTGGTGGAAACACATTGTCATGGTCTGATGAGACGTGACGGGGATACAACAAACACATATAGGACGCAAACAGTCAGCTTCGGTTCGAAACGCTAAGTAACAAGAACATAGGCTAGCTACCTAACGATATGCTCTATATACTAAACCATTGAAACGCAAACCATGGAAACGCTTACAAACACATTTATTGTTGACTAAACCTGTGAACTCACCAACTTTATGTTGACACTCTTTAGCATGTTTTCTCAGGTAACAGGAACGCTTAAGCTCATGATGCACGATTAAGGGACGCACTCAGGACATGCATCATCAAACTCATTTACTTGCATTTGACATTTTGTTTTGAATTAGCACTTATAACTTTCAGTATTGGCTTACATTTCGTTTATTCGCTTCCGCACTGTTATTTATTTCATTTACGTTACTCTGATTTAAGTCAAACGTTTATTTTTAAATTCATATAGTGTCGTTTGATATGACCGTGTCTGAGATCCTGGTTTGTCACGCGCCTAACGGTAAAACCCCGTTTGTGGAAATTGAGGGTGTGACATCCTCAATAATCATTTTATATTTAACATATTAATTGTTGTATATATTATTATTCTTATTAATCCCCTATGTCGGTGGTGATTAGTAGATTATTTTTTTGTAGGTCATTGTATTAAGTGATTTATATTATATAATTTAGTGTCTATTATATAATATAAAAAATAGTGCATATCAACTATCACCACGTGCTTCACTGCTTTGTCAATTATTAATACCGTGAATATTTTTTCTTTCATCTAGGAAATATAAAGTAAAAAGGTTAAATTACTCGAGCTCTTTTACTACATATAACACCCGGGTTCGAGTCTAACATTCATTATACTTTGCATGATTTCTTAATTAACTCATATTTTAGTTTCTCATATAAATAATAGTAGTTCAAATTATATCTATCTTAAAAAACTTTATTATATAATACTACGTGTTTATTTTTATGTGTAATTTTTTTTTGAACGAGTTGGGTCAAATATTATAATTTTATTTCGTTGGTATAAATTTGAGTTACTCTATGTTTTGATATAAAATTTGCTAGGAAATGTGTGTAATGCGAATGTAATATATGCTTTATCATACCGTCTACATAAATTGTGTTTGAAATATAGTCGATTTAAATAAAATTTGTTTTCATTCGATGGTACAAATTAATTACTCCATGTTTTACGTAAACTTAGTTTGAAAACAAGTTGAATCGATTATATTTTATACTTGATCATTACACTTACGCTCGCCGCCGCAGCAATACGCGGCGAGTTAAATAACTACTTAGTAACTATAAACTTACTTGTGTTTTATGGGTTGTACATAATCTAGTGAGTTGTATTATTTTTTTTTTCTTTCTTACTTTTAACCCCCATGTTTTTACATCTTTTCTAGACCTTATAATTTTTCTTTTTTAACTTTGGTTCCCTATAATTTTAATCTTTTATACATTTTTTGTTTTACGTTTCGGTTTAAACTTTACGAGTTAACACGCCATAACGTGTGGGTTCAATGTTTTTACATCAATTTTCCATTCAGTTTCAATTTTCCCGCTTTTATTTTTTATAATACTGGTTTTTATGGTGTTGATGGTCGCTGATGGTGATGCAAAATTGATGGTCACTGAGTTAGGGGCTGTTTGGTATGATCTGAATGATTAAGTGCTGAATGGTTAAGAGGTCTGAATGGTTAAGAGGCTCTGAACCAGTAAGTGCTGAACCAAAATGTGCTGTTTGGTTGAATCTCTGAATGGCTGTACAAAATGACAAATTTACCCCTCTGAATTATTTTGGGCTGAATAAAATGTATCTGTTTGGTTAGATGTCTAAATGACTGTACGTGAATGATCAATAGGTTAACAAAATACAACATATTAAAATTCAAAATCAAAATATTTCAAATACAAAATACTAATATCCAAATACACTTTCAAATACAACATACTAATATCCAATTACAAAGTAATTCAAATATTAATCAATTGAAACTAATTGACTAGCTATCTCATCACGTAAATTATTCATATAATTAATGCCTTGTGAACCCCATTCTATATCATGAATAAACTGATCATCATTGTTACCACCTTGTGCTTCTGCAAACAATGTGTTCTCGTCGTATGCCATAAACAACTGATCATGAATGTTGCATTATACAGCTCCGCAGCCCTTCTGTAAAAGTCAGCAACTTCACTCCATATGCTTAATTCAACAGCTAAAGCAGCAGCAGACTCCATATGCTTAGCAGCATCCCATGGTTTGACTTTTTGTTAAGTCTAAACAACTGTAAACACATATAATTCTCTAACAGAAAGACATGACTACTTTAAGAAGGATATGAAGAGAGCATTTCTTGTCCTTTTGAAGCTTTCTCAAATGCTACTTTTGCTTTCTCCTGTTTTTTAGCAAACCAAACGAATTAAACCAAACGATTATAAACAATAAGATAATATAACAAACTAAGGAACACTTTTTTCTTATGTAATATTCACTAGAAGATACAGATAAAGCCTATAATGCAATCGGAAATTCCTCATTAAGATATTGACTTAAATACTTATCACCTGCAGTATATATCACATACTATCTACACCATCCTACAATAAAACTTCTATCCAAGAACTAATATCAATTCTGAGTTCATGAAGAAAGAGGAAAAGCAAATGCATGCGTCTTCTGCCATGTAACTGTGAACAATCATGCTTTTATAGATCTATTGTAACTTAAGGAAGGCACATTGATACTAATTATTGCAAATTTTATAAATCCTAGGTTTTACTATGAAAACCACTATAGTTGTCAAACTCAACTCAAAATCACCAAGCCTAATAAATGAATCACATACAACAACACAACCCCTGTGCTGCTACCTGCTAGCCCAATCTTTATGCAAGTAATGCTTCTGCAATTAAGTAAGCTCGAAGAGCAAATATCGCAGATCAAAATTAAAATCCCATAAACTCCAATGCCTTTTAACATCTACTCTAACTACACCAATTCAAATCTCTACAACTTCAAGCAAAATGAAACTTTCATCACTTCCTAAAACAAAGGAACGCACTTTGACTTCGGATGTCAAAAGGCCCAAGTTCAACTTCAAGATCAACACCAATTCTAACAAATTCGAAGCTAATTGCATCCAACTACACACACGACGATGTCAAATTCGTAACAAGTCAATACCTATTCACGCATTCAATCACAGTACCAAACCATAACCCCAAACCAACTCCGATCTCCATTCGACCAAAACCAAACACAAACGCCCTAATTTCCAACCCTCAGTTCCTCAGCTAAATCAACGATTCACGAACCACACATCACAAAACCAAAACTAACAAAAGCAAAACGAAATCAAATAGCAAGGGAATCAAACGGAATCAGAGGGAATCACCAGATTGCTGTTGATGCGTTCGAGATCCAAACACTTGACGGCGACGACGTCATTGGATGGGAGATAGATGGCTCTGTAGACGGTGGCGCTGGCGCCGTAACCAACTTCTTCTAGAAGGTTGTAGTGTTGGGGATTGGTGGTGTAGGTCTTCATGAGTGATCGGAGAAGAAGGTGACGGCATAGACTGTGAAGACTAATGCATGCGTCTTCATGAAGAAAGTGGAAGATAGAACAGGCTGTTGTCGGAGGTCTTGAATCGAAGGGATCGAAGGGGATCGAAGGTGATCGAAGGGGAAGATGAAGATCGAAGGGGAAGATGAAGATCGAAGGTGGAACTTGGAACAGGCTGTGGTCGGAGGTGGAAGATGAAGATCGAGGCTGAGGATGAAGATCGAAGGTGAGAGTGAAGATGGAAGATGAGGTTTTGTGAGCTCTGAATGGAAGATGAAGATCGAGGGTATTTGAGTCTGAAAGTTCATTCAGCGTGATTTTAGAGCTGAACCATTCAGCACTGAATGGTTCAGTTAAGAGGCGCCTTTTTTTCAAAACAAACACTCCTGCCTCTTAACGGTTAAGAGGTAGCCTCTTAATGGAACCATTAAGAGGCTACCAAACAGCCCCTTAATCTTTTATACATTTTTTTGTTTTACGTCCGTCGCTGCAATGCGGGGGACTTAATACTAGTTTGTTATATCTATTAAACAACTACCATCATACTTGAATTTCTTAGTATTAGAGAAGCATAAAATTCTGTTGATCAGTGATACGGGTGTGATCATATTGATTTTGTGATGGCTGTTAGTATTAGTAACAAATGGAGTAATAACAATGTTGATATGAATATGACACCTTGGTTTGTAAATTGTGCAGTGTGTTCTGATGCGTTTTAGTTCCAATCCCAATTCACGATGTGAGATAAGTGATATGCACGCATCACATATGCAAGGCATAACAAAAAAAAAATACCAAAATTTAATTATACAAAACAAATTTTATTATAATTAACTGTTAGACTTTAGTCATCATTTAATTATATATCTTAACTACAGAAAAATTGATAGAATTAGTGATTGACTACATAATAATAAGAAGAAGAAAACTATTTGTCACTATTTGATATTATAAAGATTGAAATTGGTCACGAAAACTGACAAATAATACGAAACATCAAAGATATCACAACTAATCCAGATAATCTTGAAAAACAAGTTCGTGGTTGGGTAGGGACTGAGACCTAAAAAAGAAAGAAATGAGTTTGTGGTTAGCCACGTACTAGAGTGTCAAAACTGAAACAAACAAAACAAATAAATTATATAACAACGATGCGGAATCATTAACTATCACTGTCGGGGCAAGAACCACGACGACGACAAGTCGACAACAAAGGGGTGAGGTCTACTATAAGCAATAGGTCACTTATGTAACATAAGGAGATTCACTACCTGTATAAGTGTTTATATACTTAATACACTACAACAATTTCATTCTATACCGACAAAGGCTATAGCGACGACAAAAGTCGTTGGTACAAAACGCTCTGTACCGACGACATGTCGTCGGTACAGATAAAAATAAAAAATTCAACACTGAATCTATACCGACGACATGTCGTTGGTATAGAGTTGCGCGGGCTGCCAAAAAAAAGGCGGTATGATAAAAAACTCTGTCCCGACGACAAGTCGTTTCTAAAGAAAAAAATATTTTATTTTATCTTTTTTTAAAACCTTTTAGCTTAAGAAAGTAAAATTAAAAAAACCAGGGTTCTCTGTCCCGACGACACGTCGTCGGGAAAGACAAATATTAAAATTATTTCTTTTCTTTATTTAAACATTCGTGTAAGAAAAATAAAAATAAAAATGTTTTTACTTTTCCCGACGACAAGTCGTCGGCATAGGTAATAAATAAAAAAAATTATTATTTTTATCATCTATAGGGACGATTTTTTTTTATCTATAGCGACGACATGTCGTCGCTATAGAGTGCAGACCCCTTAAATCGCAGTTTCGACCTTCTGCCCCATTTTTCAACCAAAAAACCCCATTTTTTCTCCCGACTTCATCTCGGTTCATCTCGGTTTCAACCAAATTGAAGTGTTTTAAGGTAAGAATGATGTTTCTTTTACTATAATGAAGTTATATAATCTTGTTTTTATAAGTTTTATCTAAATTTTATGTTTTAGGTGAGATTAAAGTTTAAAGGTTGAAATTAAAGGATTTGAAGATTTTCAAGGTATGAAATTCGTTTATAGCTTATGATTTAAGTGTTGTTTGGTGAATATGTATGTGATTAGGTTTATATGATTGTAAAATTGTATATATATGTAAATATATATGGGTTTGATGTTAGATTAGGTTATATGGGTTTGATGTTAGATTAGGTTATGCCCACCAAGTGTTTGATGAAATGTCACCATATATATTTTCATGGTTTTAAGTTTGTATGCATTTTTATATGTGTTATTTTATATGTATATGGTTTTATGTGTTTAGTTGTTTATGTGTATGTTTATATGTATGTAATTATGTTAATTCTGTATGTGAATGTTTGTATGTATTTATGTTTATATGTTTATTCATTAGTATATTATATGTTTGTTTTTTATAATTGTGTAGTAAGTATGTTGTATACTTGTATGCTTTTTGTATAGTTGTAAGTGTGTATGTAAGTATGTTTTATACTTGCATGTAAGTATGTTTGTATTTTTATAATTATGTATGTAAGTATGTTGTATATTTGTATGTTTGTACACTTGTAAGTGGTTGTGTTGTGATTATGCTTGTATGTATGTATATGTAAGTGTATATGACTTTAATGTTAGTATATCTTTGTGAATATGTTAATTGATAAAGTTGTATTTCCATGTTTTATAACACCATAGATATGACAATTGATAAGAGTTGGATTAAATTGCGAAATCGGAGTTCTCCGGAATTTATAAAAGGTCTTCGTAGCTTTCTAGAGATTGCCAAGAACCATGTTGACAGTTTAGGAAAATCATTTTGTCCATGTAAACGATGCTGCAATGGGTGCCGGCAGGATCTGGATATTATTTATGCCCACATACATGACAATGGGTTTCTACAATCATATAAGACGTGGACTTATCATGGTGAGAAATATCCACATGCTTCAGAAATAGAAGACCTTTTTGCTCCAAGAAAATCTATTCCAGCAACAAATAATGAGATGTTTGATGCAATCGATGATGTTATGGCGGAGCAGAATGTTAACGAAGAAAATGTAGACGAAGATGGAACCGGTTTTGACCCGGAGTTTGATGCATTATTTAAGGAGCTGAATACCGAGTTATACCCCGGTTGCAGTTGGATGTCTTCTTTAAACTTTTTAGCAAAATTGATGCATATCAAGGTTATCAACAAATGGACGGATAGTTCATTTAACCAACTTTTAGAGTTTTTGAGAGTTGCATTCCCTAAAGAAAATCAAATTCCAACCTCATACTATGAAGCTAAGAAGAGATTAAGAAAGATTGGGTTAGGATATGAATCTATCCATGCTTGCATTAACGATTGTGCTCTGTTTTGGAAAGAAAATGAGTTGATGCAAAATTGTCCGATTTGTAACGCGAGTAGATGGGTTGACAAAAACACAAAGGGGAAGAAAGTACCTCAAAAAGTGTTGCGCTACTTTCCTTTAACTTCCCGACTTCGACGAATCTACAGCTCAAGATTCACAGCAAAAGAAATGACATGGCATTATACTGGACGCTCAACGGATGGTATGATGCGTCATCCAGTTGATGGGAAGGCATGGCAAGACTTTGATGAAAAATTTCCTGATTTTGCTAAAGAACCCCGAAATGTACGTTTGGGTTTGGCTGCGGATGGTTTTAATCCATTCGGTAACATGAGTCAATCTTACAGTATGTGGCCAGTGGTGTTAACAACATATAACACACCACCATGGTTATGTATGAAAGAGTCTTCTTTTATGTTGACCTTGCTTATTCCCGGGCCTAAATCTCCTGGAAAGGACATTGATGTTTTCCTAAGGCCTTTAATAGATGAGTTGAAAATGTTATGGGTCGAAGGAGTTCAAATGAGAGATGCATCAACCAAAACTGTATTCAGGATGCGTGCAACTCTATTATGGACTATAAACGATTATCCTGCTCGTAGCTATATGTCTGGATGGAGTGGTCAAGGTTATATGGCATGCCCTACTTGTAACGTAGACACACCCTCGTGCCCTATAACAAATAAAATAACCTTTACTGGTCATAGACGATTCTTGACAAAAAAACATAGTATGAGAGATGATCTTTTGTTCAATGGCAAAAAGAGACAAGAGATCCTCCTAGACGTTTGAGTAATGCACAAATCTTAAAACAACTAAAAAGCCTCCCGGATCGTGTTCCAGGGAAACATCCTACGCATGGAGGTGTGAAAAGAAAGCGTGCTGCAACCGAGTTGAATTGGACCAAACGGAGTATCTTCTTTGAGCTGGAATATTGGTCTTCACTCATTTTAAAACACAATCTTGATGTCATGCATGTAGAGAAAAATGTTTGTGAGAGCTTGTTGGGTACTTTGCTAATGAATGAAAAATCAAAAGACACGCACAAAGCAAGACAAGACTTGCAAAATATGGGTATTCGACCTGATTTATGGCTAGTAAAGAAAAACAACAAGGTCTACCAACCACATGCTTCTTATTCTTTCACACCCGGTGATCGTGAACGTTTTTGTCAATTCGTTAAAGGAGTGAGACTACCTGATGGTTTTGGTTCAAACTTTAAAAATAAAGTGCTTTCTAATTATTCAAACATAATTGGGTTAAAGTCTCATGATTATCACATCCTAATGCAACGATTGCTACCAATCGGGGTGAAAGTTGGTCTCCCAAAAAATGTGTCCACAGCAATCATTGACCTTTGTACATTTTTTCAGAAAATCTGTGCAAGATCAGTAAATGTGAGTGACATGTACAAAACAAATAAGGAAGTAGTAAAGATATTATGCAATTTGGAATTGATATATCCTCCAGCATTTTTTGATATAATGGTTCATTTAGTTCTTCATTTACCTGAAGAAGCTATTCTTGGTGGTCCCGTTTATATGAGATGGATGTATCCTTTTGAAAGATACATGAAAAAGCTCAAAGCATATGTTAGAAACAAAGCTAGACCTGAAGGCTCAATAGCAGAAGGTTATGTTGCAGATGAGGCATTGACATTCTGCTCTATGTATCTTGAAGGTATGCAAACCAAATTCAACCGACCCGATAGAAATGCAGATGCTGGCATCCCAAAAAGACAATTCCATGTTTTTTCATCACAATGTCGACCAATGTCTAAAAAGAAAATCATTGCGATATGTGAAGATGACTACAAATCATTACATTGGTTTGTACTAAACAATTGCAATGAAATTAGTGACTACAAATCGGAATTTAAATCTAAATTTCCTGGATGTAGTATGAAAACAGAATTTTCTTCATGGTTAAAGTATAAAGCTAATACATCATCATTAGCAGCATCATCTTCTTTGTCTCAAGGGGGTATCAAAGAATTAAAGGCATTGGCACATGGTCCTTTAAACGCATATTCTTACACTGCTTGCATAGTCAATGGTGTTAGATTTGTGGTTCATAGTCGTGATGTTCGACACACAACTCAAAACAGTGGTGTTGTTTCAATAGGAGAAGACGATACTCCATTTTATGGTCAGTTAGAGGAGATCTTAGAGTTGAACTACATAGATGGTTACTCGGTTGTACTATTTCGTTGTAAATGGTTCAAAACATCTGGTAAGAGGTTAATCAAGCAAAACAATGTCACTGTTATCAACATCAGCGACACATGGTATGATGATGATCAGTACATTTTAGCCACACAAGCTAAACAGGTGTTTTATCTTGAAGATCCTTCTCGAACCACCGACAATTGGAGGGTTGTTGAAGACGTTCACCATCGAAAACTTTGGGATCATCCCACCATGAGTGTTGTTAACGAGATAGATATATTGCACGACACCCAATCATCAGATTATAACTTGGTTGTCGATTCAGGTTATGAAGTTGGTGAATCAAGTGCACAATTCATTGATGATGACACAAATGTCTTGCAATACGCGCAATCAGATAGATTTGGTAAATTGGTAGTCGACTTAGGCTACTTGCCCATGAAATCAACTTTAGATGTTGGTGAATCAAGTGCACAATTCAATGATGATGAAAATTTTATTGATGATAATGAAGAAGATGAAGATGAAGACGAATACAATTCTGATGAGGAAGATGATATAAATGATGATAACGAAAACGACGAAGAAGATGATCTAGTAGACACCCTTTATTGTAGTGATGATTCCGATTGAAAGTATGTTTATTATTTTTGTTTATGTTTATGGTTTATGTTTATATTATATATTTACAACATATTTATTTTTGCATGTGTTTATTATTAATGTTTATTATCTTTGCATAGGTATATTGTTAATGTTTATTGTCTATTTTTGTTGAAGCATGTCAACATATATTGCTCGAGGACATGGTGGGGATGGCGGGGATCTACCTCCGCATGGGGATCCAAATAGGATTCCAACAGGTTGCGAGTCTTGTAAGTTATTTGTTAGAGTTAAAAATACATCTTTATGTTGAACATATATAATCTCTGTTTCCTGACTTTTCAATTGCATATATTAATGTAGCACAACCCGCAAGAAAAAGAAGATCAAAAGGAAAAAACATTAAATTATTTAAAAATTTGAGCAAAATAAAGGCCAACCATTACCGATTGAAGTTGAAAGCAAGGGGGGCCAATATAAGTTTGTTGGAGAGAACAGCTCGGATTTTATAAGGTTAATCTCTAATGAGATTAGTAAGGTTGTTCCTTTCCATTATCCCAGTTGGCAAGCTGTTCCTGATGAATTTAAAAGAGCCATATATCCCACACTTTTTGTAAGTATACAATGTTATGTTTTTATTATATTTTAATTATATAAGTGTTACATGTTTTCTAATTACATGCTTTGCAGGAATATTTTGATCTTGCTAGATGGAGGGAAAGCGAACAGTGGGAAGGCATAAGGCTCGGAATCACTGCCGAGTGTCAAAGAGCCTATAAAGATCGAAAGCAAGTTCTAAAATCTCATTTTCAGATCGGCTCCTATAAAGATCGAAAGCAAGTTCTAAAATCTGATTTTGACATGTCGTCGCTATAGACTGTTATCTTTTTTAAAAAAATATATATATTATCTATAGCGACGACATGTCGTCGCTATAGATGGCCTAAAAAAATATATTATTTATAGGAACGACATGTCGTCGCTATAGATAAATTAAAAAAATAAATATCATCTATAGCGACGACATGTCGTCGCTATAGATAATATACATATATATTTTTTTATTTTTTTTGTTCGTTAATTTCAGAAACCACGACTGTTATAGCGACGACATTTCGTTGCTATTGATAAATTTATGCCGACGACGTCTATCACGACGACATTTTAACTTATAACTACTAATTTTTTGGGACAAATTCTATAGCGACGACATGTCGTCGCTATAGATCAAAATATTCTATAGCGACGACATGTCGTCCCTATAAGGTCTCACTTTTTTGTTGCTATAGACCCATTTTCTTGTAGTGATAATATTTAGTTATTAAGTAATGTTAATGAAAAAATGGGTGTGACACCACGCATCATCGCTCAAACATGGTTCATCAAGAGAGTTGATTATGTTCTAGGTCGATTGTAAATTTTAAGGTACATATTGTGATAATTACTATAATGATGGTTGGTCCCATAGCTCTATCCTAACATGTTATTGGTCACACTTTTGCCCCCATCTATAATGCCTTGTAAACTTCAATCATTATTCATAACTAAATACAAACTTATTACAATTATTCATCATAAAATTGTATTTAACCTCAAAAAGTGAGTGTGTGGTGTATATATAAGAAGATACGTTTAATAATGTTGTTATTTACTTTACTCAAAGTTTATATATATTTTAGTTTGTATTAGTTGCCAACCAGTTTAAAAACGATTAATTAAAATAACAAAAAGAACTCAAATTAAAACTCGAGGTCAATCAATTTTAATCATAGTTTATTGATAATAGTAACTCGTATCGATAATATGCTTAGTTGACACCCTAATTTCACTTTTGTTATGATTAATAATATAACTTGCATAATAATCATAAATTTACGCTTGATTTTCGTTTGATTCGTTTATAAAGAGTGAGAGTCTCCTATTTCACTCATGAGCATCTATCATGACCAAAAAAGAATGAAATGCAAATCTATGATAAGTATATGTTGATTATCATATTTAACAAAATAAGCATAAAATTATGAGTGTAATTTGTTAAAATATAAGAGTTAAAACTTAAAAGTATTGTAAATTTTAAATTAATTTTGCCTAGTAATAATAATAATTGGAACCTTTTGTTGCATAATAACTATTCAGAAGCCTGGTGGTAGAACGTTTGAATTTACAACCATAGACAATGACGACGGAGTTTAAGGAAAGCTTAGGGAGGCGGCGGCGAAAGTAAATTATTTTAGGAGGCGGATTTTATATTTATTAAAAAATTTCGACTACCGGATAAAAATTTACACCATTGAACCGAAAATTTACGCTACTTGCGTTTATTTAAACTTATAAACGTACATAATATCATGTATTCATGTGCATGTTCTAAACTAAAACCGCCTCACACAATTAATCAACAAATCTCATCACCCATCAAAAGAAAACACAAAGATCACCAACTTACAATCACGAGCATCGTGCAGGGTACAACACCACAAGCTAAGAGTACAAGAACACCAAGCGTTTACAACAGAGCGTACATCTATATCTCCTCTTAACAATATTACACACCGGAACGAAGCAAAACCTCCGTTTGTGAGCGCAATCGACGGCCTCCACTTTGCCACCGCATCGGGGACAAGCTCCGGGAGCTTCGTGACGACTCAACTCCTTTTCTTCTTCGTTGCAGACGTATAACAGTCTCATTTAACAATAATTCGATCGATTTGATGCAGATGATTGAATTTGATTGATTGAATTGGGGGTAATTTTGCCCTAATTTTGGTTTCTTCAGAGATAAGTTTGTGAGGTGATGAGCACAGATATGTGTGTTTGTGTGTGGGTGCGTGGGTGTATATATAGATGATAGATGATAGATGATAGATATCTGTTGCTTCAACCGAATAATATTATTTTGTTTCTTGTTTGTCATTTAAGAGTGATATTATCCAACGGATTTTATGCAATGGCGGTTTAGGAACTTTTTGGGCGTGTTAGAACTTATAATATAACGTAGTTGTACCATGCGTTTTAATAGTTTGCACGTATATTTAGATACGAGACTGATTAAATAAAAATATATCTGTAATTAAAAATCATGACAACTATTACTATCCGATAATATAATTTATTATTTATTTTGCTTTTTAATTGTTTAAAATGTTTTAAGTAAACTTTAATTTTATTTTTTGAGTTCGTTATATATTTATTAATTTAAACTTGAAGGAACGGCGATGATGACGAAATGACTTATGTATACGTAACTTGTATGAGGTTATATGTACGTAACTTTTACATGTATACTTGGTAACACGTACTTACATATACATAATCTCTATATGTATGTAACTCTTAATTGTACACTTTGTAACATGTATTTACATATATGTAACCCCTGATTTTAATAGTTTTCATTTATAACGGTTTTCAAGAGATCATCCCCTATTTAAATAGTATAACATAGTTAGTAACATGTCTTTATAATTTAGTTTCAACAGTTTTTTAGTTTCAACTTGATCCTACTATACTTTTCATAATTTACAATTTTTTCGCTTTACGTTTTGGTTTAACTTTTGCAAGTTAACACGGAGCAGCGTGTGTGTGGTTCAACGTTTTTACGCTTATTTTTTGTTTGTTAAGGACATCATCGCAACATGCTGGTCCTAGATAGACTTATTGTTTTATATGTTTTGCGTTTCGTCTGCGTTGTTAAATGTTTTTACGTTTACTGTCACACCCCAACCTTGACGGCGGAATCGTCGAGGCGTGAGAGTTACGATTGTTCACAGCCACATAACGCTATTGCCTGAAACATGTTAAAAATAAAAGGTCAACATATTGTTGGTGAGCATTCTATAGTTTTTCATACATAAGTATATAAAAGATGGCAATTCATGTTGTAAATTAGAGAACAAGGTAACTAGGGATGTAAGACAGAATGCACAATCAAACCTTGACAAAGTTTTACAAGTCTCAAACGTTTACAAGTATATACGATTAGCTAAGTGTACTTGGATCAACCAAGCAGGCTTGTCAGGCCCATAGATCTATGACGTCGCCAGGCTAGCAATAGTTAATGATTGTACATATATTCGACATTACATGGTAGCTACAAGATTCAACTAATCACAACACACAAGCAAATTGCCATAAGTTTACAAGAATCAAACGTGTTTACAAGTGTAATAATTAATAAGTAACATGTTTCACCCCAAAGTGTGAAAATATGAAAAAGGGGTATAGAAATACTCACTTGGCGATTAAGTATATGATGGATGATTAATAAGAAATAATAACAAGCGTCGTTTCAACGAATCCTTTACAAGGCACCTAAAACGTATTTATTACAAGATTAATAATAAGTTTATCAATTTAAACGTGAATTAGGGTTTTAGATGGAATTTGGGGTTATTTTATAAGTGAAGTTAATAAACGATTATTTATACTTTGTTTGATAACGGATGTATCATTTATAAAATTTTCAAGGAATTTAATCCTTTATATTAATTTGTGAAAATTATGAAATACATATAATTTCTACGAGAAATACATAATTACGTTTACATCGTGACCAATAATAATTTAATCTTTTAAACTATTATTTAAAGTCTATTTTTTTTTTATAAAAATAAACTAAGTATTATATTTGTAACTTAATATTTTATAAAAATATATTAAAGTATTTAAGGTTATAATTTATAAAAAGATACATAAATAATTTTAAAAATAAACAAAGTTTACAAAACGAATTTTTATAATTTTTAGAATTTATTATAATTAATTTAAGGCTTAAAAGGCTATTTAAAAAAATAATGGGGTGGCCGGGTTTCGAACCCGCGACCTCATGCTCAACATGGAACGCAGGGACCAGTGGAACAAGGGCCTAAGCCGCGATAATGTTCTGTTTTAATTTCTTTTAAACACCAATTGAAATTCATCCCCAATTCACATAAACCCTAGATTTGATTTGATCCAAATTGAGGGTCAATTCGAATCTGTTAAAGTTCAAATTCATGGGGCTTTTGATCCCCATGTAAAATCGAGTACAAGGGTGTGTTCAATTACCTGGTCTGATGTTGAATCGATAGAGAACAGATTAAGAACAGCCGCGGAAATGGAGATATTGATTCGAGATGATTGTGTTGATAGTAATCAAATTCCTTGCACAGACAGTTCGAGTGATGATGGTAAACAAA
This sequence comes from Flaveria linearis, assembly GCA_024085815.1. Taxonomy (NCBI): domain Eukaryota; kingdom Viridiplantae; phylum Streptophyta; class Magnoliopsida; order Asterales; family Asteraceae; genus Flaveria; species Flaveria linearis. Next base: position 5,724,495 of record CM044010.1, read on the forward strand.
AGCCCCTTATCAATTTGGGTTTAGAAAGCTCGAAGGTTGGTGTTCGATAGAGTTGCAGGTCGCGATGAAGACGATGATCGAATTCGATGTATAGGTATGTGTTTGATCAAATTGATATTACAGACAGTTTGTGCGAAGGTAAATGATCGTTTGCCCTCTATTTATAGGGTGTAACTCGATGTTTAGTTTTGCGAACGGTTCCACCTATTTGTCGGACTTTCGGTTTGAATTTGATTGTGATTGAACAGATTTTAAATTAAATTGATGTGTTGATTATGATTGTAATTGTGCTTTCACTTTACAGACTGGTTGGTTGAATCAATTTGTCGAGTTTTAATTTGAATTTGATTTGGTTTCAAATGGTTTAAGCGGGTTCGGTTTTAAACCGCGGAATCGAGGCACATTTTCGAATTGCATGGGACCATGAGTTCGAATCTCTGTCGCGAGCTTGTCTGGGTACTTTAATTGGGTTGAAATTGTGTATTTTGGGTGTTTGGGCATCGCCGGACTTCGGCCGGAGATTGGCCGGAAAACAGGCCGGAAAATCGAGGGGGGCAGGGGTTGATTTCGAAAATTGGAGAGTTACACAATGGCCCCTGCGGTTTTGATTATTATTATTTTATGTATAAAAGTTTTATTTAAGTTTTTAAATTGACATAAATGGTCCTTGAACTTAAATAAACTTTTATAAATTATTTTTACTAATTACTACATTATTATCATTATTAGTTAATATTATTATAATTAAACTATTATTATTATTATTAGTTGTTATTATTATTATTTTATAATTACGCTATTATTATTATTACCATTATTATCCATTATCATTATTATTATTGTAAAAAAATTTTAAATATCGAAAAATACGAGACGTTACAGTCTCCCCTACTTTAGGAAATTTCGTCCCGAAATTTGTTCACGAGATGGCTTAGACGACAAAAAAAAAATGAGAACACTTGGAAGAACTTTCAGGTTTTGATAAGGTATCAAAAGAAGAAAATTCATCATCGATTAAGCTGACCTCTTTAGTGTTTACTTTATGTGCAATGGCAGAGCCATTAGAGGTAAAAAGAGAGTCTAAAGTGTGTGGCTTATAATTAGCATTATACGCTTTCTTATTGATTAAAAATAAACGTTAATACAAGATGTTACCGTCTCCCCTACTTTAAAGAATTTCATTTAGAAATTAAAAATGAACTAAACGAACAAATACGGGTATCTCTGCTTCATATGATCCTCCCGCTCCCACGTGAACTCAGCTCCACACTTGTTCTCCCAACGAACCTTGACAATTGGAGTAGTTGTGGTCCTAGTCTTCTTCATGATGCGATCCATAATCTCGACAGGTTTCTCGATGAAGTGCAATGACTCGTCGATCTGAATGTCTTCCAGTGGAACATGCAGACTCTCGTCGGCCAAACACTTTCTCAGATTTGAGACATGAAACACAGGATGAACTCCACTAAGGTCGGAAGGTAGTTCCAGTTTATAAGCCACTTTCCCAATCCTTTTCAGGATTTTGAAAGGTCCTACAAATCTTGGAGCTAATTTGCCCTTCTTTCCAAAGCGAATAACACCTTTCCATGGTGAAACCTTAAGAAGAACCATATCACCAACTTGAAACTTCAACGGTTTACGATGCTTATCGGCATAACTCTTTTGCCGACTTCTTGCCACTTCTAGGTTCTTGCGGATTGTAGCAACTTTATCGGTCGTTTCTTGTATAAGTTCAGGACCAGTGATAAAGTTTTCACCAATATCAGCCCAACAGATCGGTGATCGGCATTTACGACCATAAAGTGCTTCGAATGGTGCCATCTTGATACTCGAGTGATAACTATTGTTATACGAAAATTCCGCGAGAGGTAAATGCGTATCCCAATTACCACCAAAGTCAAGGACACACAATCGTAGCAAATCCTCAAGGGTTTGGATTGTTCGTTCGGTTTGACCATCAGTTTGAGGATGGTAAGCCGTACTTAAATCCAATTGAGTACCCAAGAGTTCTTGCATAGATGACCAAAAGTGCGAAGTGAAACGAGCATCTCGATCAGAAATAATGTGCAATGGTACGCCATGACGACTCACAATTTCATCAATGTATATACGAGCTAGTCTTGAAACCTTGTAGGTGTCTCGTATAGGTATGAAATGTGCCGTCTTGGTCAAACGATCCACAATCACCCATATACTATCATGACCACGAGAAGTACGTGGCAACTTGGTTATGAAATCCATGGATACATGTTCCCATTTCCACATAGGGATTTCAGGTTGTTCAAGTAAACCACTTGGTCGTTGATGCTCGGCTTTGACTTTTGCACACGTGAGACATTTGGAGACATGAACCGCAATATCTTTCTTCATTCCAGGCCACCAATATTGACCATGCAAATCCATGTACATTTTATCGGAACCAGGATGAATAGAATATCGGGTGTGATGAGCTTCGTTCAAGATGATGTGTCGAAGGTTATCACGATTTGGAATCCAAAGTCAATTCATAAAGTACCATAGGCCGTTTGGTTTTTCCTCCAGTTGTGATCGAACGTTAGACACCAAATCCTCATTACTTCCTTCGTCGGTTATTGCCGCTTGCTGAGCCTTACGAATGCATAACTCGAGATCACTATCAATTCTTATGTTTTGGAGCATGATAGTAGCCTCGTTAATATCCACACGGACCTCGGTATCAAATTCTCTTAACGTGTGAAACCACTGTCTTCGATCTCGGATTCCTTGTAGCGAGACGGTTTTGTTATGGACCTTGCGACTCAGCGCGTCGGCTACAACATTCGCCTTTCCAGGATGATAGCGAATGTCACAGTCGTAGTCGCTGATTAACTTGATCCAACGTCGTTGTCTCATGTTGAGATCTTTTTGGTTGAACACATGTTGGAGACTTTTGTGGTCGGTGTAGACTATGCATTTCGTCCCATAAAGATAATGTCGCCAGATCTTCAAAGCGAAAACCACAGCACCGAGTTCAAGATCATGAGTCGTGTAATTCACCTCGTGAATCTTCAATTGTCTTGATGCATAAGCTATCACCTTTCCTCGTTGCATAAGAACACAACCAAGACCTTGTTTTGAAGCATCACAATATACGGTGAAATCATCGTTTCCATCGGGTAGGGTCAAGATAGGAGCATTGCTTAGTTTGTGTTTTAATGTTTCAAAAGCTTCCTCTTGCTCGGGCCCCCACTCGAATGGTTTATTCTTTTGTGTTAAGGAAGTGAGCGGCTTTGCGATCCTCGAAAAGTTGGCGATGAATCGCCGATAATAACCAGCAAGACCAAGGAAAGAACGAATCTCGGTCGGTGTCGTGGGAACACACCAGTTCTTCACAGCTTCCACCTTTGCAGGGTCAACGTGAATTCCTTGGCTATTCACCACGTGTCCTAGAAATTGAACCTCCTTGAGCCAGAAATCACACTTCGAGAACTTCGCGTACAATTGCTCTTTCTTCAACAGTTCAAGAACTTGTCGTAAATGCAGTTCATGCTCGGCGTTGGTTTTGGAGTAGATGAGAATGTCGTCAATGAAGACGATCACAAACTTATCTAGATAAGGCTTGCATACTCGGTTCATAAGATCCATGAAAACAGCAGGAGCATTAGTCAAGCCAAAAGGCATCACCGTAAACTCATAGTGCCCATAACGAGTACGAAATGCGGTCTTGGGGATGTCATCATCATGGAATCGTAACTGATGATATCCAGAACGTAGATCAATCTTCGAGAATATAGTAGCTCCTTGAAGTTGATCAAACAGATCGTCGATACGAGGAAGAGGATACCGGTTTTTGATGGTCAACTTGTTGAGCTCTCGTAATCGATACACATACGGAATGACCCATCTTTCTTCTTCACAAATAAGACAGGTGCTCCCCAAGGAGAAGAACTAGGGCGGATAAACCCTTTTTCGGATAATTCCTGGAGTTGGCTAGAGAGTTCTTGCAATTCCGATGGTGCAAGCCGATATGGTGACTTAGCCACGGGGTTTGCTCCCGGTATCAAATCAATTTTAAATTCAACTTCACGCACGGGAGGTAAACCACTAAGGTCATCGGGAAATACTTCAGGAAAGTCTCGTACAATAGGGACATCCTTAAGTTCTTTCCCTTTGGCTTTAGTGTTGACCACGTAAGCCAAGAAGGCCATATACTTCTTGCTTAAGCACTTTCGGGCTTGAGTGCAAGACATGAGTTTGAGTCCTTGTGATGATTTCTCACCGAACACTTTCAAAGTATCCCCGGATGGTAACGGTATTCGGATACACTTCTCAAAACAAACGATCTCTGCATGATGTTTGGCTAGCCAATCCATTCCAATGATGACGTCGAAGCTTCCGAGTTTCATAGGAATAAGATCAATAGAGAATTCGTGTTCGTTAAAGTTTATGGTGCAATCACGTATTATGATGTCAACGACAATAGGTTTTCCATCGGCGACTTCGACTGTGTAGGGTCTTTCCAGATTAATACGTGATTTAGAAAGTATGGGTTCAAATTCTAACGACACGAAACTCTTATCGGCACCCGAATCAAATAATACAGATGCATAATGATCATTTACAAGATACATACCTGTTCGGTAAAAAATTTTTATTATTGATACGATGATTACAAAGATGGAAAACATCAATAATACAAGAAATGATTTAAACGGGGTTCTTCGTCGTACCATTCACAACATCATTGCTGACTTGTGCTTGGTTGGCGTTGATATTGAAAGCCCTTCCACGAGCTGGTGGCACGTTGCCCGCATTGCGAGGGCATTGCGGACGAATATGACCAGGCTCGCCACAGTTGTAACAGGTTCGGTTGGCAAGCATTGCAGCGTTGTTTGGTGCACGTAGACAAGTAGTCACCAAATGGCCATACTTTCCACACAACGAGCAGATTCGGCATGGAACGTTACCCGCATGATGGTACTTGCACGTGTTACACATTGGCAGAGAACCGTATAAACTTTAGCCATGGGAGCTTGATTTGCCACCACCATTTGTTTTTTAGGAGCATTTGGAGTGGTCACAGCGTAGTTGCGTGTTGGTGTGAACTTACGCTTCTTGCTTTGGGAAGACGACTCAGCCCTTACCTCCTTTGTTGCCTCGGTTGTCGCCTTCGCAGTAGACTTTGAACCCCTTGCCGACATAGTGCCAGCTCTAATATGATTCTCAGTGAGCTGCGCTGTGATAGTAATTGCCTCCTCCAAAGTTGTGGGTCGGCTACCCACCACAACATCTTGAATTTGGGGTGGTACACCCTTTATGAACTTCTCGATGTTGCGGGGGACAGTGTCAACCATATGGGGCAATAATATACTCAACTCATGATGCCTAGTTGAGTAGGCCAAATGATCACCACCATCTTGCTTCAAGTTCCAGAATTCTTCTTCCAACTTTTGCAATTCACTCCTCGGGCAAAACTTCGCGATGGCGATGTTCTTGAATTCATCCAAGAGAGTGCCGAAATAGCATCAGCTCCTCGGTTTCTATTCTCGCTGTTCCACCAGGTAAGTGCCTTTTGTTGGAGCATACTAGTGGCATAACGGACTTTGAGTGCCTCGGGACACTCACAATTGACAAAAGTGTTCTCCATGCCTTCGAACCACTCAAGAAGACCAGTGGCTCCTTCCTTGCCACTAAAATTAGTGGGTTGCATGAGTTGAAATGTTTGAACGTGCAAGTACGTTCGTTCCCATTTCGGCTGTTGCTATTTTCTCCTTGAGCACCGTTGTTGTTTCCATTGGTGTTGTTGTTGCTATTAGCCATCATGGTGCTATTAAGTTCAGCAACCATGGTTGGGAGCACAGCAGCCATTTGTTTGGCGATCATTGCTGCCAGCTTGCGGTCGGAACTTCCATGCTTTCCATGATGACGAGACATGCTGGATATACAAAAATGAGCTAATTACGGGAGTGAAGATAGCAAAGGATATTAGTTTAGACAAAGGTAAGCTAAAGGTTGTAAGGTACACGGAATGATTCCATTTGGTAACGCATTACCATTTGGAACCGTGGACACGTCAAGGTAAATTGACTCATTTGCCTTAGAGATTTGTGTATTTTGACCATAGTTTATCACTCATCCCAGAAATCCCCAGGTAAGCGTAACTGGTCCCGTAGGATATATGCGAAACGCTTGCCTTAGCCCGAAGGCTTTTTGCCAGGAAATCCAGAATACAGGTGTCTATGTGTCACACAATATTTCTTAGGTTCATGAAATCAAAACCTTGATGAGATTTATATAGATTAGACATAACGTCTAAAGATCCAAGTCATAAGCATAAGTATACGATTCCACGTGTCGTCGAGAATAAGATTGAGAGGTTTTATGTTCGGGGAAAGTCAAAGATAAGTTTAGGGAGACAAGTAATTAAGTTTAGGCAATCCTATGCTAAGGCATCAAATTGCACACAAGAAGGCATAGCATTATGTAATATGCAAACCATATATTTACAAGATAAAAATACTATAAGGTGCATGCATAGGCTATAGTCTAGGTCATCATTAATAACCTAAATCCCTATAGTTATAGGCTCTGATACCAATCTGTCACACCCCAACCTTGACGGCGGAATCGTCGAGGCGTGAGAGTTACGATTGTTCACAGCCACATAACGCTATTGCCTGAAACATGTTAAAAATAAAAGGTCAACATATTGTTGGTGAGCATTCTATAGTTTTTCATACATAAGTATATAAAAGATGGCAATTCATGTTGTAAATTAGAGAACAAGGTAACTAGGGATGTAAGACAGAATGCACAATCAAACCTTGACAAAGTTTTACAAGTCTCAAACGTTTACAAGTATATACGATTAACTAAGTGTACTTGGATCAACCAAGCAGGCTTGTCAGGCCCATAGATTTATGACGTCGCCAGGCTAGCAATAGTTAATGATTGTACATATATTCGACATTACATGGTAGCTACAAGATTCAACTAATCACAACACACAAGCAAATTGCCATAAGTTTACAAGAATCAAACGTGTTTACAAGTGTAATAATTAATAAGTAACATGTTTCACCCCAAAGTGTGAAAATATGAAAAAGGGTATAGAAATACTCACTTGGCGATTAAGTATATGATGGATGATTAATAAGAAATAATAACAAGCGTCGTTTCAACGAATCCTTTACAAGGCACCTAAAACGTATTTATTACAAGATTAATAATAAGTTTATCAATTTAAACGTGAATTAGGGTTTTAGATGGAATTTGGGGTTATTTTTATAAGTGAAGTTAATAAACGATTATTTATACTTTGTTTGATAACGGATGTATCATTTATAAATTTTCAAGGAATTTAATCCTTTATATTAATTTGTGAAAATTATGAAATACATATAATTTCTACGAGAAATACATAATTACGTTTACATCGTGACCAATAATAATTTAATCTTTTAAACTATTATTTAAAGTCTATTTTTTTTATAAAATAAACTAAGTATTATATTTGTAACTTAATATTTTATAAAAATATATTAAAGTATTTAAGGTTATAATTTATAAAAAGATACATAAATAATTTTAAAAATAAACAAAGTTTACAAAACGAATTTTTATAATTTTTAGAATTTATTATAATTAATTTAAGGCTTAAAAGGCTATTTAAAAAAATAATGGGGTGGCCGGGTTCGAACCCGCGACCTCATGCTCAACATGGAACGCAGGGACCAGTGGAACAAGGGCCTAAGCCGCGATAATGTTCTGTTTTAATTTCTTTTAAACACCAATTGAAATTCATCCCCAATTCACATAAACCCTAGATTTGATTTGATCCAAATTGAGGGTCAATTTGAATCTGTTAATGTTCAAATTCATGGGGCTTTTGATCCCCATGTAAAATCGAGTACAAGGGTGTGTTCAATTACCTGATCTGATGTTGAATCGATAGAGAACAGATTAAGAACAGCCGCGGAAATGGAGATATTGATTCGAGATGATTGTGTTGATAGTAATCAAATTCCTTGCACAGACAGTTTCGAGTGATGATGGTAAACAAAAGCCCCTTATCAATTTGGGTTTAGAAAGCTCGAAGGTTGGTGTTCGATAGAGTTGCAGGTCGCGATGAAGACGATGATCGAATTCGATGTATAGGTATGTGTTTGATCAAATTGATATTACAGACAGTTTGTGCGAAGGTAAATGATCGTTTGCCCTCTATTTATAGGGTGTAACTCGATGTTTAGCTGTGCGAACGGTTCCACCTATTTGTCGGACTTTCGGTTTGAATTTGATTGTGATTGAACAGATTTTAAATTAAATTAATGTGTTGATTATGATTGTAATTGTGCTTTCACTTTACAGACTGGTTGGTTGAATCAATTTTTCGAGTTTTCATTTGAATTTGATTTGGTTTCAAATGGTTTAAGCGGGTTCGGTTTTAAACCACGGAATCGAGGCACATTTTCGAATTGCATGGGACCATGAGTTCGAATCTCTGTCGCGAGCTTGTCTGGGTACTTTAATTGGGTTGAAATTGTGTATTTTGGGTGTTTGGGCATCGCCGGAATTCGGCCGGAGATTGGCCGGAAAACAGGCCGGAAAATCGAGGGGGGCAGGGGTTGATTTCGAAAATTGGAGAGTTACACAATGGCCCCTGCGGTTTTGATTATTATTATTTTATGTATAAAAGTTTTATTTAAGTTTTTAAATTGACATAAATGGTCCTTGAACTTAAATAAACTTTTATAAATTATTTTTACTAATTACTACATTATTATCATTATTAGTTAATATTATTATAATTAAACTATTATTATTATTATTATTAGTTGTTATTATTATTATTTTTATAATTACGCTATTATTATTATTACCATTATTATCCATTATCATTATTATTATTGTATAAAAATTTTAAATATCGAAAAATACGAGATGTTACATTTACTTTACATTCGCTTTTATTTTATTTGTTTTTTTAATACGAGATTTTTCGATATTGGTGGTCACTATAGATGATGTGTCGTTGGTGCTACTTGGGGGCTTTATACTAGTTTTACTTATAAACACCTGATATGCGTTCGTGAGATACTTGCAGGGCCGACTCAACAATATATATGGGTCAAGCTAGGGTTGGGGCCTCCCTTAACTTAGGGCCTCCAATTCTGAAAATATAATATGGGTCATATTGGGCTTGTGCTAGTTGGCAAGATTTACTCTATTGGGGATCGAAATAATAAAATATAGATAATCTCAACTCTCAAGTCTCATTCTCAAAAGTAACACGGGGACGTGAGCAACAATTCAGAGACTTCTTTTTAAATTTTTTGTTCTTGTTTAGGACGCTATTGCAATATTATCAAATACAAATCACAAGAAATGCCAAGGGTCGAAGACATAATCATGGTATATGCGCAAATGAAGACGATTGGACCTGCAAATCGATAAACTCACTCGCTAACTTTCAATTCGAAGTTCATATTCAGCTTTAATAGTGACGATTATGGTAATCTGATTCGGTTTTGATCATGAATCACAACAGGCCATGCAATTTCAATCGAAGATTACGCTAATCTAAGCTTCTTTCTTTCTTACTCGAACGACCGGGAGGCAGGGACGGCTACTACTCAACAGGTTAGTATATGCTTTGCTATTTCAATCGGAATTAGGGACTCTTGAGTTCGTCCTTTCTTATTTGAGTCTGGTTCTTTCTATTTGACGATTTTCAATTTCTACTTGATGATTTTAGTTTAAAACTGCATTGCTTGTTTCTATCTTGTTGTTTGCCATGCTACTTGGTAGTTTCATTAATGTGCACATTGCTAGGTGGTGTTTGCTATTACCTATTGCTACTTGGTGAGTTGCAACATGCTATTTCAAAAATCCCATTTGGTGCTTTGAATCTGAAACGTTTGAATTAGGTTAAATAGCAAGAATCAGGAGTTACACTTAGAACTTATAATAATGAGACACTATCTGAAAGTTTGAATCTGATTCAACAAAAAGGGAGAAAAAGGCTAAACATGAAACTTTAAATGAATTACTAGAAGCATCATGTAGTTTATCATTGTTGGTTTTATTATTACTCGTCTTAAGTTCTGATAAAGAGTATGATTTATATTAACTCATTTTGAAGGGCCCCTAACTTTTTCGTTTGCTTTAGGCCTCCAAAAACGTTAAACCGACCCTGAATATTTGAGATCAGTTTATTATATTACATGCGAGATAAGTCAACAAATAAGTTTTATGATTTGAGCAAAATAACAAGTTTGAGTACTAAAAAACAACAACAATTAAATTGAAGATCCATAATGAGGTTTTGTCCTGACTTTGGCATAATTACTTCGTTAAAAACCACATATTAACCTTAAACCTACAAAACATTAAACATATTGACGTAGTATTAGATGATTATTGTCGTATCTGAAAGATCCCGTATCCTTGTGACATTGTATGTTTGGGTGACTAGTTGTTATCCTAACTCGAACTAACTTGCGTCACTTTAGTTGATTATAGTGACATTTAAAATTTGAAACAAAACACTCTGGTGATTTTGTTAGATGTAGACCTGTAGATGTTCATCTTTCGTTCATATGTCGAAATCAAAGTACATTTTCTTATCTATCACTTAAGAGATTCTATAAAATTAGTTAGGAATCACACCAAGCATATACCTTTACATATGAAGCTATTACCTTGAAAGAACTTAGTTAGCTAGAACTCACTATAGAAAACTAGGGAGTGCCGAAAGGGACGTGTTTGCAGGTTGGCGGGTTCAACCCATTCGAAAACTCATGTCATACATATGAACCCGAACATAATACAGAGATTTACGGGTTGATACCAACACGACCCATTTAAGTCATTTGAAGTTTTTGTATTTTTTTACATATTAATACTTTTAAACTATTCTACAATAAAAAAATACAAATAAATATATAACAACTATATTTTAGATATGAAAGCTTATTCGAAATTTATTTCTAGTTTTTTATTTTGAAATAAAGCACCCAAAAAAAAATTAATGTATGACATAGAACATATAAAATATAAGATAAACAGTCAATGAGTTAAACGGGTCCACCCAAACACGACCCGTCTAGTTAAATTGGTTTCCGGAGTCGACTTAGGACCAGTTGTATTAAACCCAAATATGTGAAATTCATGTTAGTTTTGAATCGAGATTTCATGTCATGTCATAAATTTACATCCCTATAAAAAATAAACTTTCCCGAGGCACAGTTCCGTCGGGAAATCTATCGTAGTAAAAGCCATCACCGACAATAATCCTTTAGTGACTATCCGGGAGAGGTTGTGTGTGGAGATAAGAGAAAATGTTATTGTTTATATGTATATCTGGGGTGAATTGTTCACCCCTATGAATTTTTTAACATTTTTAAAGAGGTTATGAGTGGAGCAGAAAGAAAAAATAATTATAAAAATATAAAAATTATTTACTTGAAAATAAGAAATAAAAAGTAGTGATTTTTAATGTTATTATAAGTATACGAATGAAAAACCTGATATGAATGCTCTTAACCATGTATGGCCTAAACGGGTAATCTCTTGCTCTACTAAGGTATGCCGGTTTTGTATAAATTTTCTCATGTCATTCTCAATTGAAGTCGAAATAAGACGAAAAAACTACTTGAAGAAAAGAAAATAATAATCAATCACTCTCTAAGTCTCAATTCAAAAAAAATTGACCTTTGTGTTCCATCAAATTAGACTTGTCTAACTGTTAGTATTGAATATGATGTTGTGTTAAGCTCAAATCGAGAGAAGCTAGAGAGAGGGAGAATTCCACAATTCAAGCTAACTACTACCGTTAGCTGATATTCATTTATAGACCGTTTATCGGTTATTGGTTGTTACAAGATACACGAATTAACTAGGAACACCCTCAACAATACAACAATGACAATTATAGTCCCTCACTAACATAATTGGCCTAACAATACTCCCCTGTTTTACAATTTTTGACCTCAAAAATCAAAAGAAGGGAAACGAAGGTGGAACTCATCCTCAAATTCCCAAGATGCATCAGTGATCGGAAGATCCTGCCAATGCACCAGAACTTGATTAGCCATGCGACTGGCATGTGCGAACCATGAGCAGGTTTTAAGAAAGAAACATAAAAAGTAGGGTGGACCATAGATTCCGAAGGTAAATCCAAACGATAAGCACACGCCCCCACACGTTCAACCACCAAAAAAGGCCCATAAAAACAAGCAGCCAATTTAGGATGGCGATGAAGTTTCAGAGAAGATTGAACCACTGGTTGCAATTTAACATACACCCAATCGCCAACTGTAAAGACCCAATCAGTGCGGTGTTTATCAGCCATTTGCTTCATCCGGTTTCGAGCTGTAAGTAAATGCCGCCTGAGAGTTTGGATCATAGCTTCTCTGTCACGATGAAGATCCTGAACCACAACTATAGTAGTATCATTTGGAATGTAAGGAATATGCACATTCGGTTTGTAACCAAACAAAGCCTCAAAAGGAGACATGTGGATAGCTGAATGGTAGGAAGTGTTATACCACCATTGAGCCAATGGCACCCATTTAACCCATTGTAAGGGAGCATCCATTGTCATGCACCGTAGATACGATTCAAGACCGATTGAGGACTTCGGTTTGCCCATCCGACTGTGGGTGATACACACTCGAAGTGGCTAATGAGACACCTTGTAAACGCATAAATTCTTGCCAAAATTTGCTGATGAAAACAGGGTCACGATCAGACACAATGGTAGTGGGGTTACCATGTAATTTGAAAATGGTATCAAGGTACAATTGTGCTAAAGAGGCTGCAGTATAAGGGTGAGCAAGAGGAATAAAGTGGTCATACTTAGTAAGGCGATCGACCACCACCCAAATAGTGTTCTTCCCTTGTACCTTAGGCAATCCCGAAATGAAATCCATTGCTATGTCCGAGAAAATTGCCTGAGGGACTGGTAAAGGAGAAAGTAAACCTGGGGTAGCCACGGTTTCATACTTGGCTCTTTGACAAGTGACACATTGTTTGAGCAGTGTATGAACATCCTTCGAACACCCCTTCCAATAAAAGAGTTCTCGCAACCTATATAAGGTAGCTCGAAATCCAGAATGACCACCAACCGAAGAGGAATGACAAAGGTTGATAATATCCAAACGTAGAGAAGAATCATTACCCACTAAGATCTTCCCCTTCCTGGTTAAAACCTGTCCATTCCAACTTTGATTCTTAATAAGTTCTCCATTGAGTAGTCTCTGCATCAGCTGAGATAGATTAGGATCATTAGACCAAGATTTTTGGATTCTTTCCCATAACAAGGGTTGAATAGAGCTTAAAGACATAGAGAGCAATGCCAACCCAGACACTCTAGATAAAGCATCCGCAACCTTGTTGTCAACTCCTTTCTTATAAGAGATCTCATAATCATAACCCATTAGCTTTGAAAGCCAAGCCTGTTGCAATGGTGTGGTAATCTTGTGATCCAACAAATGTTTGACGCTTTGTTGATCTGTTTTGATAACAAAATGCCTTAATGTCAAATAATGGTGCCAAGTCTTCATTGCCAATAAGATAGCCAAAAGTTCTTTCTCATAAACAGATAAAGCTTGCTGTCTAATTGAAAGAGTCTTGCTAATGAAAGCAATTGGATGCCCATCCTGCATTAGTACTGCCCCCAAGCCCTTAGAAGAAGCATCAGTTTCAATGACAAAAGTTTTTGAAGGATTAGGCAAAGCTAAGACAGGAGAAGAAGAGAGAGCAGCTTTCAAAGCTTCAAAAGCAACTTGGGCCTCTTGTCCCCATATGAATGCATCTTTCCTTAAGAGATCAGTTAAAGGTTTGGCTATAGACCCAAAACCCTTAATGACCCTCCTATAATATCCTGCAAGGCCCAGGAACCCACGAAGGTGTTTGACAGTTAGAGGAGTAGGCTAATCTTTTATAGCTTGTATTTTGACTAGATCAGTGGAGACACCATCTTTGGTGATAACATGACCCAAATATTCAACTGAAGCTCCCCCAAAAGAGCATTTAGACATTTTAGCTTTGAGTTGGTGGGTTCTCATGATGGATAAAACTTCCTGGACATCAATAAGATGTTGATTGAATGAGGAACTATAAACTAGGATATCATCAAAGAAGACTAGAGTGGATCTTCTCAAAACTGGTTTAAAGACAGTGTTCATTAAGGATTGAAATGTTGCTAGAGCATTGGTAAGGCCAAAGGGTAGAACTAGGAATTCATAATGCCCTTGGTGAGTTTTGAATGCTGTCTTATGTATATCCCCTTCAAACATCCGAATTTGATGATAGCCTGATCTTAAGTCCAGCTTAGTGAAGATAGATGCTCCCCCTAATTCATCTAACAGTTCTTCAATTCGAGGGATAGGGAAACTGTCTTTGATTGTAGCTTCATTCAAACGTCTGTAATCCACACACATTTGATAGGAGCCATCTTTTTTTTTGACTAAAACCACAGGAGCAGCAAAGGCACTTGTGCTGTTCCTGATGACTCCTGAATCCAACAGCTCCTGAGTCATTTGCTCAATAACAGTCTTTTGAGCACTAGGGTATCTATAGGGTTTAAGGTTCAAGCATACAGATTCATCTTTCAACTTAATACGATGATCACAAGCTCTCTTAGGTGGTAACCCTTGTGGCAACTCAAATACATCTTGGAAGTCATTAAGTAATTGAGACATACCCAAAATGTTAGAAGAGGGCCCTATTTTGGGTTTATGTTGAATTTCCCCATCTGAGTATAAACTGAATATATGAGCATGAGCTAATTAGGAACTGGATTGTAGCAAATTGACCATTTTTTCCATTGTACACAAATGCACCCCTTGGTTAGTTACCCCTTTAAGTACAAAGGGTGTGCCATTTACTGAAAACTGCATAGTTAACAGCTTAAAATTCCACATAATATCATCCAATGTTTGTAACCACTGAATGCCTAGGACAATATCATAGTTGCTCAAGGGAATTACCATCATATCAGCCTTGAACCATCTACCTTGCATGGTCCATTGAACATCCTTACATAGTTGAGCACATGATAGCTTGTTCCCATCCGCAATGGTTACAGGCATATTAGCAATTGGTTGTCTCGAACACTTTAATTTATCAGCTAACTGTTGATTGATGAAGTTATGTGTGGAACCACTGTCAATCAAGATGTGTAGCTGTCTAGTACCCAAAGCACCCACTACCTTCATTGTTGAAAAAGAAGGTATGCCAGTTATAGCATTCGATGATATCAAGGGGTCTTGAGGAGTGTCTACCTTCTCCACAGAATAATCTTCAATAGATTCTTCTATTTTATCTCCAACCTCTATTACAAACAATTGTTTGGTATTGGAACATTTATGTCCTAGTGTGTATTTTTCAGAACACCAGAAACATTCACCTCTAGATCTCTTATCATCAAACTCTTTACTAGTGAGTCTTCTAGTAGGTTTTGAAGAAGTAATAGGTGTGGCTTTAATAGGTGGTGTAGGAAGTAAAGGAAGTTTAGCAGAAGTGCCAACAGTTGGTGTAGGTGTATATCTAGATACAGGTTTGTAAGGGTAGACTGATTTTTCTCCGGCTATAGTTAAGTTAGCTAAGTTTTGTAATCTAGCCAAGGAATGTGCTTCCCTTAGCAATGTGGGTTTGAATAATCAAACATAACATTTGATGCTTGGTTTAAGACCTTCAACAAATAGGCTAACCGCATACGGTTCAGGAATATCAACCTTATTAAGTAAGAGGTCAAATTTTTCACAATAAGCTTCGAGATCATCACCTTGATTAAGAGCCTTGAGTGATCCCATAGCATCGTCAACAGTTGTTGAAGCAAAACGTGCTTGAATCGAACACATGTATTCTTCCCAAGGAATTTCAGAAACAGAAGTACCTCTAGATTTAACGAAATTGTTGTGCCATTGAACGGCTCTTCCCTCAACATGCACAGCAGCATATCGTACCTTCAACTTCTCTGGTGTTTCATCTATGGCAAAGAAGTGTTCACAACGTTGAATCCAGCTTTCAACATCGGTACCATCAAATTTAGGGAATTCAACCCTTGAAAAACGATTATTGCTTCGATTCAATCTCGTTTCTTCACCATCCCTACTTGATGATTCATTGGTTCCCAAATCTTTATTAGAATTTCCACTTCCGCTCGCATTCGTTGTCTGCAAATTCTTGAGTAATTCTAGCAACTGAGATTTCATTGTTGCCATCTCCGTCGATAATTGGGTCTTCATATGCATAACCTCCAACGTTTGTTGCTCCGAGGCCGATTTGATACCTTCTAACTCCGATTGATTCTTTTCCGCCATTGATTCAAGACGAAGCAAGGACAGTTCATGTTCCTTGATCGCTTTTTCGATTTCTTGACTTCTTGTCGCCATCGCCGCCGTGGATAAACCGCCGGTGAACAGAACTCCGATGAGAATCGGTAGCTCTGATACCAATTGTTAAGCTCAAATCGAGAGAAACTAGAGAGAGGGAGAATTCCACAATTCAAGCTAACTACTTCCGTTAGCTGATATTCATTTATAGACCGTTAATCGGTTATTAGTTGTTACAAGATACACGAATTAACTAGGAACCCCTCAACAATACAATAATGACAATTATAGTCCCTCACTAACATAATTGGCCTAACATGTTGTGTGTCATTGTGATTTCATTTTCACACGTCTACCATAGGTTCATTACAACACACCATCACTTCACATAATCTAAGGATTTGGTCTCCAATTTCATAATGAATCTTCATCCTCATATTTTGTTATACCATTGAAGGGGCCAACGCAACTTTCCTTTTTGTCAATTTCTCTTGACTTAGAGCTCTATTATTGGTTATGGAATGTCTTCGATCATCTCGTAGAAAAACATTTTTATCAACAATTAATTCAAATTGCTAGCACCAATGAGACAATTACATTTCTTGAATACTCTTATTCATTAAATATGACATACTAACTTTTCGATCATCGTAGAAAAACATTTCTGTCAACAATTAATTCAAATTGTTAGCACCAATGAGACAATTACATAGAAAAAACTTTCTTGAATACTCTTATTTATTAAATATGATATACTAACTTTAATAAACCTGTGTATTACACATGCTGAATAAATAATATTTAAAACAAAATAAAATAAAATCTTGTTAATTATAAAACGATATGTTTAGATAAGATGTGATAAAATTATGTATAGATAATGATTATAAATAACAAAACAATGATATCAAATTTGAAAGAGGACAATATAGAGAATTGTCATCATACGGGAACACCCATGTGACATCTGTTGATCTCATATTGTACGGTTGTTTTTCAAGATGACCCCAAAAACTCACTCTACAAAGTAGAACATTGTCTTACCTTTTTTTTATTTGCTTTCCTTAACATATATGCTTCCATTTTTTAAAAAGAAAATTCGTTTTAAGGGTGGAGGGAGGTAGTCATACAAGTATCCATAGATATTATACGTAGCTTCTATAAAATAATCTAATATTAACCAATTGAGCGTAAGAATGCACAATCCGACAACAACAAGAAACGAAGAATATGAAACTTCAATAAGAATACAAGAAATAACTTTATTAATCAAAATGATTACAAGTGATTAGTGATCTGTAAAAGAGTAAAAGTGAATTCCTCACCGATTACACAGGATCCCTATTTATAACACTAGTTAAGGAACTAACTCTAACGGTCACTAAACACACTCAACAAATATTGAGAATTTACACTTAGGACCAAAGGCTAATACTTCCGAAGCAGAAACTATCCTTCGGAAGATTTCCACATTAATCCTTAGAATACTTTCGAAGCAAACATAACCTTCGCAAGACTTAAGCCAAGCTTCGGAAGAAACTTAACTTCGGAAGAAAACACTTGTTTTGAGTCTTGTATCTCACATCTAACACCTTCAACAAATGAAGAGATCCACCGGTGGTTACTAATAAATATGTTCAATTGAAAATTTCAACCACAAACGACAATTGACACATGTCTCCTATTGGTTAGTTCAACCGCATTGGGCAAAAAAGGTGGACGACAATTCATGCCACATGTCGTTGCCTGGTTGATAGAAAAATATGCACAACGTTTTTATACATATTGTACAGTCATCTAAATGTCACACCTTGATTGATCCAAATAAATTAATCAAGGCGTAACTATACACATTTGGACATGTGTCGTGACCATACCAGCCCACATACTCACATAGCGGACATAAGTTGCGCCCAGTAATACAAACATGCGACGTGTCGTATCGCTAATGGTGTAATATCCAGTTGCGTGTTTTATGTTTTTTATTTCACTTGTAACTAGTGTTATGATCCGGACGCGCGTTGCGCGTCTTGGGAACGCCGCAAAGCGGTGTATAAAATTGGAATGTTCAACGTGTGGCTCAGAACTAATGGTAGGTTGTGGCTGCACATTGAAAATAGTTGCCAAGCCAATGCAACCGGTACCAGTTTTCATGTATCGTCATAGCCGTGCAACAACCAAAAGCAACAACCTCAAATGAATACCATTATTATCGACATCAACAACCAAGAGTGCTCACAACATGATAGAACAAAGGAAGATAAACAATCAAACGTAAAGAAATTGAACCCAAGTGACCAGTAATGACTAATACAAAGACAAAAATCATAATAAACATACACAATGTGGCTCAGATCTTATTAGTAAACCGATGTGGCTGCAACACGGGTTGCAAGTGAAAAACATGTCACTTGCCATCCTCGTTCATGCCACGCCAAGCAACGGTCGATATCACAGTCATCATAGCCAAAGAAACATAAGCCACGGGAATCCAATGTCGAACGATGTAGGGTTTCATAGCAAACCTACACATTCATCAGATCAACAACTTAGGATTCATACCATAAGCCCCAATCACCGCCGCGATGTATTACCTATGCAAGTTACCACCTGTTAAAGTAGGTATCAAAGCATGCCTCAAAATCTGATCAACAAAATTAGAATCATACAAATATTAGTTTGACACTAATAATCACTGCCACATAAATCACCTTTATGATCCACAATAGTAAAACGTAAGGAGTTGGTTGACTGGGCTAACTATTATCATGTAATTCACCATTAGAATCAATGATACAGTCATACAACACTTACTTGTTAGAAGAGCTGGTGTAAAGCCCCCACCCGTACGTTTATTTGATGCCCAATTTCAATTTTAATGATAATCAACGACTAAACAAAACCTCTATATACATACATACATACATACAACATCATCGAACATCTTATTCAGAAAATCGTCTACAGAATGTTTGTGTTACTCTACACTTAAAAAGTAATCAATACAATTGAATAAACAGAGTATACAGAATGGAACAAAAAACCCAAATCAATACTTGGGTGCAATCACCGGCCTCAAATATATGAAAACACAGCAGCAGTTAACTCACATTCACAACCACATTTAGCAATAAATATGATGTTCTAAATCTGCTAATTAGGATCATAAAACCCTTTGTGTAAAATACAAATCAATACAACATTCAAACACAACCTTAAAACAACCAACAGCAACAACACATCAGGAATCCAAAATCTCAACAGACTACAACAACAATTTCAATCAATGCTTGGCACCACATAACACACAAAAAAGTAATAGCGGAAAAGCCGGAGCCACAGACGTCACAAAAACCCAAATACACAGACCGGGAATTAAAACGGAGAGTGCAAACCTGTAAGTCGGGGCCGGAGACGGTGAGGAGGGGGCGGGGCGGCCGGTGAGGTAGCCGTAGGCGGAGGCGGCGTAGCCGGCGGATTGCTCGTTGTGGAAGGCGATGAATCGGATGCCTTGGGCGACGGCGCGGGTGGCGACGGCGGTGACGGGGATTCCGACGACGCCGAACATGTGGGTTACGCCGGCGAGGGTTAGGGCTTTGGCGATGAGGAGATTGCAGTCGACTGAAGGTGGGTTTTCAGGTGATTCAGCCATTGAAGTTGAAGATGATGATGATGATGATGATGATGAAAATAGAATCAAGTGAGAAGGTCCGGTTTATTTCAGTGAGAAGGTCCGATGGATGTGTGGTGGCGGCAGAGGTGGAGCGATGGTGGAGGTGGGTGGTGGTGTGACGGTGGAGATGGCCGGGTGTTGGTGGCAGGAGGTGGTGGGTGGGATAGAGATGAAAGAGAGGTGGTGATGGTGGGTTAAAGGAGCTGTAACCTTTTTCAATTTGGGGGAGGGGGTAAAATGAAAAACCCTCAAAACCTTCGTGACCAAAGTATGAACAAACAAAAACTAACTATTCATGAGCTTGCAACTATTCATGAACCTGGAAATTTCATATTAGATAGATAATAATTCAATGCTAACCTTAGCATCGTATTTTATTATTTTAACGCATAAAAGGACGGGGAAGGATCTGTAAAGCGTTGGTTGTTTGATAATACGGAAATGTTTCGACAAATACATACGTCACATCATGTGCTTGCTAATATATATGTGATAAGCTATTTTATTAATTTTGATTTTGAGTGGGGTATCTTTATTAATTTTGAGTGGGGTATCTGAGATTTACTTATCTGATTCTCAAATAGGTAATTTAATTTTACGTCTCGGCGACATCTCGTGGTAAATTAGTTTACTACTTGATTACTAATTAATCACATTATTTTCGATTAAAATTTTATAGGTTGTATTCGTAGTGCTTTAGAAATATAATAGATGTAAGAGTAAATTGTCATTTTTGTCCCTGTGGTTTGGTCAAAATTACCACTTTAATCCAGTAGTTTGTTTTTTCGCATCTGGGTCCCTGTGGTTTACAAATCTTGTCATATTCATCCAGTCCGTTAACTCCATCCAAAATTTTCGTTAAATGAGGGGTATATTGGTCATTTTACATGTATGTTTTTATTTTTATTTTTTAAACCCGATTTAATATATACTCTTTAAATACATTGCTATTTTAGTCCTTGTGGTTTGAGCGTGTTTGCCATTTTAGTCCAAAAATAACCACCACACCACTATCCGTCACAAAAACCACCGAACCACCACCACCGTCCCATCACAAAGCCACCAACACCACACCAGAGCGCCACCACCACCGCGCACATTGGATCGTCGCTATCATTTAAACCCTAAAATCGACAATCAATATTGGACTTGTAACATACTACTTCGAAAATGCATATCAAACCCTACTAATACCTCTACAATACTCGTTTTCAAGGGTTCCATATACGTTTTCGAAGGGGTTTATTATAAGTTCGAGATTAACGGTTTGTTTCTAAGGTCTACATGGTGGTGGTGATCTAGTGTGTGATGGCGGAGATCTAATGTGTGGTGGTGGAGATCTAATGTGTGGTGGTGATGCTCGTCTGGTGTGGTGTTGGTGGTTTTATGATAGGGTGGTGGTGATGATTTGGTGGTTCTGATGTAGTGGTGGTGGTTTTGCGGCGTGGTGTGTAAATACGAGGTCTAACTCTAGATGGTTTCGGTCTTGTTGAACTTCGATTTACCGATTCTCTCTGAAGCTTCACACCTACGCACAATGAAAACAACACCAGTTAAGGCGTTCCAAGGGGGAAATATCCCTGAAACGACCCTCCGGCGTGAGAGTAAGTATTGGTTGAATGGAAATATGTGATAGGGATAATTAAGGGAGAACTTTTGTGTGTATTCTTTTGTGAGGATCTCGATCCTCCTTACCTGGTATTTATAGTATTTGTCTGCTGCAATCGTGTGCTGATTTACAGGGATTATTCCCCGGCAAATCAATTACCTTTTATATTCTCCGACCGTTACTGAATTATCGGTTATGATTGGGGTGATTCCGATGTAATTAAATGTGGGGCACATGTCCTGCTGGCTTACCCGTTCCGCCCATATTGGCCGGGCTTTCGGGTTCGGGTACCCGGTTTTGTGTGTGTTATTTGTACCCTATATCTATATGGTGGTTCCATCATGGGTGGTGGTGATATGGTGTTTTATGCCAAGGTGGTGGTATTTTTGGACTGAATTGGCAAACATGTACAAACCACAGGGACTAAAATAACAATTTATTATATGGGATATATTAAATGGGGTTTAAAAAAATAGAAAAATAAAACGTATATGTAAAATGACCAATATACCCTTCATTTAACGGAGAATGTTGGATGGAGTTAACGAACTGCCGGTTTTGTGTGTGTTATTTGTACCCTATATCTATATGGTGGTTCCATCATGGGTGGTGGTGATATGGTGTTTTATGCCAAGGTGGTGGTATTTTTGGACTGAATTGGCAAACATGTCCAAACCACAGGGACTAAAATAACAATTTATTTATATGGGATATATTAAATGGGGTTTAAAAAAATAGAAAAATAAAACGTATATGTAAAATGACCAATATACCCTTCATTTAACGGAGAATGTTGGATGGAGTTAACGAACTGGATGAATATGACAAGATTTGTAAACCACGGGGACCCAGATGCGAAAAATAAACTATTGGATGAAAGTGACAATTTTCACCAAACCACAGAGACAAAAATGACAATTTACTCTAGATGTAATGATGTATGGTAGAGAGTGTATGTTTGTCTTGTAAAAGATAATTTAGTTTTTTACTTTTTGAAACTCAGCAATAAATTTTTCTGAAAATATAAGATTACAACCACATGGTACAAATATT
This sequence comes from Flaveria linearis, assembly GCA_024085815.1. Classification (NCBI taxonomy): domain Eukaryota; kingdom Viridiplantae; phylum Streptophyta; class Magnoliopsida; order Asterales; family Asteraceae; genus Flaveria; species Flaveria linearis. The sequence continues at coordinate 5,747,128 of CM044010.1, forward strand.
ACACAACAATTTTATTAACATACAAATCAATATTAGCAAGTAGAGTCAAATGCATTATTGTCTAGCGGCATCTTGGTAGTGGGATAAGACTTAGGGCTTATTAGGTCATGGGTTCGAATCTCATAAAGGGGGAGCTTTCTTATAATTATGAGTTTCCTCCTGAATTGATGACTTGGTGGTGGAATATGATCGCGTGGTAACACTGATGGTACGATGATACTCCAGTAATCCGTGAGTGATTTCAATTTAGACGTTCAAAAAAATACTAGCAAGTAGAATTCAATTCCCTACCTTTAGATGCTGATGTATCAATAAATATTCGTGTAATCAATTCCTGTGGGTCTCGTGCAACTTGTGGACAGGATTATAATGTTGGATGGAGTGTATACAATTTGATTTACGGTTTCTTTTATTTTATTTTTATAAATTTAAATTATTTATATACATTAATAGTAATAAATTATTATATATTATAAGTTATATTATTTACTTATTTATTTTATTATAACTATACATTATAATAATGCTCTAAATCGATATATTAAATCTATACTAATAAATAATTACATGTGATGACACATGTCATCATCAGATTTTACCTCACAAAATTTTTCCCATCTAAACTTTTTAACAGTTTTTTTCATAAATCATGCTATATTTATTACTTGAAGTTTTTATTTTATTTTAATTTTTTTAACAACCTCAATCACTACCAATAATTTTAGGATTTTAAATCTATAATATCAACCATCTCAAATTTTATTAAACTCTTTAAACCTTATGTCACAAATCCTTATTTTTACATATTCAGTTTAAAATAAAACGATAGAGTTTAAATATTTTTATTTATATATTTTAATTATATATTTATAACTTTTAATGATAGGGATGCCCATGGGCTGGGTATGGGTATCCAAACCCATAAGCGATTAGAAAAGTGTGTCGCATGCCCGTGCCAAAATCTGTTAGGTATGTATCTTGTATTAACCATTGGGTATCGAGCATACATGTGAGTAATCAAGTATATCACTTAAGGTTGTAAAAATTACGCGATGGATATACCCGTCGGGTATCTATTGGAAATATATGATCATATAACGCTAGATTTCATATACGTACTAGACAATATTTTCTGTTAATTTCTAATACTTTTTGTTATGTTCCACTACTACTCTTTAGTGTTAGGGATAAATGTTCTGTTTCATTGTAATTTTGTAAGATACCATATAGTGCAAGTATATGATGCTTAATAGCTATATACTAGACAATATATGTTTTATTCAACATATAATTATAAAGTAAAAAGATATTAAGTAATAAGAATAAAAACTTATAAGTATATACAAAACTGTTAAGTAGAGTAAATTAAAAATGAAATAACTTTAGATATATAATTGAGTAAACGAATATGTTTAATCAGGTGAAGTAAGCAGGTATAAGATGCAATCTCATATCTGTCCCATAACCGCATGGTATTAAAAATTATCTCATACATGGTCGCATATCCGCTTATCCGACCTCATACTCATCCCAGATATCTTGGGTTTCTGATATTCCCGTAGGGTGCGGATTTAATTGTCATCCCTGTATGAAGCTCACAAACAAGTCAACTTCCATATATGCAGGTTGTACTTAAACTTATTTATTGAATAAGCTCCACTACAATTAAGCTCAAACTTATTTAAACTATCTTCGATTAAGTTTTAATCGAGCCGATACACCCCTTGAGTAAGATAGAAAATAAACAATATAAGACCAATCCGTATATTTTCATTTTTTTTGTTTTGTAATTCTTTGGTTTTCAATATAACTTGTTTGATACAAAAATTTACTTTTTTTGTACCACTTTAATTTTTATATTTAGTTTATGCACATTTCTGAATTAACAAAATATTAAATATCATCTACTAATTTGTACGAGTAACTTTTGAGCAATATTTTCAAAACCAGACCGGACAGTGAACCGGACGTCTTACCGGTCCGCTGGTCTGACCGGTTCAACCGGTCGGACCGTATATAAGAACCAGATAAAATTATAATTATTTTTATAAATATATTTAAAATTTACAAAAAATAAAAAATTATATAAAAAAACCGGTTCAACCATGCTTTTGAGCATGAGTGTTCGTTCATTGGCTCGGTTTATTTAGTTCGCTTATTTGATTATCAGTTAGTTATAGCTTTTTAAGTTTCGAAAAATTTTTGAGGCTCAACTAAAATCCTTTTGGATAGTTGAGCTGAACTATGCAATTACAAAGATTTATATAGATTATAATCTTTTATAAGACTTGCCACCACCTACCCCTCGCAGACCCTGTTCTTGAGTGGGATATACTGGGTTTGTTTGTTTGTTTGTTTGTTATATTTGGTCGAACCAGAAAAACCAAACAAATCAATTTCAAAAATCTATATATCGTTTGAACCGAATTCATAACTTGGTTCCATTTTTTCCAATTACAGATGCGGATCAGTTTTCGGTTTCTTTTCTCGATTTCAGTATTTTTCCACACCCCTAATCTCACGCCTTACACCACGATTTTCAGAAGTTTAAACTTTAAACATCTCGAAAAGTTTCATGCTTTTTCAAGCCAAGTCAACAATAGTGATCGATATAAATAGTAATAAAATCATAGATTAATGAACGAAGAGCCGACCGGTTGGACCGGGAGCCGGACTCCAATCCGGTCCGGTTTGGTGCTTAAACCGGTTTAATGTTGAACCATTGGTCAGACCGGTCAAACCGGTGGCCAGATCGGGAACCGGACTGGTTGAAACCGGGAACCGGACCGGTTGAACCGGGAATCGGACCAGTTGAACCGGTTTTTATATATAAATTTTATTTTTTTTGTAATTTTAAATATATTTATAATTAAATATATTTATAAAAAATAATTATAATTTTATCCGGTTCTTATATATGGTCCGACTGGTTGAACTGGTCCGACCAGCGGACCGATAAGACGTCCGGTTTATTGTCCGGTTCGATTTTGAAAACATTGGATTTGAGCCATTGAGGCTTGACAAGAAGTGAGACATCCTCTAAGCCCACTAGACGGCCCTGACTTATGAGTTAGAATGTTAGACCAACTCTTAGAGTCTTAGGTGAATTGAAGGCCTTGCCTTTTGGGCTTATTAATTGGCCCAATTTGTTGGGCCCAGTCCGAGTTTTATAGGCCTTTCCAGTTTCCAATGTCTAAATGGATCTCATTGTGAGCATTATCTACAAAAGAAAATCTAATATAACGCTTATTTTTCTTGTCAAAAGAAAACAAAAAACATTAGTAAGAGCGTTCACGTCTCATTTATTATTTTATCCATATAATTACACTAAAAATCATTACTTTTTCTCTTATTTTTTAATTAAATAATATTTTTTATACATGTATCATTACATTTTCCGTCTCCTCCAATTACAACCACTTTTTAAAATATTAAAAATTATAAGAGGTTGAACAGTATTTTTCTAAATTTACAGATAAATAATAACTCTCTCTCTCTTTCACTCACAGTTATTTATAATTATTTCATATAATATAAAGACTACACTCATATAATTTTAGGAAATGAGTTGTGAATGCTCTAATATAAATAATATAATAGTTCTAAAATGTGATGTTTGTCACTTATTTGACGAAACAGGGCTTAACAGTGCTAATTCTTAAAGAAGGATTTGGTAACTTACAAGAGTAGGAAACATGATGTGGTATCTAGTTCGAGTGCAGAATCTTATCGCGTGAACCATTCGTGAACTTATATGCTAAGTAATCTACTTGGTGATATTGGGTTTGCTCAGTCTAAACCAATCGCCCGTGATGTAATAACGAGGACAACTATTTATATCGCAAGCAATATGGCATTCTATGAAAGAACCAGACACATAAAAGTTGAGTAATATTTCACTCGACAAAATATAGTAGAATGCGCGATAAGTATAACTCCTCATGGCAGAATAGGTATTTACACCATATGACATGTTAACTTCTTTTGCATATATAACATATAGAATGGTTTAAATTGCTGGTTTTATTATTTTCTTGGTGAGTCACTCCAACGTGACATGAAGTGCATGAAAATGAACATTAGAGAATCTATGATGAAAATAAAGAATAAATTAATGTGATTATGTGAAGGCTGTGAAAGGTGGTGGTGGGGATTGTTGATGATTGTTTTGGGTCTTTTGATTGCAATAACTTTAAATTCGAATTTACTCTGCTTTACCAAAAGTGATTTCTGTGTTCATTTACTTTCCCACATAGCAATGTTTTTTATTCAAATCCAATACACATTACACTTTCATCCTATTAATAATTCTTCTTTTATCTTCGTTTTTCTTTCACATTTATCTTTAGTTTCATTTGCTTGAACCGAAGATGGAAAAGAAGAAGCTTATAGTACGTTGGTGGTTGATAATTCAACGAGGAATCGTGTAATATGTGTTAAAGAGGATACGGTTGGGTTCACTTGACTAGTTTAAGGTGTCGTTTGGTTTGTAAGTATGACTAGAAATATGCATTAGATTTGATTATTTGAAAGAAAATGAAGACCAGGAAAATGTATGATTTTCTAAAAGGTTATTTGATTTATATGTTGTTATAAGTGTCAAATTTAATTTGGTTATTAATTAATATTGAAATAGAATGATAATGATTTAGAGCGTGGAGACCTATTCATCTTAGATTCACCAATCTTGATGGATTTTATAAGAGAAACTCGTAAATATAGTTATTTTTCTAAGTAAGTTATATTTTTATGTTTATGTTAGAGTAATTTTGCACATATATAGCCTACGATATGCAATATTTGGGTGTGTATATATTTTTTACTTTCGTGTTTACTTTTACTCGTCGAAACCTAAATATTTTTTCTTTATGCTAATAATAATAGTCAATACGTGATAGGGTGGAGATCACATTATAATAATCTCAAAGTAGGAAGAAGTCTAATACAAAAGTAAAAACAGATATGCAAACCTAAGCTCCTTAAATGAGTAATTTGTTTATTGCATGACTATTTGCCTAACGCAACTAAAATTTAAATAAATTAATGATTTTCTCTTAAGTTTCCTTTTTTTGCTTGAACTATCTAAAACAAATTTCTCCCTCCATGTAATCTCTTTTCTGTGATATAACTTCTCGTTAGAGTCTTATCAAATGACTAGGTTAGACGGGTTGAAATAAAAAAAATCATATAATAGATTATATATATATGTATAATCTAATATATATTATAGGTAATATATCAATGAAATTATTATATATAATAAACATATTTAAGTTATAAACAATAATATAAAAAAGATTTTGTAATTCATAATTATCCATAAATCTTTTTATATATCTTTTTGAGGTATTTTAGTTTAACAATGATTAGATACATATTAAACCGTATTAAAGTCTAATTGCAGTATTTTTAATAAAATGTTTTTTTCAGAAAGAAATTATCTTGATTAGTATGGAATTAAATGATAGTTATTAAGAATTTTTTTTCAAGTCAAGATATTTAACACAATTATAATATACTAGCTTTAGTAAACCCGTGTAATACACGGGTTGAATAAATAAAATATCAAATTGAATAAAAATTATTAATTATAAAACGATAGACTAAAACATGATATGATTGAAATTATGTATAAATAATAGTTATAAGTAATAAAATAATAATATGAAATTTTTATTTTTTTTATTTTTCTAAAGATAAATTAGACATTTTGTTTTAAAACAACATTAAAGTTTTTTTTTAAATTTTCTTACTATAAATCCCTATTTTAATTATTTTTGTTTTATTAAAAAATTACTTTAAAAACCAATTTTAAAATACTACGTAAAAATAATTTTATTTTTTAGAAAAAAATCTTTGTATAAAAAACTATCTATATAGAAATAACATTAATAAAAATTTATCTTTCTTAATTTATTAAAAAACTAATTATAATATAAAAAAAATAGATAATATTATTAGTAATTAATGTGGTTATTTAATAAGAGAGAGAAGCGGGAAAAATTTTATTAAAATGAATGTGATGCTGACACGTGGCATTAGATGAGTCTAAAAAGTAACATGTGACAACCATAGTTACCCTTTTATTAGAGTAGTGAGATTGTCGTGTTGACACATAGACAATCTAGGTGAGGATGAAATAGACATGCTAAAAAATAAACATGTGACTAATAGTTATTTTGATTTATAAAAATAAATTACAAATATCTTAAACAGCTAAACCCAATTTGAATTACTTTTGAGACATTATTTGATATGACTAATATCATTCTACTATTTAACAAGTTGTTAACAATATATACGACCCGACGTTTAGAGTTATCCATTGTCTTGAAATATCAATAAAATTTTAAAAAATTTCTATAGTCATTGATTTAATATATTTAAGTAGATTATGGAAATAATATATGGCTATTATTTAGCATATAATAGTTAATTTATTATAAAATGATTTAAATATAGTGAAAAATAAATAAAGTTGAAAAAAGATCATTCACCTTAGCAAGTATATATAAGAGTATATATCTTACCAATGTTTTTAAAACTTTATTTTATTAAATAGAAAATTTACCTTTGACTTCTAAACTAAGAGTCTTTTTGGCAACATCTTAACAACATTTTAAATGTTCAGATGTCTGAATGATTTAACATTTAATGGTTCAGACTGTTTGTTTCATGAGCAAATGTCTGAATAGTTTAGACATTTGCCTCTAAATGGTTTAGACCTCTTATCTGAATTAGTCAGATATTTGCCTTTAAATAGTTAAACGATCTACTAGCTCTTGATGGTTCAGACCCCTTAATGGTTCAACACTTAATGGTTCAGATCTCTCATTGGTTCAGCACTTAATCATTCAAAAGTTGTCAAACAGCCCCTAAAAGATGTTAAAAATGAACTAACTAGTATATAAATAGAAACTCTTTAAACTAAACCATATATTCTTCTGCTGATTTTTATCTTAGAATAAATCATTTTTTGTTACTATGAAGCTTTTATTAATAAAGACAAAACTAGTTTCATCTTTTTAGGATAATAATAGTCAAAGAATGTGACAAGAACACTTTATACCACGTCTTTAAATGGACCATCAAATCCTTACGAAAAGGGTGCATATAAAATATTAATCATTAAGATTCACTTTGTAAAGTTACAACACACTGAAGTTAATCAGATAAATACTTGTTATATTTGAAATAGGATAATTTGTGAAAATGAAAGCAAGAGTATATAAAAATTTAATATCGTGTCTACTGAGAAAATATGTTTTTTTATTGGCCACCTAATAAATAGGTCAATGGTGATGAGATTTCAAGTGTTAAAAAACATTTGGTCATAATTTTAACCATAGCCTCCTTAAGAGTACTTTAACTCGATATTCTGACTGTTAAGTTCATAAGTTGCAAGGTGATTGGATTTCCAACCTTCCTCCTATTAAAAATGTTTTTTTTTTTGGTTCTATAAAAATAAATTCGAACGAGGCATGGTTAGTGGCCAGTGAGGGATGGTGGCCGTTTCTTGAAACTTAACATGTCGGTGGCTTTGTCTTTGAAATGAGATTTTCTTTAGTTGAGGTCGAAAAAGATATCTAGTTCTGAATAATAAAGGGTTTTGGTGTGACGAGTGATTTTGGATAGGTTGATTACCCTGTTAACATGAATAACAAAGGGTTTGATATTTCGTGCTTATGATATGTGCGATTTATAATAACCATTTAGAAATATGGGTACATCTTGGAGCTTATGTTTTGGGTTCACGCTCCAAAGATGGGTGCAAGTTTGTCCAAGGAGCCGTTATCGATGATGGGTTGAATGGAGTCTAGTTAATTATAATATATATTAAAAAGCAACTTCATTGCTACAGTGAAGTTTGCTTTTAATATATTTCGTCACATATTTTTACAAAATGTATTTAAAACCCAAATTCAAATTAAAATTAACCACAAAGTTTATATTTTTGCTTTTCGACCACAAAAGTTTATTTTTTGTGTTTTTGGCGTCAAACATTGGTATCGGTATTCGATATTATCGGAACCGATATCGGTATACGCTTTTGTGGTTTTCGATGAGCCGACCCGACAAAGAAGAAAGTCACGGTAGCGTAAGACAGGGGAAAACAACCAAACTCCTGCTCGCGTAGCGTGGGAGAAAACACTAGTTTTCAAGAAAGTTTAAAGGTTTCGGTTGATGCTATTGTTTTAACGACTTGGTGGGTTTCATGTTGCTTTCGGAACGTACGTAACATCCATGACATGATGCTTTATTTGTAATTTTCTTTTTTCACCTTCTACGTCTTGCTAGTTGATTGGTTTTTTATAAGAATCCCTCTGTTATTCAAAGAAAAAAAACATATGATCAAATATCTAGAATATTAGGATATTCTTGAAAAGTATTTGCTTTCGTACTTTACATCTTCCATCTAGTACAATAAACTTTACTATTTTCTAATTTACGGGCTGTTTGATATCATCTGATTGATGCTCTGACTGCTGATTGTTGACTCGGTCAATCAGTCAGCGCGTTTGATTTGTAAAAAATAGGTTTTGATTGAGTCAACCTTTCTGACCCATCCTTGTTTTACCCTCTGATCCAGTCAGTTTTTTTGAAACCTCTGAGCCAGTATTCACTGCTGATCATATCAAACAGTCCCTTAGTATTCTCCAATCTAGTGTAACGTATAGTGTGTTTGTATTATGTTATACGCTAAAAATTACAATACACATGAGACGTATGTAAGAAAGGGAAAGTGCGATAAAGATCTCCATGAAGATGAGATGCAATAGTTAATAATGTGATGGCGAACCTTTATAGGGTGCAAGGTCAACAAATCTCGTGATTTTTTAATTTTTATTATAACGTGTACTAGGCTCCCTGAGAATTTTGAAAGATGACTCTTAAAAATTTAAACTGATATAAGAAATAATAATTTATAAATATTACATTTGAAAAACAATGTGAAATACAAAAAGATAAGTATAAAATTCAATTAATTATTTCATTTATTTTTCTAAATAATTACTAGATTATACATTATTTTTTTCGTGATCATGATTACCTCGAAAATATGATTGTTAACTCTTATATATAGGTTACTTAGCGTTTTTTTTTTTCATGTGTGCACACGTTGATGTATATATATTTTTTGAAGACGATTATCTTCTTGAAAATCATATAAATGTCAGAAAATTTTATTCTCATTACATGATATGTTATATATAATTTGAGTGTTATATATTTGTGTTTCTGTTTAGTTCAAACCTTTCTTTCCTTAGTTTCTTTTAGTCATTATATTAGGAAATAAGTACTAAATATAAAAAAATCATAATTTTCAGTTAGAGATTATAAATTTTTGCATCAATGTATATGTGGATGTTGGTGGAAAATTCATATGCATATTTATCTACGTTTGTAGTTTTGGTTTAATTTTGATACAGAAAAAAATACAATTTTAACTTAATTTTTGTAATTTTATAATTTTAAAAATTTGATTTTATAGAACTTTTGCATCAATGTACATGTGGATGCTATTGGAAAATTCATATGCTGATGTTGAGGATGGTTGGAATTTTTCAGGAGATGGTAAACTGAGATCTAGGTAGAAATTAATATGTGAATAACTAGAATAAAACTGGTTTAACTTTGATACCGAAGAATTAGACTTTTTCAAATTGATTTTTCTAATTTTATGATCTTTAATTATTCTCATATGTGTGGGTTTTCTGATCTTTAGAAACCTATAAGAAATAACTAAAACATATTGTTAGGGCAGACAATTTTTAACATGCATCTATTAACACGACACGACATGATACGAAGTTAACAGGTTTTGTGTTTGAGCTTAACATGTTTCGTGTCATTAACAGGTCGGCGCGTTAAAAACACAATAAAAATCGTGTCTTAACAGCTCAAACACATGTTACCGTTAACGCACATGTTAAGATTTGTTTATATTTTAGCTTATTAAAATAATTAATATATATATATATATATATATATATATATATATATATATATATGTTATATGTCTTTTCATGTTCAATTTAAAAACCTTATCCATTGCCCAACCGCTTCAATCGAATACGACTATCACAGTACCACCAACCGAGTCTCCGGCTTCCGGCTGAGCCCTCTTCGTACTCCGTCTATTACATCTTTAAACTATGTTATTGGTTAAAATAGACATTTTTATTAACTTTTATTTCATATATGTCAGGATTATCATGCTTTATTCAGAATATATTCAGAATTTTAATGGACTTCAATCAATTTTTATTTTACTAAACGAGTAATTTTATTGTGTCTATTAACAAAGTTTTAAGATCCCCTCATCTTTTGTGGTCTATACACTCCATAGTCCCTACAATTTTCTTTTGTTTCTCCAAAGTAAATTATAAATGTTTGTATGAAAAAAACAAACCATATGCATGTTTTTAGAATGATCTAGTGATTGTAAGGAAATGTACTAGTAATGATTATGTTCCATCATTATCATATGATAATGTCGTTGTTTTGAGCTAAAGCAAGAAAATGCTAATCGCATTTCTTAAAGGCTACTCATTACTCCTTATCTCACTTTTTAGCCTAAATAAACTATTCAAAAAGATATTTCGATCATTTTTAGAAATAAAATATTTTTAGATAAGTTATTCGATCATGCATTCTTTTTATTTCAATTGGTGACCATTCTTTATAATTAATTAAGTAATTTTAATACTGGTTCACAAATTTCTTTTTTAAGTCATTAAAAAGACTATAATAGATGTCTGGTCATAATATATTTATATATATTAAACTACAAATTAAATTAAATTAGTATTTGTGCTCAACAAGTATGCGTAATTTTGTTAGCGGGTTAAACTCTATCTTTCATCGAAACGTACATTGAGCTATGATTATTTTTAATTCAAATAAACAAAAGAAAAACATTTGAAAAATGCTTGCAATACGGTGCGCTAAACTAAATCTCTCACACGTTGTGGCTCGTTTTAACATTTAACTAAAAACTAATTACCTTAAAAAAATTAAGCTAGACTTAGCGGAGGGGTGGCATGTGACGCGCATGCGTATTTCGTTAGCAGGGTAAACATGGTGTTAAATATCAAAACATATATACACGTAGAAATGATACATAAAAAAGTCTGAATATCAAAAGACAAAACATTACAAATTTACAATAAGACCTCACATTGCGTTCTACTAAGCCAAATCTTTAAACGTTGTGATGCATTAAAAATTAACAAATATATTCATTTAAATATTAAGCCGACATCAATGCCAATGTAAGCATGTACTGAAGACATGTATATATACGTCGCTTAGCTCTTTGGCTGAAACCCATACACCATAAGGAGATGTTAAATTTTGACGAGCCTCACCTTCACTTCCCCTTCCTCGAGCTATTGCCACTTGCCAAGCCTAACCCTGGGACGGTTTTCTTAGATAGACTTTTTTTTTCAATTCAGTTTTCTCGAGCCAACCACAACGTTACCACACTGTTCACCCTTAGGTGTCGCGTTTCAAACACCTTAATCCACAACAAAGTTACACATCTCTTCCTAAACAATAAATCTTAATCCACGACAAATTAAACACCAACATTTTATTTATTTAAATTATTAAGAATGCCAAACCGCAATAACCTTTTGATCAACACTTATTTAATGTTATCTAGCTACGATGATCATGTATATATAAAATAACATGTAAGGGACCCCCACACCAGCCGCTGAATGTAATGATTTTGCCTGTTTTCTGGGGGTTTGATCGAGTCAAAAGTAAGTCGATCATTGCCTTTTAAAAGGAACCTACGAAAAATATATGGAATTAGTGGAATTTGAGTGTAGTGGACATCATCCACCAATGCGTCATTTACCTTATTAGATTTTCTAAAGTTCTATCAAGAAAAGAATTACAATACATTATATTGGAACATTTGAAAGATATTCGTTATGTGATTTTGGCAGTTTTAATTTCATCAAGTTTATTTAGTTTAGCTGCAATTTTGAAAACTAAAATAAAATTACGAGATACAAGTTAAGATATGTGTACTATATGTTTTTTTAGGCTATTGTATTTTTAGTACATAGGAACCTTAGAGTTTGAAGCTCCATAGGCAAATGAGAGCAACACCCCTAGCTGGGATCAAATAGACTAGAATTTTCATAGGATTTGCAATTGCATGAAAGTAGAGTCGGCAAAAGAGATCCAAACATGTGATTTTAGGTCATAATGAGTGTTTTAAAAATAAAGATGGGTTAGAATTAATTAAATAAAAAACACAAGTGTGTCAAGATGAGTTAAAAGCCTTTTTGGAAAAAAAGAAACATGGGTCAAGATGAGTTTTCAAAATTAGATCTAGAAGTCTAAGTCAATGTTTCTTTCACTCAAACTGATCGTCTTCGTCGCACAAGGCACCACCGCACCACCACCACCACACCACCGCATCACCACCGGTCCACCACACCATCATCGCATCACCACCGGTCCACCACACCACCAACACACATACAACCTCCCACCTCTGTCGAGTTTCATCGCGCATCACCACCGATCCGTCGCGTCGCAACGGGTCCGCCGCGTCGCCAGTGGTCCGCCGCGTCGCCGCAGGTCCGCCGCGTCGCCGCGGGTCCGTGTATGCATCTATCTATATGTATTGTTGGATTGTAGATGCATCTATCTGTTATAGATGAAGTCTTATATGTATCTCTTTGAGCTCGTATATTCATCTATCTATATGTGTTGTTGGATTGTAGAAAACTAGTAAAATAGTGTTGACTTTTTTAAAATGATCCATCTTGATCCGAACCCATCTTGATCCAAACCCATATTGACCCAAACCCATATTGACCCAAACCCATCCTGACCTTTTTTTCTAAATGACCCATCTTAACCCAAACCCATCCTGAGTGAAATCCATCCTAACTTAACAACCAACCCAATCCAACCCACCCATTTTGCCACCTCTACATGAAAGTGATCTTTTATATGAAGTGATTATGGGTATAAGTTGTTACCAATAATAGTGGTAAATGAGATCGGCAACAATTTGATCTATCAGCAACAACTGATCAAGAGTAACTTATCATCACGAGTAACTAGGCGTCAGTTGTAGTAAGTATGCATCACTAACGTACAACTTAGACGATTAACAATAATTTAATTACGTTGATGGAGTTCCTACTAAAGATAAAGAGTTATTTTTTCCTATTAATGTAACAAACAACTGTTAATTGCTACAATCGTTAACTTATAATTGTTAATAAAACGTTCTTATGGTTAGTTTTCTTATAAATTAAGAATAGATTAAACATCATTACTATATTAATTAGTCCATTTAAATCTTGTTTCAAGTAATTATTTTTAGCTATGTAATTTATATTATTTTTACATCCTTTTATTTTTATACTACATATAACTAGATACCATAAGGCAAATAACTAACGAATTTTTAAAATGTATATTGAAAATAATTATGAGTATAAGGACTAAGTTGAGTTAATTGAAAAATTAGCTGATTTATATTTTAAAGAAGGCCAAGTGGATATCATAATTGATTGACAAACATCTAAAATCTTTAACTTTTTACTCCTTTATAGATAGATAGGTTAGGTTAATAAAAGATCAATGACATTTGTTGATTACTATTCAGTACCATAGATGTCTTGAAGCTATTTGTCAAACGATGACGTCGTATTTATGAAGATATTGTAATGAAGTAACGTTAACTCTAAATTTACATATAATTTTTAGTTACATAGAGATATAAATTTTTTCAACACATTTTAGCATTACTAGATTGTTTCTTGTCATTCATGTATCTAACAAATACTTAAGTTTTTATAGGCATCACATCTAATTTCATCTCTAAATTTCTTGACTTGAGAAAAAAAAGTTACTCGTACATTGTGGTCGAATGTTAAATAATGAAAACACAACTCTTAAACTAGAACATTTGATTTATAAAACATCTCATAACTTTACAAGGTAAAATAAACCTACATAATATAACATATTTTGATATTTTTAGGGAGATTCGTGCCCATGAACCCCTCATCTTTTTCTTCTATACCAATCCCACCCCCCTCTTTTTCATCTATCACCAAACACACCCTTAAACTTTTTACTCCTTTCCCCCCATTTTTCACCACCTCTAAGCTTGTTTGAAAAACCTCTTTTAGCCATTTCTCAAACAAACCATTCAAGTATACCCCACACCCATACAAAACTTCATCTAACACCTTATCATCCACTTTCAAATCAAACTCTATGCTCCCAAACACTGCCTCAAACACCCCTTTCATCTTGAACATAAAGCTCTCCCTCATCAAGCTATCTCGAGCCGGAGACATGTCGAATACAAGTCGAGTTTTAACCGATTCAAGAAACCCGGGTGGGTTTGAAGGACTACCATCCATTTCTCGCGTCAAATCGCTAGAATTGGGGCTGAATTCTAGAATGTTCTCGTTCTCTTCATCTTGTGCCTCGGCTTTTATGTTGAGATCAAGAGTGTTTGAGCTTGATTGCCTAGACAAATCTTTCTTGATTTCGTCCTCTTCGATTCTTGGCACTTTGTTCTTGCTCAATTCATCGAAATCCCACTTGGGTTTTCGCTTTTGATCGGTTTCACAAGTGGGATTGATCTCATTCACAACTAGTTTCATTTGAGCAAGCGAAATTCGACTCCTTTTCACACCATCAAGATCATGATCACAACCCTTGGTCAAAACAAATATCACTTCACCGCGATTGCCATATTTCCCCTTCTTAAATCCATCAGCCAAAGATTTCAACAAACTCCCATCTCCATAATCAGCATCTTCAACCAACACAACCACATTTTCTTGATCTTTCAACCCCTTTTAAGATCTTCAAACTTGTGACCACTATTGTGCATATTAAACCTCAAAAGCGAGTCGCTAGACCCAAACATCCCCTTTGCAATCGCAATTGCCAATCTTCTCTTGCCTACATAGTCATTCCCCTCAATCAAGAACCAAGAATCTTTCTTCATAGGTTTAGAACATGATGAACTCATCAAGAACTCGACAATCGCGTGCATCTTCTCCGAATGCCATGGTACATTTTCTTCCAAACACTTGTAAACATCTTGTTGTTTGGACAAATGTGACACAAAGTTTCCTAGACCAAGTGTGATTTTCACCTCTTTATCATCTTCTCTACTCTTGAGACAATCCAAGTTTGGTTCTTGATCAACTTTGTGATTGTGATGATTCTTGTTATTGAAGCTGAGATCAATGTTACACGATTGTTGTCGTCGGAATCGTGGACAAGAGCGCTCTCCACCACCATTTTGAAGCTTCATTGTGTCACCAAAAGAGATGGTTGAGTTGGATTTGATATGGTTGTTAGGCCAAAAAGGATAACTTGAGGAGTTATACGAGTAGCTTTTTGCGACGGATCCTTGATTATCGTTGCTAGTTAAAGATGGTGAATTCATGTTATAGGTCTTGTTTAGATTGTGTCTTCCTTGGTGTAGACTTTGGCATAGTCTGTTCCACTTCCTTTTCAGCTCAACTAAACTCTCCTGCAAATTGGAGAACAAAGATTTTGTAAGCTAGCTATTAAATACAAGCGATTTGCGACGAATTTGCGACAAAAGTGTTTCATCAAGAAACTATTCCGTCAAAATAATTATTAAATTAAAGCAAATTAAATTTTAATAATATATAATATGAGCTGATAATAATCCATACTTGTATCCTAACTTTATCTTTATTTTATTAAAAGTTTGTATAATTATCATAAATTTATACTAATTACACTTGATTATTATAATATATAGTTTCACTTGAAAGAAAGATATTTTCTTTGGATAATTTTTAACATCCTTGTGAGTGAAACTAAATGTTTTAACATCCTTGTGAGTGAAACTAAATGTAAGTGAAGTGTATATTTATGATTATTATAATATATAGTTTAAATTATTAAAATTTAATTCGTATCAAACAGTAAAAATCGTCTAATCTAGCAATGCATATCTTATAATTTAACATCTGTTGTGACTTAGTGATAGATAAAATGAGTGGAATATTCAGTCAAAAATCCATCATCATCATAATAATAAGAGGCAGCTTTTGTGATCGACTGACCATCACAAAAGAATTTTAACATAGTGTAGGTGTGTATAATATTCATTTTATGATACATTAAAGGCCAAAATCGTACCTTGTGATCAAGGGTTGATGAATGTGTTGAAGGGTGAAGCCAAAACGGTAAGACCGTCGATGTTCTACTCGTCGCAGCCGCGGCAGCTTCCTTTTCGTAATTGGAGTTGCATTCTCCACAACAACGCATCACCACCATATCATCATCATCATCTCCTTCGTCTTTAGTACTTAACAATGGCTTAGTATTCACAGTTTCTTCACATGTCTTGTTTGACAAGTTTACTCTTGATTCATGCACACTAAAAACACCATTAACAACTACATATCATTAGAAAGTTATTACAAAGTTACCAAATGATATATTCAATGTTATGATAAAAATCAATACTTCTAGAAATGGTCACTGGCGAGTAAATTAGGTAAAAGAAAATTACTCTGTGAGTAAAAGTCGTTAAATCAAATATTAAAATACTAAAATGGTTAATGACAAATGAAGGTGTAACTTTTGACTAAAATACAAATCTAAGATAAGGAAGAAATCTAACTTTTTCTTATTTTCTAAAGGATTATGTATTTATGTTATGAAAGAGTGACAAAGCTATCCAATGTTTTTATATGGTAGTTAAAATTTGATATGTCCCATCAATTTGGTAAACTTAAAAAGTGTGATATATACACACAAACACACATACATATTATATAAGATATTATATTAACATACTATATATATTTAATATTTTTATATTAGTCACCAGTAATGAAGAAAAATTACATTTGTGTTAAGTTAATAAATAAAAAAAAGCAAAAATACTGATGTAAAACATAAAAACAATATGATTTTTTAACAAAATAATGTTATATACCTTTTTAATTGAAATTGTGACTGGTGACAAAATAATAATTACAACATGAGATATAAAAGAATGATTGGGAAAATATAACATAAAAAGTTTTAATAAGTGTGTATATATTCAAATAATCAAAGTTGTCATTGTCCTCCTTTTCTGTTCAATCAGAAAAAATGTCTCAATAATGAGGATAATGACAAAAATCAAAAGCAAAAGAAAAAAAGAAAAAAACAACAAACACTGTCTCCTCTTCCCACCCTTACTTTTTACCAGTGTCAGCAATCAGCATGCTCTCATCTCATGCCTTTGTGTTCAGAAACAAGAATGTTTTTAACTAAAAACTCAAAACAGCCATTTTTACCTAATAGCACTTCATCTAATAACTCACCAAATATGTTGTTTTCACATGATAACCAATTAAGTGACACAAAAATGTGTACTTTATGCAGTAAAAATTGTACAAAGAACTATTTTACCTTGTGGTGTTTGCATTCAGACTCAACCCGAGTCCACCAGAAGGAAGAGAAACAGCTTGAAGACTCCATTGAACCTCAAGTGAAGGCATTTTCATCTTTGTTTTCATAAAAGTTTGATAATTTGAAGTCCCAATTAACCACACTTTGTTACTGACATTATACTGTGAAATCAACCTCCCAATTTCAACTACAAGATGATCCACTGGACTGTAATTAACCACTCCTCTTTCTCCTGCAAGTGAGCTCTCATCCACTGTCCATTTAAGATCACCTGCATATATGATCACACCATCTCCTGTTGATAATAAAGATTCAACTTTTCTTCTCAAATCTGCTAAATTCATCTCTACTTCTTCCCTCTTCATGAACCTCAATGGCAGTGATGAGAATTGAAACTTTATGAAATGAGCACCTTTGAGTTCATTTGGGACATCTCCCCTCTCTACCTTCCCCATTAACTCGATCACAACGCCTTCGGTTAGCGACGAAGAATCGCCAACTATTACGGTGTTTTTTCTTGATTTCTTGCCTAGCAAAACCTCTATAACCAAGGTGACATCTTTTTCAAAGAGTTATCTGATTTTGGAGAAGGGTTTTGCTCAGGAGAGTGATTCAAGAAGTGGGTTTGCCAAAAGTTAGGATTTTGATGATGATGATGATGATGATGGTGATGGTTGTATTGGTGATCAGAGTTTGGTGAAGAAGGAGATGAGTAAACACCACCATTAGAACCACTAAAGAACACTCTTGGTGCAGAAGTTAACGAGCTTGAAGAAAACTCCTCTAAGTTGGTTTTCACAGCAGTGCTTGAAAAGCCAGCTTCTCTCATAACCCTACTAACACTAGGATCATCAAGAATTGAAAGAATGAGCTGCTCAAGCTCCACTTTAATGGCCAACAATGGAGGATTCTGCTGTTGTGGACACTGCTGCTGACTTTGAGTCTGTTGATTCTCAATACACCCTCTTCTCTGATGAGCTTGAGCCCTCTTGAGCGCAGCAATGAGGGCATTAGAAAGTGAAGGTTGTCCATGAAGTAATGGCCCAGGTGTTGTGGGTAGCCTATTGAGAGCCACATTGAAGCAAAGCTCAAGTGCCCTACAATGTAAGGGTGGTGGGGTAGGGGCAATATGGGGATTTGGAAGGTGAAGACTAGGGGCAATATGGGAATTAGAATTAGGTGAAGAATTGGTTTGTGATTTGATGCAAGCCCTTCTGAGAACACTGGCTCTTGAACTCATGAGAAGAGTTGCAGCCACATGAAGAGGAGTGACCTGAGCATGGCCCCTTCTTCTTGCAAGGCTTAGAGAGTGCTTCAACACAGAAGCAGCCTCTGTTGTTAGTGTCTGTTGTACAGTACAACCTCCTGAGCGCATCACTTGGCTCTAACACCCACCCCCCACACCCTCTAAAGATGAAGCAACCCTAGCTATGGTACTACTTATGTTTCTTGAACAAAAACAACACACACTCAAGATGGCAAAACAAGGCTTCTTTAGAAGAAGAACCTTAAGGCTATATATGGTACTAAACTTGTGTATATCCTTATCTTTCTTGAAGTAAAAACCCTAGTATAATAGTCTCTCTCTCTCTCTAAAGTTTACTTGGTGGTTCTTGAAGAAGGAGGTTAGGGTATAGTAGGAGAATGTATGATATAACACTACCTTTATATATACTTGAGGTTTGATCAAAAACATATACCTCTAGTTATATGATCAGTTACTTTAACTTTTTGAAATTATTTTCTTGGTTGGATAAATTATGTGCAGTCATGATATTGGAATTACTTTTTGGTTGTGGGTACAACTGTTGGTGCACATGGTACTCTTTAGTGCAGCAGTACTTCCTCTGGCATTAGCAAAAGTTGCCATGCAATCACCTTTTGCTTTGGCTTTTATAAATTCTCATTGAATTGCTTTATCATGTGTTTTAGAACAAGATCGAACGTTGAATCAGACGTTTTACCGGTTTGGTGGTCAAACCGGTCAGACCGTGGACCGGTTTAAGAAAACCGAATGATGTCATAATTATATGTATAGTATATTATTTATATAGTTATATATAATCAAATATAAGTAATTTATATATGATTTATATATGTATTTTATAGTTATATATAAAACTTAACTAAAATTTGTATATCTAACACAAAAAAAATAGTTCAACATCCCGTTTTTACTTAAAAAATCAAAAAAAATAATATCAAAATCCGGTCCGAACCGGTCCGGCTCCCCGGTCTGGCCACCAGTTCGGGACGAACCGGCCGGTTCAACCAGATCAAACCGAACGATAGCTGATCGGACCGGCCACCGGACCGATTCCCGGTCGAACCGGTCGGACTGGCCGGTCCGATCAGGTCGTGAAAACCATGGTCTTCAGTTTATGGTTAACACCGATCAAAGACACTTACTTTTTCCAACTTCACATACAGACACATACATGTTAACATGTATATGCATATGTATTTTCTCATCAACTAAACATGATATAAAATATAGATCAAGTTTTTCAACCTGACATTAAGTTTCAAAGACAATTTCTTTGTTCATAATAAATTTTATTTTAGAAAACCAGACTAAATTGATGATTTATTTATTTATTTCTTGCTTTTTCTACAACAAATAAAGACTATTTATAAATCTTAAATTGATTTTTTATATACAGAAAGAGAAAATAAAAAAAAAGTCAGTTCAAATTATATATATCTCTCATAGAAGTTAAATAACTTTTTTAACATTAATTTTTTTCTTAAATGTTACCTAATCAACATGCACTTCTTGCATGCATTCAAACTCATGCGATTTTTTATTAATGTGTTTATGATATTCTATGTATTGAATAATACAGAATGCACAAGCCCTATTTATAGTAGGTAAACATACAGTTAATTAACACCCCTCTATAATAATTGATTAAACAAGTATATACAAATATATAAATATTGTAATTGCAACTAGGCCTCTTTAGTTCAAGCGTTAGTAGAAAGGACACTCAAGCTTGAACTAAAACTTTGAAACCGGTGGCAAGGTAGACCATTCATGAAAATATATGCATATTGACACTACGATGAATGTAAAGAACTCGAATATTTTCGAGCCGGACTTTCTCATGAACATATCTCCACATGTTTCGTGCATTGATACCGATCTAGGTTACCATATATGTGGATTGCTGATACATTATCACAGTACGTAAACAACTATGGCACTGCAAAGAGGGACATGCATTTCAAGTAATAGTCGACTACATTAGCAGCACCACAATTCTCGGGTTCAAACTGGATTTTCCGTTTGGATGACCAAGACATGAAGCAGTCACCCATGTATACATGGTACTCGAAAGTCGAGCATCAAGAATCCAATCATCCTCACTGAATATAGTGTGCGAAGAATTGTTTCATAGACGACAAATGAGGCTTACGTGAAACATGCATAAAAAAAGACTTGCTGAACAACATATGAATGTGAGATACTAAGGGACCCTACAAGGCTGTGGTATAATGTGGATGAGAGCACCATTGACAGCATTGCGTTTAGACGAGGTATCTACAGGCCGGGCCGGTGTGGCTGCTAGTTTACAAACTGTCATGGATGCAGATTAGATGATCTCTTTGGAATATTGGTATTGAGTGAGTATTAACCAGATGCGTCTCACTGAATGTACTTAATCCCGAGAAAATGATGTAATTGACCCAAATACGCCATTCGAATTCCTTGGACAAAGTAGCAATAACGGTTTGCAAAACATCATGTCTCAGAGCATTCACAGCCTACTCTCCGTCTTCATATCTATAATTACACTAAAAATCACTATTTTTTATTTCTCCTTTTCAATAAAATAATATTTTTTAATACTTTTATCATTATATTTTCTCTATACTTTACTCACAACCACTTTCAACAAATATTAGAGAATTAATAAAGACGAACAAATATAGAGATAAACAGTTTTATGTTCTCTATCCCCCACTCACAACCACTAATAACGATTTTCTATAATATAAAGAACGCACTTACAAATTTATAGAGAACGGACTGTGAATAATTTGAGGTGGTTAAGATTATGTTAATCTATATATTAACTTGTAACCAAATATTGTATAAATTACCAATTATGAAATTTGCAGCTGATGAATAGTTGATGAACAGTTTAACAGTGCCCACCTCTAGAAACCACTTGCAACCTCTAAAACCCCCAATTGCCACTTACTTCTACAAACCACGCTCATCTTCATCTTCTCAACGTCATCTTCATCTTCTCAACGATTCATCACTGTAAGTTGTAGTTTCCACCATTTCATTGTTTCTTCTCAACGATTCATCACTGTAAGTTGGCGTCGTTAGGGTTTACAGGTTCATCATCGGTTTTGTCATTGTTGCGATCGAACATAACGAAGCAGAAGCGATAATGGCAGAAACAATCCCATTCAAAAACCTTCACAGTAGAGAGTATCAGGGGCACAAGAAGAAGGTTCATTCTCACTCTCTCTTTTAATCACCACAAAACCCTAATGATTCAGCTCTTATGAACCCTAATTTTGTGCTCATGAATGTTCTTTAATCGCAACAATTTCTAAACATTTGGAGGGATTAAACAGGTACATTCGGTAGCATGGAATTGCATTGGGACAAAGCTTGCTTCAGGTTCTGTTGATCAAACAGCTCGAGTGTGGCATATCGAGCCCCATGGGCATGTAAGTGTTGTTGTTCGTTTGGCTTCTTGATGCTTTAGCATATCGCACACCACCTGTTTGTTGAAATTTCACATCCAATCAGTTTCCTTATTTAAACACTTAATTAACTAGCAGCAGTGACCAAAAGGGCTTGTAGTCTAGCGGTAGAAAGACGCTGTATTAAAGTGTTAGGTGAATATCAGTGTTCAGTAGCAGCTTTATATGGTGTGAGTTAGTCGTTCTAAAAGAAAATTAGCAGCGCCTCAGAAGGGGCGGCTCAATAATTTTCGTAGGGTAAGCGAAAATGAAATGTAGGTCTTTTTAAACTTTATCGTTAAAAACCCTTTTATCTTTTATCGGGCTTGGGGCCAACGGTAATAAACTAAAAGTTTTTACATCGTTTCATGTCCGATCAAAGTAATTCCTAAACAAATTGTAACAATTAATCAACTATTTAAAGTAATTTAAAGACTCAAAGCGGCATTTAGTCAAATTTAAGCAAAGCCTGATTCCTACATCAATTCCTAAATCAATTACTCAAAACAATTTCAAGTAATATTAATTTTTATGGGCTATTAAGGTTTAGGATTTTTGTGGCCTAATAGAATTTGGTGGCCTAAGGCACCTCGGGACGCCCGTGCACCTCGGTAGCAGTACCAAGGTGTGTATGAGAGTGTTTCATCCCAGGTGGTTGAGGGTTTAGGAGTAACTTTAGTAGGTGTTTGAGTTAGACTTTCTAAAAAAATTTCGCAGCACCTAGATGACGCCAATTGAGCGCGGTTGATCTTAATCATCACTTTTGGAGTTTGTATTATATGTGTCTAAAGGATCATATTCAATTGGAATTCAGAGAAAATTTGTATTTTAGATTGTTGCTTTTTATAATCCATATGAATTGACCATTTGAATGGATTTATTGTTTGCAGAGCAAGGTTAAAGATATTGAGCTAAATGGGCATACTGATAGTGTGGATCAATTGTGTTGGGACCTAAACATGCTGATTTGGTTGCCACTGCTTCAGGTGACAAAACTGTTCGACTATGGGATGTTCACAGTAAGTAGCACTTTTGTTTCCAAATACCAAATCTTTAATTGAATGTAAATCTTTAATGTATGAAAAATTCTCTTCATGTTTCACTTTATTGTTGATGGTTCTTTGAATGCTTTTTGCAAGTAATCCTTATGCATAATGTTAATATAGTTTCGATTTATGCGTTGAATCTGCTTTTTTTAGTATGAAATTGATGGATTTGAGTTTAATTTGATGCATTTGGTGTTCCATTGCCACCGTTCCTCCGCAGCGATGACTGCCTCCTCCGTCTCATCTCGCAAGGTCCCCTCTTTCCCCTCTATGGCTCTATCTATACATACACATCTCTATATCTATCTATCTATCTATCTATACACAATTACTTTTGTGCACACGCATCGGTTAATTCCATCAAATACTTTGATTTCGGTTGATTTTGTTCGTATGTGTTGATTGATTGCATTTATGATCATTCTGATGCCTTTAATTTAGGTTTTAAGCAAAATTGCTACGAATAGACTTCAGAAGGAGCTCACGGACGGGCAGATCAATCCTCCGTGGGGATTTACGCATAACGTCACCGATAATCTTCAATGGTTTGTTGATCTTTCGGTTTTTGTTGTGAATCGTTGAATGTTTTTGTCTTCTGGAGTCATTTCATTATGTTTATTCCGATACCATCTGATCAAAGGGAATGTTCAGTAGTTACATCAGAAATCCCCTTTTGAATCTAGGGCTTTTTGAGATTTGATGTTTGAGTATGTGTTATGTTGTGGAGTTTATGAAATTTTGGAAAATTTGGGATGCGAATTATGGTGTTTTTGTGTTTTGTATATGCAAAGGTGGGTGATTGAAGTGAATGGAGCTCAGGGGACTATTTACGCTAATGAGAAATACCAACTTCAGGTTGATTTTCCTGAGAATTATCCTATGGAAGCACCTCAGGTGAATGGATGTTGATTTGAGTTAGGGTTTGAATGTTGAATTGATGATTGTGGTTGTGCGTTTTGGCGTGTTGTGTATAACTTGTTTGATGGAATGATACAGGTGATATTTTTGCATCCTGCTCCGCTTCACCCTCATATCTATAGCAACGGCCATATTTGTTTAGGTACTGCATTGTAATGTCTCGAATTCTCGATGTATCTTTAGTATATATTGTTGTAGCTTTGCGTATTCTTTTAGTTTATCTTTTTCGTGCTAAACTCGACTGGAAGCGGGTTGAACCCACAATTGAATCTGTCTTGTCTAGAGGTTTATTATGCTTTGGCTATCATAAGCCCGACTTTAGAATGTTATTGGGGCGTGTATTCATTTTGAATTATGAAGATTTAATAGGTTTGTTTCTTTTGTAGATATTTTATACGACTCATGGTCACCAGCCATGAATGTTGGTTCCATCTGCATCAGCATTCTGTCCATGCTATCAAGTTCTACGGTGAAGGTTTCATTCTATCTTGGGCTTTAATGAATCCAATTTCTTCAGTCAGATTTTCTTAACGAGTAATCAGTTTTCATAAATATTTTCTAAACATCCTGGTGATGTTAGATACTACTACTACATGTTCTTAAGTTGGTGTTTCTAATGGGCTGTGATGAGTTGATGGGTCTGAGTAAAAATTGATTGAGGACATTGTTTAGCCCTGGAAGGGGTGTAGGATGGCAGGTTATTGTCTGCAACCCGCCCTCCGGCCATGATGGAGTCATTTCTTTACACACTCTGAGCCCGACATTAAAGTGGAAAATTGTTGATTTTAATACTCTCAAACTGTGGTGTCACCGACATTTTGTGGTCGGCGTGATCCTCTTGGTGTGATCTTGCTGTCTTAGATAGTTGATAGAATATCGATTTACGGCGTTTCCAAGACGCGCAACGCGCGTCTGGGTATTAAAACTAGTTTGAAAAGAAAAAAGCAAACAGTGAATAGTGTTTTACTTTTTCGTTTTTTACCTAACTGATGGATCGAGGGTTACGTAACGATGATGTGTTTATCTTTTGATTTTGGATTTCTGTTATAAACAAAAGAAAAAGTAATGATAATAATAAATATGATAATAATAATAATAATAATAATAATAATAATAATAATAATAATAATAATAATTATTATTATTATTATTATTATTATTATTATTATTATTATTATTATTATTATTATTATTGTATATAAATATTAATCCCTTTGGTCGGTGGTTACAGTGCCACTTACCAAATGTGATGCACAGTGTACAACTTTCAAAACAAGTATAAAAATCTGCGATGGTTGTGTTGGTGGTGGTGCTGCGATGGTTGCGGTGGTGGCGTTGCGATGGTTGCGGTGGTAGTGGTGTTGCAATGATTGCGGTGGTGGTGTTGCGATGGTTGTGTTGGCGGTGGTGCTGCGATGGTCGCGTTGGTGGTGGTGCTGCGATTGGTGCGGTGCTGTTGTTGCTGCTACGATTGGTGCGACGTTGTTGTTGTTGTTGCGATGAGTGCGGTGGTGGTGGCTCTACGATTGTTACGGTGGTGGTAGTGGTGTTGAGGTGGTTGCTGTGGTGATGTGGTGTAATATGAGAAGAATGCGCGATTTTGACTTGAAGAAAGAGAAGGATTTTGATTTCAATTCTGTTTTCAAATTGATTAATTATATATTTAAATCCACAAATATCTCATCATAAATATAATTTTTATATTTTTTTCTTATTTAAATTTTATTACAAAAAGGTTAAATATTTAACTTTTATATTATATATTTATTAGCATAAGAAACATTTATTTTCAAAGTAAATATATTTTTTTTATTGGTTGATTATTATATTACTTAAGAATAAACTTGCTTTAAACATTTTTGCTTGCTTATGTGGTGTAACTCCAGGACCGATCCGAAACGTGATACAGTTTTTAAATAAAAACCCGCGGTAACGCGCGATTTTCATTTCTAGTTATTATTATTATAATATAATAATAAAGAAAGAATAAGTTGGGGGTGTTGCGATGGTTGTGTTGGCGGTGGTGCTGCGATGGTCGCGTTGGTGGTGGTGCTGCGATTGGTGCGGTGCTGTTGTTGCTGCTACAATTGGTGCGACGTTGTTGTTGTTGTTACGATGAGTGCGGTGGTGGTGGCTCTACGATTGTTACGGTGGTGGTAGTGGTGTTGAGGTGGTGGTTGTGGTGATGTGGTGTAATATGAGAAGAATGCGCGATTTTGACTTGAAGAAAGAGAAGGATTTTGATTTCAATTCTGTTTTCAAATTGATTAATTATATATTTAAATCCACAAATATCTCATCATAAATATAATTTTTATATTTTTTTCTTATTTAAATTTTATTACAAAAAGGTTAAATATTTAACTTTTATATTATATATTTATTAGCATAAGAAACATTTATTTTCAAAATAAATATATTTTTTTATTGGTTGATTATTATATTACTTAAGAATAAACTTGTTTTAAACATTTTTGCTTGCTTATGTGGTGTAACTCCGGGACCGATCCGAAACGTGATACAGTTTTTAAATAAAAACCCGCGGTAACGCGCGATTTTCATTTCTAGTTATTATTATTATAATATAATAATAAAGAAAGAATAAGTTGGGGGTGAAAAAGTGGCAATAATGGAAGATAGGGTAGGGAGAGGAGACAGAGTGTTGCTTTTAGGGTACTTGAGGGAATAAAAGTGTCCCTCTACGAGGATTGGCGTGATCTCTAAACCTTTTGTCTTGATCCTTATTTCCAACGACAATTAACCCACTCTATTTTATTTATTTTTACCATTCTCTTTTATAAAATTCATATCTTGGATTTTGTATATCTTTTTTCCATATTTACATGTTTAATATCATCATTCATCAACAACGCGATAGGTCACGGACAACTCCACATCAGTTTGCCCCACGAACCACCTCATCGTCTCTCCTCCCTTCATGAACCGCGATGACATTTATCTGTCTTTGTCGTAGAAGCCGTCTTTTTTCTCCCAAGGATCTCTTCATCTTGTTTTAATATTTGGCGTCTGTGGCCCCAAGAATTCCAGATAGCCTAGTACCAATTTTTCAAACTAAAAAAGGTTATTATTCATGGTGTTCATTTTGATATAAAAGTTGGATTGAGATAGAGTTAATCGTGTTAACAATTTGAACCGAAGGTTGAAAGAACTGCTTCATGTATGAGTAACTTTAGTTCTTTTATAAACTGTATCGTTTCATATGTTTAAATAATATTATATTTATTTAAATATGAAAAAAAAATAATTCATATATACATAAAGGTAAAGGTAATTGGTGTCATCAGTAACTGTCATGGACCAAAAAACAGTGACCCAAGAAGGGTGTAGCTTTTAAGCTTAATGACTACACCTTTTCTGGTGAAAATCGTACAAATCGTATGCTTATAATTACAATTATAACCTTCGTTATTGGAACCAAAAGTCCAAAAGTTCTAACTTGTCTATAAATTATCATTTATTGTAGGTTTCTTCTTATTATTATTATTATTTTTAAAACGTCAATTTACCTCTTATGAAATTACCAAAGGCGATGAACAGTTCCTGCTCTGATCTTGGTCGTCGGTTTTGGTGCGGGTGGATCTGGTGTGTTGGTTTTTTCTTTTTTTTTTCGTGTCTGTTGTTTTTTTTCCCTCAACAAATATGTTCTGGTTGAAATTGTTATTACTTTGTTGAGCAGATCAGATGGTTGGGGTTTTGTTTTTTGTTTGGTGGGTTAACGGTTCGATCTTCGGGGTCCTTTTTTTCCCTCCTTTTCTAAAATTAGTGGGGCACGTGTCGTACTGCTGTTTAAGTTCCTGATGATGTGCGCTTTAACGGAGTGGAGCGTCTCAGGTCCTAAAAGGGTGTTTCGCTATGTGGTTTCTCACTCTCCGATCGTTCTTCAGCCTTTGAGGTTTGTATTTTCTCCTTTTCTTTGTTTCATCGTCTACTTTTCCCCGATCAATCTTCTTATTTTTGTAATCGGATGGTGGTATTTTGGGGTTGCATGTAGGTCTTCTCTGTGATTTTTACTATTGGTACTAAATCCTGATGTATTGTTGAGGTTTAGCGTTTTAGGGTTTTATTTGAATGTTTTGTTCTCTTTTTTTGGCATTGTTCAGTGTTTTTTTTTGTAATGACATTGTTAGGCAGATGTTTGTCGTTGTTAGAGGTGCTAATTGATGTTGTTTGTTTGGTTCTGTTCTTCTCTGTTGTTAATTGCATTTGTGAGTTTGAATTGTGAGTTTATCATCTGTGATTGTTAGTTTCTATGTATTTTGGTCAATTGAATGTTATGTTGCTCTGTATAATGTTGTTTTTGTCAATTGGTCATCTGTGATTGTTATGTTATCATCTGTGATTTTTATTTTTCTATAGTTGAAAATAACCTTCTTTTGCAATTTAACATCACAGTGTTACATCTTACAATTGTTCTTCATCTGGGTATGTATGTATACTTTTTGCCTATTTATGCTGCATGTTAATGATATGAAGTTGTTGTCGGTTTCTGATGTGTTGTCGCTGTTTTATTTTTGGGGATAGTGTTTGGATGAGGTTTTTATTTGGATATCTGCAGAGTATAAGCTTTTAGGCTGCTTATACTCTGTTGTTAGTTCTGTTCTTCTCTGTTGTTAATTGGATTTGTATGTTTAAATAGTATGTAATAAGAACAATTATTAATAAGGACTTCATTTATGAACTATAGCTTCGACCACCTATGTAAATCAAACTGTTTTATGTTCACCATATAATAATTATTCCACCATGCTTCCACATATACATATATACCTATACATACATGTACTGATATTTTGTTATTTGTTTGCAGTTTAACAACACACTGTTACATCTTACAGTTGTTCTTCACTTGGGTATGTATGTATACTTTTTTGCCTCTTTATGTTGCATGTTAATGACATGATTTGGGGATAGTGTTTGAATGAGGTTTCTATTTGGATATCTGCAAAGTATAAGGTTTTAGGCTGCTAATATTTTCTCCTGCTACGTCTAGGTTGCTATTTGGATATCTGTAAAGTATCAAAATTTTTATCTACTAAAAAGAATATCAAATAGTAAAAAATAGTGATCATAAAAATCCACTTAAAGAAAAAGAAAATAGTAAAGTGATAACATTCATAAGGCAACATGTCACCAGCTTATTACGCTTAACATTAGTCTGCACTCTGGTAAGACTCCATTGATGTAATGGTCAAACAAAACAAACTCGAACAAGGTCTCTGATGTGATAAATAAAATTAAAGCAACTACACAAGCTAACATAAGGATTTCATAATTTACTGTAATTAAAGAGAAACGACACTGCTTCCAGCGGCGTTTGGCCTGGATGGTTTGTTTGCCCAAATCGATCGGCGGTCGGTTGGTATTCCCCTTTTCATTACCTGACCTATGGTGGTGGTTCTCGACGGAGAAACAGGGGTAGGTACGCTAAACTTTTTTCAAGCCATATCATTTATCAATAATACACCATGTTTCGGTGTTTATGAGTCGATAATGATGACGACACGTCATCTGAGATCTGTGTGCCTCTCTTACTTTTAGTTGATTGTTCGAAATTGTTGAGGTGTTATTTTTGTATGCTTCGGGTTTCTTGGTTATTGCTATGATGACTGTGGCTGAGTGGTTAATTGGCGTGGCATACTCGGTGACGGCAGGTGTGGTGTTCTACACCTGCAACCTATGTTGCAGCCATGCTAACCGAAACCCAGATCTGAGCCAAAAAAATTATTTTTTTAGAAACCAAACGTTAACTTGAGATCAATAATCATGTTCGCTTATGTCTTTTATTTAGAACAAACTCCGCCTTTCTTAAAAAAAACCATGATGGTAGAAACAATATGCGTTTAACTGAGCCTTGGTTCGATTTTTCTAGTTTTAAAGACGCGCAACGCGCGTCTGTGTATCATCCCTAGTTATTTTTATTTCCGTATACAATAAATCAAATTGTCTTCTAATACTTTGACTTTCCTATTGGTCCACCAACCCCGATGGTATGTAGATTTCTTACCTCTTTATTACGATGATGTCCTACATCTATTAAAACTACTTTAAAATTTACATAATTTGTTAATAATATGTTTTGAACCCTCACGTAGTCACATTTATAAAAAAGATACATTATTCAGATATGACTAAATGGCACTGATTGCTGCCTCTTATTTGATTTTTCTCCACAGGTAAAATTTTCCCTTTTGCCTTTTAAATTTTAAAAGTTTTAATTTTACCTCATGTAGTGTATATAATGTATGCTTTAACTCATTTATTTTTTACTAATTTGATTTTTCTTCAATAACTTTTGTTGTTAACCTTTTAATTTTATACAAATTCTAATAAGTTGTTATTATTTTTTTTCTTAACATTTCGGTATAAATGTAATTAAAAGCAAAGTTTTATTCAAAACAGTGTGTTTTTTGTATCGTATGTTATATTGACAAAGTGGGTCGGTTTTGTGGTGGTTTTGTGCTTGTCTGCTGAAGCCAATCATGTAAGTTCGACAGCAGGGTAACCAATCAGGTTTTTTGCTTTGATTTTTTATTTCTTTTACATTTTTTAGTTGTTTTTAACTTATTTTATTTTCTATGTTACTAACAATTTAGGTGAATTTTCATTTTAGTATTTAAGTCTTGTTTACGTCACAACATGCAAGCTGTAATACTTTATTTTTATCAATATTACTAATATTCTAATTGTCACTTAATAGCAACATGTGTAACGAGATTCATAAAAGCACCACATCATGTGAACTTAATTTCTAGTGAACATTTAATAGCAACATGAAAATCTAAAGGGATGTGTTTAGACATGTTATTATTAAATAGATAGATTTTATTTAAAAAAAAAGTAAATTAACAAGATATTTGTTTTTTTTAATGAAAACTGTACGATCTTACTTAGGAAGATAAATATTATCTTAATCAAACCAACCTACTTGTTTCTCAAGCAGGATCGTACCCCTTACCCCCTCAAAAAAAACCTATTGAGAAAACCCCTAACCCCCTCAATTGAATTAAAAAGACATTTACTATCTCACACTTAGACTCTCCCCAATGCTTCAATTGAAGAGGAAGCATTTGGTGAGGCGGAGGAATCATTTGGAAGGATGGAGTGGAGAGGAAGCATGAAGGGGAATCACATACTTGATCAAGTGCACTCAAATGCATCAACTAGTAGGCTTCACATGAATTAAATATAATTTTATTAAAAAAGCCACATGCTTTATTAAAAAAAGCCACTACCGACTCTTTGAAATTTTTTTAATTTTTTGCTAACAACTATATTTAAAAAAAAAACGGTTAGTTCTTTCCCCCTATAGATACCCACTAAAACTAACTCATTTTTCACCCCAAAATCTTACAAACTTTTAAATTTTTTCAACATCACGCTTTCAAAATGGATCCAAGACATCAATTTTCTTTCACTGGTTTGTTAAATGATGATAATGATCAGCAAAACCCACAACAACAAAAACAACTATCATTCCCTTTTTTATCACAATCACAAAACTTTTCTCAATTTTCACAAGCACAACCATATCCTCAGTTTCAACAAGGACCTTCATCCCCGCAATTTGGACAATTACCTATCATACCACAGTTTCAGCAACCTGCCTTTGATCCTAAACAATTTCAACAATTTCTTCAATGGCAACAACTTCAAAAAACCTCCCAAACGCAACAATCTCAGTTTCAACAAACTCAAGAAGATGAAGGTCATATGATAACTGATTGGTCCCGTGAAGAAGATGAGCCTGAGCCACCAAGTTATAATGGAGGTGCACCCACTGAGTTTGCACATTTTCTGCAGAGGTTTAGATCCTTACAAAGCAAAGATACTCACATCGCACTACGCAACGATCTAATGGAACATCTCTGGAATCTTAAACAAGCTAATCAAGCTAATGAAAAGTAGATTTGTCTGAGTAAAAAACTTAATTTTAGGTTATGATTTCATTAAGTTTTATTTTGATGTTTAATCTTAGTTCTACTTTAATTTGAATATTTGTATTTTACTTTTTTAGGAAAATGTAATTTTTTATGTAATGCAAGTTTAATTTTTATTTAATTTTATCTTTTTTTAATTGTTTATTATTTAAATATATTTTTACATTTATTTATTAAATATCTTTTAAGATTATAAAATAAAAGTTTTTAATCTAAAATTAAAAAAGAAATGATGATGTGGAAGAGAGAGGTTGTATGTGGAAAGGATGTGTTGGAGTTAAAAAGAGGAGAAAAAATGCATATAAGAAGTATGAGTAAAAAGCTAACGTGGCAGTGATGACTAGAATGCATGTAGTAAATGCAGGCCGATGTTAGTGATGGGTCCTTTCTTTATGCCACGTGTTGCCTTTTCACTGGCCTGTTTTTTTTTCCTTTAACGCTTTTGGTCATATATATTAACTTTTAGGTGATGGAATTAAAAAAAAAAAAGAATGCCTTTGCTCATGTAGTAGAGCGTGTCTCAGCTAGAGCTCCTCAATGCCTTGATCATGATGATTGAGGATGAAGAATCAAACCGAGGAACTGTATCACGACCAAGGAAGTAGGGGTTCTCTTTACTTGAGTCTAATTTTTTTTTTTTTTGGGGTGGGGTGGGGGAGTCGGATGGCCATCAAGGTAACGAACATGAAACGTGCTAACGTATAAACTTTAAGGATGTTTTCAAACTTAATGAAGTTAGAGGATGAGATCTATAAGTTACTACAAACATAAAAAACAAAAATTATAATACCTTACCTGAGCAATTTTAAGTACCAATAAAAGATAGGTAATTGCTAATCTTCATTAATATATGTTAAAAGAAAATATGGTTGCCCCTTATCATCATATTAAATACTCTTTGTCACATTTTAAAATTATAAATAAATATCCATTTATTATCATACTAAGCAACATTTTCAAACTACTAAAATGTCTCTTAACTTGTTTTCATAAAATAAAAAAATTCTAAAATTTGAATTATTTTCATATATAGTTTAAATACGAATAAATGTCAAGAGGAAACAATTATACTTATACTCCTATATTTTCTCAAAATAAATTTTCAAAAAATGAAAAAAGCATAGTTATATATACATGATGATCTTAAACTAAAATTATGATAAACAGAATCTGAAATTTATTTTTTTTATATAATTTTAGGGATTAGTTTTCAACAAATTAATCTTATATACAATCACACTATAATTTAAATTAGCATATTTCTTCATATTTATAACTAATTTTGTTATAACATTTTATTAATGTTATATTTTAAAAATGTGTTGATCTTGACCTTTAAATATTCATAACATAGATATGTGCACATAAGATTGAAAATTAATAATTTCAATCAACGCATATTAAACATTTAAAAATAGCATAAAAATAACCCTTAATTTCCACCTTCTTGCTTTTACAAATTATTCTTTCTATTTTGTTTAAATCAACCCATTAATGATTTAACATTTCATATTTTGCTTATTCGTTTTATTTACCCCAATATTTGAACTTTTATATAACTAATTACATCAAAAAAAATTATAAATTATTTAACAATTTCTACTCATACAAGTCAATTAACTTGCATGGAAAAGAAGTTTTTCTAAAATGGCTAAGATTTATATTATTTCAATTTTTATTTTTAATTAGAAATCAATGCAAGCATAGAAACAATAGTTTACTAGGTTAGCACACATATATTACACCTTGGATAAAAAACATTTACATCAAATCTCTATTATCTTAGAACATATAAAGGAGCATGCAAGAACCAATATTTATTACCTTATCGTAGTATGAATTATTTTTCAAGGATATATATATTGTAAGACAGTTTTTAGTGTTTTCATTATTATGAATAATATGTAAAAAAGTTCTATATTGCATATTTATATAATTTTATTAAATGTAGTTAAAATCAACTATACTTTTTATAGAAAAAAATAATTAAATTTATAACTAGATAAATGAAAAACAAAATATATTATAGTTTCAATACGTTTTTTTAGAAGAAATGTTTAATTTAGAGTTTAAATTTTTTTAAATTAGGAATTTATTTAATAAAAAAAATAATACACTAATGACATTATCATTATTCTAAAATTCTATAAAAAATATTGAAGTTTAGGCGTGAAAATAAACATGAGTAGGCACTAGAGAGTATCATGTGTCCTCAATTTTTTTTGGTTATCGTATATTATAGATATAAAATCCAACATTTTCTCTCTAATTATTTTTCTTAAATTCATAACTGAAATCTTATATGTATAAAATACTAGGTTAGAGCCCATGTATTATATGAGCTGAATAAATAAAACTTATCAGACTATTATTTTTTGAATTTTATAATATATAAATGTTATTACCTATTGGAAAAAATATTATAAATATCTAAAAGTTATAATAAATAATGAAAGTAAAAAATATTTCTCTATATTTAAAGATAAAATAAATCTAAAATCATATAATTTAGTATGTATTAACAAATTATTAAATATATCTTTATATTTTAGATGTTCAAAAGTTTAGTTTACTTATTTAAAATAATTATCATTTAATATCAATGTTTTCAGAATCGGATCGGACGTCAAACCGGACTCTTTACTGGTTTGGTGGTCGGACAGGATTTAAGAACCGAATGCCGTCATAATTATATATATATAGTATATTATATACATAGTTATATATATAATCAAATATAAGTAATTTATATATGATTTATATATGTAATTTATAGTTATATATGAAACTTAACTATATGTGTATATCTAGCACACTAATTTATAGTTCATGAAAGGATCTCAGCCTCTAGTTTGATCAATTAGGTTGTATTCACAGCGGATTTAGCACAAGAATTAAGCAAATTATACAAAGAACACAAGAGATATATCAATGTAACAGTAGGTTATAGAGAAAGAGAGGAATTCTGCAAAAAGGTGTTTTCTATTAGATCACACGCTTCGGCAAGGATTACAATTAGGTCATCTTCCTTTTATAGGAAGAATGATGTCAGCTGATGTCACTTGATAGTGACATCAAACCGTTATTCTAACAAACTACTGAAACTACCTAAACTATTGAAGATGTCAAACAGCTGACATTTTCTTACAAAATACTAAGTGTTAAACTTATTACAACAGCTGAAAAGAAACTACTGAAAACTACAACGACTGAAGAACAAACTCTTCAGTCGTTTTACAAACTACTGAAATAGAAAATAAAACTACTGATAAGAAAAAGCTGAAAGGAAAACCATCACAACAACTGAAGAATACATCTTTAGCTGTTGTGACAAACTCTGAAGCTTCAACACTTGTCTTCAGACTTTAACTTCAGATGTTTCATCAGATGATGACTTCAGTAGTTGTCATCAGTTGATGTCTTCAGTCTTTGTCTTCAGTCTTTGTACTTCAGATGTTGATCTTCAGTACTTTGATCTTCAGCTGATAGTCTTCAGTACTTGAGTCTTCAGCACTTGAGTCTTCAGCACTTGAGTCTTCAGTACTTGTACTTCAGCACTTGTACTTCAGCTGTTGATCTTCAGTACTTTGATCTTCAGCTGTTGAGGTCTTCAGAATTTATCAAACAGCTGATGATGCTTTCAGCAGTTATTGTGATGTCTTGTGGGACTTAGAGGTTTTTCAGATCTGGCTCATTGGTTCTTTTGGTCCAACAAACTCCCCCTGAACCAATACAGCCAAAACCTCTAAGCTTATTGTTGGTCCCACTTATTGTGGCAGAATGATTGGTCTATTTCTTTATGGATCAGCTCAGAAGTTGACCCGTATAAGCACTGGCCTGGAAAGAGGTCTCAAAGGATCTGATTGGCATAGTATGGATGGGAACTCTGTTTTGAGGAACTGGACATAGAGTTGTTGTCCCATCTATGAGACCTACTTCCCAACTATGAGCCTGTAGGATTTTCTGGTGTAGGCTTCTAAAAATATTACTTGTTCCTCCATGGTAAGATTCTCTGCCTCACCTTCAAAGAATCCTTCAGGCCCATAGAGCTCTGAGATGTGTTTGGCCTGTTTACCATTTTTGAGCTCCACAGTTGTTATAGCCCTATAGGCGAATTCATCAGGGTGATTACCCTCTAAGAACAACTGGAGCTCATTTCTCCTAAGATTCTCAAACCTCTTGTAGACTAACCCCTTTTTAACCACCCTATTCTCCAACATCTTTTATGGTGGAAGGTTAGCCTGATAGGTTTTCTTGAAATCTTCTATGATCTCCCAGGGTGATACTACAATGGCCAAAGAGATCACTTCATCTACAATCTTTTTGATTTGGCCATTGTATCTCAGTGGAATGTCTTTCTTAATAATCCTGTGAGACACCCTGGGATCAGGCCAAATACTCACTTTGTCCTTTTGAAATTGATATGTATGCCTTAAAGTGAATAATCTCAGAGCTTGTTTCCTCATATTCATGATTGATGAGGAAGCAGCAAAAGCTTTATTTACTCTTTTTAACATCTCATCATCATGTAGCCTATGCTGCTGTTCTTCTTCAATCTTAACCTTCACAGCTTCCATCTGTGAGGCAGGAGTGATGGGTAAAGGTTTGGCTTTAGGTAAAGATAGAACTGTAGAGAGAGGCAGCCTATCTTCTTCCTCATCATCCTCTTCTTCTTCTTCTTCTAGCCTCAGCACCCTTCTCTTCCTCTTCAAGGGTGCATCATCGGCTATGGGTTTTGATGGTGAAGGGGTTGGTTTTGTGGGTGGTGGTTTGGTTTTTGGTGTGGGAAATTGGGCAGGCTGAGCTAGCAATTTAGATGTGAGAGAGGATTTAGTTTGTTTGGCTAACTCAGTCCTGTTCCCAGCACTGGCTTCACTAAGGGCTTCTATGATCAGTCTTTTAATGAATGCCTCAGATGAACAGATCTTGGTGGCTATTGCCAAGATGCTGTCCCTGGACCATGATCTAATCTCCAGGACTGATCTCCCTAGATACTTCGAAATGAATCTTGTCATAGCCTCAAGTCTCTCTTTTTCCTCTTGGCTATGACAAGACCATCGGTATTCTATCTCTTTCACCTCCAACTTCCTTATCTCCTGATCTAGCTCAGCAGTGTTAGTGTCAAAGCCTTGCCTGAATAGCTGATCAATAATGTTATCCATTGGCCTGCTATGTTTAGCATCAGCCTCCTTGACAAGAACAGCTAGATCCTTCTCCTTCTCTCCTTTCTTCTCCTTCTCTCCCTTCTTCTTCTTGTATGTGACATGAAAGTCTTTTTGACTTTCAGTCACTTTAACCAATTCAGCACTCTCCTTCTCCTTCTCCCTCTTAGTCTCCACCACCAACTCCCTCTCATATACCACCTCATCCTCAACTTCTTTCTCTTTCACTTCCTCCTCCACTCTCTTTCTCTTGGCTTTCACTGAAGTCTCCCCCTTTTTGGTTGCATTGGTTGCAAGGGGTTGACTGTCAGAAAGTTTTTTCAGCACTACAGCTTCCACCAAAGGCTGTATAGTAGAGGGAAGCCTCTCATCAAGGGTTTTGATCACAATATCTGTGATAATGGGTGTGATGAGAGGCAAGGAATTTTGAAAGATAGCAACTAATTGCTCAGGGGGGATCTGTCCCTGAGAACTAGTGCCAGAAGCAGGGGCAGGTGGCTGAGTTTGTGGGAGTGGCTGAGTGTATGTGAGACCTTCAGGTGAAGGTGCCATCTGTGGGTGTATGGTGGCAGATGGACTTTGTTCTTGAGTCATTTTGGTGAGTAGCTCTTTGAGTCTACTCACCTCATCCTCAAGAATGGTGTTTTGAGCTACTACATCGTAGAAAAAGCTCAGGTCATCATCAGTTGTAACTGAATCACCTGACCTCCTGATTGAATCAGGATGTACATGTGCGGAGTGTGGCTCAGTGATCACATGTGCCCCTTGTTTATGGTACTGGGGACTTCCTGCCTCCGGATTGGATCCATTATCGGCAGTTGCCTCTGGTGAGGTCTTAGCTATGTTACCAGCTTCATCCTATGCATGTGCTGAAGCAGGAGAAGAGGCAGCCTCACCAGATTGTCCTATCTCCTTTGCCATACGTGGAGATGAGACATTTGATTCTCTGTGTTGTGGGCTCCCATCAACACTTGTATCCACCCTCTCTGTGGATGGAGTTTTCCCAGTTGTGATTGGTTCCTGGGGAGAGGGTGGAGTGTTAAGATGAGTCAACACTTTAGCTATTATTAATGTAGGTCTTTGAGGGGCGGTTGCAGTAGGAGATGGGGTAGAAGCAGTATGCACATGGGGAGATGTGTGCTCTTCAATGGCAACCTCCTCAAGTGAGAAAGGTTCCAGATGTGTGGCATCCCCAGAAGTGGTTGCATCAGGCTCCTGTAGAGAGGATGCCTGTGCGGTTGTGGTTGGTGGAGTCATGGTAATTGCTGGGAGAATCGTGCCAGCATTTACTTCTTGCCTTTGTTGTGCAGGGGCATCCTCAGGGGACTCATCTTCCTGAGTAGCCTTTTTGGTTTTCTTTTGTTTGGGTTTGGTAGGGACTTTGGATTTTGAGGTGGAGGCTGTGGGTTCCAGCTGCGTAGGTTTTCGCAGCTTGGCAGCCTTTTTTAACGTTTGGTCAGTGTTGTGCCTGGAGTATACCTCAGGCAATACAGCCATGGCAGGGACTCCAAGGCCAACAAGTCCCTCAGCTAGAAGTCATCTTCAATTACCACTCCATTTTGTTCAGGAGTTCTTGGAATGCTGAACTGTCTTTTGATTCCCTTTGACAGATAGAAGTCATCAAGTGTGTGATTTCTAAACTCTGTGCCATTGTCACTCCTCACACACTTGACTGGAAGGGAATACTGCTTCTCCACATATAACACAAAGTTCATTATAGCTTTTGCAGCTTCATCTTTGGAGTGCAAGAAGAAAGTCCATACAAATTTGGAGTAATCATCCACAATTACCAGACAATATTTCTTCTTTGCCATGCTCATCACTCTGACAGGACCAAAAAGATCCATGTGCAAAAGTTGCAAGCAGGCATTGGACTTTGGTTCTTCTATTGGAGGGAATAAGACTTTGTGTTGTTTCCCCTTTAAACAAGCAGTGCAGTTGTCTTCACATTTGAACTCCTTCAAAGGCAACCCTCTTACTAAACCATGGTGTATCAGCTGATTCATGTTTTTGAGATTCACATGACCCAGCCTTCTATGCCATAGAGTAGATTCTTGAGGAGAAGACTTGGAGAATAGGCAAGGATGGCCTTTTAGATCAATTTTCTTTGAAAGATCTAAGGCATATACTCTTCCTGTCCTGTTGGCCTTCAGTTGAGTATATTCATCCAACACCTTGTCAATCAAACTCAGAACTTTGGATGACAGAATCCGACAGTTCTGGCTGGTGAAAAGAGCAACATGGCCTTTATCACATATTTGACTGACACTCAAGAGATTGTACTTGAGATTCTCCACATGGTTAACATCATCAAACCTTATTTCCCCATTGGAAACAAAGCCTTTTCCAATGATGTAACCTTTTGCATCATTGCCAAAGGAAACAAACCCCTTCTTTTCTTGAGAGTAGTCATTAAGAAGTGAGTTGCTTCCTGTCATATGCATGGATCCTCCACTGTCTACATACCAGATGCTTCTGTGGCATGTTGAAGAACCCTGCATTCATCACAACAATTTAGTTAGTTTTTGAGACCCAAACCTTTTTGGTTTTGGGTCTGTTCTCATCAACAGATGTGACACTAACTAGTTTGTTATGTGTGACAGCCTGAGGTGAAGGAGATGGTGTAGAAGAGGAATCCTTTGGCTTGAATTTCCTTTTCTGTGGTTTCAGCACAGGAGCATCTAATTGGTTGACTCTTCCCATTAGATGTTGGACCATCATAACAAGCTGTGGCTGATTTTGTGATAAAGCCTTTAGCTCACCAGACATATTAGTGCTTGCTTGTGATGGATTCCTGTGTTGCACCATCTTCTTTTGAGCAACCTCAGTTGTTGCCTGATTAACCCCATCCTTCTTTTTGGATTTCTTCTTGGACTTAGGGGTTTCAGGTTTTGATGTTGCTGGAACAAACTTGGTCTCAAACTCAGTTTTCATTATATTCAGTTTCTCTTTAATTTTCTCCTTTTGTTTGAGTTTGGAGCCCTTTTTGTACCAGCAATCATCAGTAAGATGATTGAACAAGCCACATATTTCACATGGCTTCTTCTTCATCTTTGGTTGATCATCTACAAAAGAAGATGAAACTACTGAAGACTTGTTCTTCAGCAATTTGCTATCAGTACTTGCAGTTTTCTTCCTTGCAGTACTTGCTTTCCTGATATCATCTTTAGTAGTCTTCAAACCTTTTCTACTAGCAGTTTTCTTCCCTTCAGTACTGGCAGTAGTTGGGGTTTGAACTTCAGTTGTTATCACTTGCTCTCCAGTACTTTCAGTACTTTTAGAGACAACACCCGAGTTGATCAACTTTTTGATCATGTGACAGTCGGCATTTGAACCATCAGCTATTGTAGCATCAGCCGATTGGTTTTGTGAGGAATTAATGCTGACTTCAACTTCTGATGATGCTGTATCAGATAGTAGGTCACATGATGAAAAGGATTGGTTATTGCTTTCTCCATCAGATTCTACTTCTGCTCTGGAAGTAAAATCTGTTGGAGGAGCAGTGTGATTATAACCAATGCCAAACTTCACATTGGAAGCAGATTGCTTACTCAGAAGCATTTCAAAACCCTTGCAGGATTGCACCCAGCGATCACACTCTACCTGGGTAGCTGCAAGTGTTTCCTTAAGGTCTCT
Organism: Flaveria linearis; assembly: GCA_024085815.1. Lineage (NCBI taxonomy): Eukaryota > Viridiplantae > Streptophyta > Magnoliopsida > Asterales > Asteraceae > Flaveria > Flaveria linearis. The sequence continues at coordinate 5,788,003 of CM044010.1, forward strand.
GTACTTCTCTAAAAGTACCTCTTCCCTAGCCTTATCATCTTTGATTTGGCATTTAAGTTTATTAATCTTATCATTTTTATCATTAAGCACAGACTTAAGTTCAGCTTTTCTTTTGGAAAGGATTTGCTCTAGCTCAAGATTTTTATCAATTAAAGCTACATTTGCTTCTCTAATAGATGCAAATGCAGCTATGCAAGATTCAGAACATATCTTGGCTTTGGCCTCAGAAGACACCTGTGATGAAGCATTGGAGGATGACCCATCAGCAGACTCCAGGGCCATGAGAGCAAGGTTCCCAAAAGGATGATCACCACCATGTTGACCAGCACCAGGAAACAGTTGTTCATGACCAGATAAATCATCTGGTAAACTGCTCCAGTCAACAACTCCTGGGGTGAAGAAGCTTTGTTGTTGAGGTTGGGTTTGATGATGAGATTGGGATGGTGAAGGCATAGGAAGAGCATGTGGTTGCTGAGCAGTGGGTGCTTGAACTTGACTTGACTGAGGCATGTAGTAGCAGGGGTATGGGTATGGCATATGACCCTGAGGCACAAAGTATGCAGGTGATGCCTGAGCTGGTGATGGATGACCAGAACTGGTGGTATGTTGCCCTTTATGCTGTGAGCTATTGCTTGAAAAAGTCACAAAGGGTGCAGAGGAGTTAGATCCAGATGATCTACACTCTCTAGCAAAGTGTCCAAGCCTATGGCACTTGTGACACCTCAACTTGCTCTTGTCAAAACCAACTTTGGTTTTGCCAGAGAGACCAGGAGATTTCCTGCCAGTTCTCTTATAGAACTTTTGGGATCTGATATTTATCATTGCCATTTGACTCAAAATATCCATCTCTTCCAGATCATCATCTGGAATGCCCTTCAAGTCCTCCATCAGAAAGCACAGGTTATCACTGCTACCTCCTGAACTACCATCAACACCAACAAAAGCATGTTCAGAATTGGTAGAGAAATAAATATGCTCATCATAGGCACTCTCTGATGCAGCATATTCTAACTCTTGACCTATCAGTGCAGCATTGCCTGATACAAAGTCATCAGTGAGCTTGCCAGAGGTGGACAACTTCCTTTTCTGCTCTATCTCTCTCTCTCTCAAATGTAAGCAGTTTCCCATGAAGTTGGGTGAGAGATAGAGTATCCAGATTTGTACTGGAGCGTAGGACAATGGTATAAGTGTCCCATCTCTCAGGCAGGGATCTGAGGAAACGGTTGTTCATCTGACTATTAGAATACTCTTGTTTAACCATTTTCAGCTCAGAAATAAGACAAGAGAATCGCTCAAACTGTTGAGTCAGTGTCTCACCCTTCCTATGAGAGAATATCTCATATTGTTGGGCGAGGATTTCCCTAGTATTTGCTAAGACCTCATTGGCTCCTCCGAATTGTTCCTTCAGAGCAACCAGAGATCATGAGCAGTTTCATGATGCAAAAGCCCTGAATAGATTTCATTTGGAATTGCCATAGCCAGAATTCCATAGGCTTTAGCATCAATTTCGAACAGCTTTAACTCTTCGTCCGAATATTGATCAGGTTTCTTTGGAACCCTCTCATTTGATTCAGGAACACTCACAGTAGGCTTGTATGGTCCATGCACCACTGACTTCTAACAACCAGCACTGTTGACAGACAAGTGATGGAGCATACGACGTTGCCAAATGTTATACTCACTCCTCATAAGCATCGGAGGCTTTGTTGAGGAGCCAGTATTGTGAGGATCATTAGTTGGTGTCACCATCTCAGACTTCAAGCAAATTCAAGGTAAACAAAACAAATCTAGCTCAAAAACCACGAGAACCTCAAGTTTAAAGGCAGAAGCAGCAGAAACTCAATCTCTATAGCCGATTCTTGTAAATTTGCTAATTCGATCAAACGTAGATAGCAAAAGAGCAGTTTCAATGATCAATTGTTAAATCGATCAATGATTAACCTGCTCTGATACCATTTGAAAGGATCTCAGCCTCTAGTTTGATCAATTAGATTGTATTCGCAGCGGATTTAGCACAAGAATTAAGCAAATTATACTAAGAACACAAGAGATATATCAATGTAACAGTAGGTTATAGAGAAAGAGAGGAATTCTGCAAAAAGGTGTTTTCTATTAGATCACACGCTTCGGCAAGGATTACAATTAGGCCATCTTCCTTTTATAGGAAGAATGACGTCAGCTGATGTCACTTGATAGTGACATCAAACCGTTATTCTAACAAACTACTGAAACTACCTAAACTACTTGTCACACCCCAACCTTGACGGTGGAAACGTCGAGATGTGAGGGTTAAGATTGTTCACAGCCACATAACGCTATCTTTAAATGAAAATAATATTATCATAAGTTCCAAATGAAATACATTCATAAGTTTCAAATATGAAATAAGTTCAAGCATAAATCCAAAACATAACATAACATTTTATTTATTTAACTAGGTCCACGTCCTAGTTTTATTGCAAGCTTCAAAACACCACTTTAAACTTGGGGGTTATCTGAAACATGATAAAAATAAAAGGTCAACTAAAAATAGTTGGTGAGTTTTCAATATTTTCATACATAATATGAAAAAGTTACAAGTAGCAATTCATGTCATAGGTTATAAGCTAATAAGGTTATAGAACACATATCGTTACAACCAAACCTCGACTTGATTACAAGTATAAAAGATTGGCTAAGTGTATTTGGTTCCCTAGTGCACAAGCATACGACTCCTAGGAGTCGGCAATACATCGACTTTAGCACCAAATAGGCTTGTCAGGCCCAAAGATCTAAGACGTCGCCAGGCTAGCAATAGTTAATGATTGTAAACAAACTATGTATCTCATATAATCACTTACAACACACATATAACCATGACAAAGTATAAAGATGAATTGCAAGTGATTTACAAGTCTCAAACGTTTATAAGTGTAAGTTGTATAAGTATCATGTTTCACCCCAAAGTGTGAAAACAAATAAAAAGTGGCAAGGAAAACTCACCTGTCAAATAAATATATAATGAAGATCAACAAGAATAATATATGTCGTTCCAAGGTAAAACGTCACAAGGCACTTAAATATATAAATATTACAAGATTTAGGTTAGTATAAGATTTACGAGTTTTTGGGATTTTTTTTATAGAGTTAATAAATTCTTATAAAAAGTCCATTTATGAAATTTATAAAATTTATTTTTAAGGAAATTGATCCTTTATAAATAACTTGTGATTTTATTTATAAGATTATATCTAAATTCTATAATTATCATAATAAATCCTTAAACATAAGGTCTAATATTGATTTAATACCTTTAAGTATTATATAACAATCTAATTTTTATAAAAATATTTAATTATAACATTTGTAAATAACTTTATATTAAAATATTAAAATGTTTTACAAGAATAAAATTCTTAAGAAATATTTAGATGACTTTAAAGATATTTGGGGTTTATAAAAGTCATTTTTATAATTATTATAAATTTTCTATAATTAATTTAAGCTGAAAAAAACTATTTTAAAAATAATAAGGGTGCCCGGGTTCGAACCCGGGACCTCAGGTTCATCATGCGCGTGTGTAACCAGTAAACCAAGGCTCTAAGCCGCGACAGAACACGGATTTTAATTCTCAAATACCAAACTAACAAAAACCCCCAAATCGCATATGAACCCTAGCTTATTCAAATCCAAAATTGAACTTCAATTCGATATTAATAACCAAATTATTGTCGGGGCTTTCATTCCCCAGATAAAAACGAGTGTGTGGGTGTGTTTACTTACTTGATTTGAATTCGAATTGATGCAAAAGACACCAAGAACAGGTCACGAGCGTCTTGTGTTCAAACGATGATCAAATGTTGATGTTAATCAAATTAAACTTGAGAATAGTTTCGGATGTGGGTCTTGATGCAAAGCCCTCTGCCAATTTCGTCTCATGATGCTTGGAAGATGGTCCTCGACTAATTTGCAGGTTCGCGACAGTGAGGAATCGGTTTTGCTTTATTTGTGTGTTATTAGATGCAATTGATAGTTGTGTACGCTTAGTATTGTTTATATGATTGTTTATGTTCGTTTAATTTGGTTATTATTAGCGTTTAATGCTCAAACGGTCGGGGGTTTACATCGTCGGTTTCTTGATCGATTAAGGTTCGTAACCGACTCGTAAACACAAATAAATGATACCATCAAGTTCGAAACGTGTATACGAAGGTTCTGGAACGATTTTGGGTCGAAAGTGCTTAATTTTGATGGCTTTTGGGGGTGGCCGGAGCCGCTCCGGCGGTAGCCGGAGGGCTGGCCGGAAAAACGGGCAAAGGGGGGGTTGGGTTGTGATTTTAAAATTTCGCCTTTAGTCCCTGCGGTTTTCTTTTTATTATTTTATGATTGAAACTTCCATTTCAAGTTTCCAACAAGGCATAAATACCCCCTGGACTTAAACTTTAAATTTTAAATATTTTTATAACTTATTAATTGTTTAATTTTTATAAGTCATTAGTTATTATTATTATTATTATCCTTATTTTATTTTCACTATTCTTACTATTATTATTATTTATTTGTTTATTTATTTTATTATTATTATTATTATAACTTATTGTTAAGTTTTATAATAAATAAACGTTGTAACCACTAACATTATTATTACTTTATGAATTACCTATTAACCTCTAAATTTTCTAACATGCATATCAAGTCCTCATAGTTTCATAAATGACAACGAAACCCTTACAAGAATATAACAATGTTAACATTTTAATTAACGAAAAGTAGGGATGTTACACTACTAAAGATGTCAAACATCTGACATCTTCTTACAAAATACTAAGTGTTAAACTTATTACAACAGCTGAAAAGAAACTACTGAAAACTACAACGACTGAAGAACAAACTCTTCAGTCGTTTTACAAACTACTGAAATAGAAAATAAAACTACTGATAAGAAAAAGCTGAAAGGAAACCATCACAACAACTGAAGAATACATCTTCAGCTGTTGTGACAAACTCTGAAGCTTCAGCACTTGTCTTCAAAATTTAACTTCAGATGTTTCATCAGCTGATGACTTCAGTAGTTGTCATCAGCTGATGTCTTCAGTCTTTGTCTTCAGTCTTTGTACTTCAACTGTTGATCTTCAGTACTTTGATCTCCAGCTGATAGTCTTCAGTACTTGAGTCTTCAGCACTTGAGTCTTCAGTACTTGAGTCTTGAGTACTTGAGTCTTCACTACTTGTACTTCAGCACTTGTACTTCAGTTGTTGATCTTCAGTACTTTGATCTTCAGCTGTTGAGGTCTTCAGACTTTGTCAAACAGCTGATGATGCTTTCAGCAGTTGTTGTGATGTCTTGTGGGACTTAGAGGTTTTTCTGATTTGGCTCATTGGTTCTTTTGGTCCAACGGTTCAACATCACGTTTTTACCCAAAAAAATCAAAAAAATAAAAACAAAATCCGGTCCGACCACCGGTTTGGGACGGTCCGGTTCCCCGGTCCGACCAGACAAAACCGTACTATACCTGACCGGACCGGCCACTGGACCGATCCCCGGTCGAACCGGTCGGACCGGTCGGTCCGATCCGGTCGTGAAAACAGTGTTTAATATGAGAGAGACAATAAACACAAATATATATATATATATGTTTTAACATATTTTAATAAAAAGAAAATTCAATTTGATTGTGTTTATAATTATCGTATTTATTAAGAGAGATAGGCGGGAAAATGATTTTTATGATATGCTAAAATAATAACACGTGTCATTTGATATGATAGAATGATGACACGTGTCTCAATGAAACCATCTTTTATTATATGTTATAGATTTGAAACTTAAATGAAAATTATGATGAACATAATCTTAATTTTAGAAATGATATTTTATTTTAGAGATTAGATTTTCACAACTACTTATATTTTTTTCATATTTAATTTCATATGCAACTTACTATATAACATATTTATTTAATTTTCATATTTTTATATATTATATATTTTTGAATAGTATGTTTTATATTTAATGTTTTTCAAACCGTGTAATACATGTGTCTTTAAGCTAATTAATTTATAAGGAAAAAAACTACTTAGTAGCATGAAATATATGAGTATATCAATTAATTAACTATATGGGTTAAATAAAAATATTAAATTAGTATTTATTTATTTGTAATTAGAAATAAAATATGATCGAAATTCCGTATAGTTAACTACTTTAAGTAATAGAACTATAACAATATTGTTTCAAACTTTCGTCTTTGAAAAAATTTCGTCATAAGAATTCTTTTAAACACTTCGATTTTTTTTAAATTACTTTTTTTAAACAATGTCATTTCTTGAAAGTTCTTTGTATATTAAAAGTTCATATTTCATAATTTTATTTACATTATGTTTTTTAAGAAAAAGGAATACGTTTTTAATTTATCAAAAATTGTGTTTTATTATTTGAAAAGTTTATAAAAAACTATTATCATTTAATATATTATTAAATGATTTAATTTATTCTAGTAATAACACGTGTTAAAATTATAGGTGGAGTCTAGTTGTACAATTTAGAAATATGCATTGTAGATTCTAGACATTTTATTTATTAATATAGATTAAATAATATATGTCAACCTAAAGACAATTAATCATAATTCTGCTTTAAAAAACAAAATAATTATTATCCATTCTTAAAATTGTAAATAATCCTACTTTTGTGGGGATGCATACCGATTTCCAACTCAAAATAACTTCACTTTTTTTTCATCAAAAAGTTAATATCATAAATTTGAATATACATACAATATCAGCTCATTTATTCCCTTTACGCTGTTTTTTTTCCTTTTCTTAACTGGTTTTTTCAAGACAAGCTTGAACCAAAGGCTGTACAAGTGAAATAATTACTGGTATTAGATTCTTTGTTCCTTTATTTTCTTTTTTGAAAAAAGAGAGAAATTATTCAATATTAATAGCTCATATAAAGGTTGCATGGAAGAGGGTGGCCAAAATCATTGTCGAATAATATGTTTAAAGGTTATTTACCCCTCCAAAGATGAGAAAATAGAAAGATAATTAAAGGTACAAAAGTATGCTTGTATGAGGGATGTTGCTCTCATAGCAAGACATGTACTTTTTGGAAACAAAGTATATAAATGTTTTAAAAAATAAATTATCGAATTGAGTTCTTACGTTCATATATTAATATATGAGATCTCAAATGATTATAACCATTTATGTGCATGCGTGTTTTGAATAACGAAAAAGTATATTATAAACAAGAATCTAGACCTAACAAGAAACTAGGACCGATTATGTTAGGATACATCGCTCAAGTTACATATATAATATAGTGTGTGATATAATATATATGTTATTCGTAATTTCATATGGTGTTTGCTTTTGACAATGTATATCCACAATGAAATTTATATATTTTTAACACATTGGTTTGAATAAAAGGACATATGTATTCTGCGTTCATTGTAAATGGTGTTGAAATGTGCATGGGGTTACAATGATTTTGTTTGTAATTACACTAGCAGAATTTCAAAAAGGGCGTGAAGGATTATTGACAAGCTTCATGGGATTTGAGACATTTATTGGGCCCACAACCCCTAAAGCTAAAACATGTGTGAGATGGTTTTCACCGTGAGACATGTGCAACAAAGAAAACTCGATCATTTGGTGGGATAGTTTCTATCACTGTTTTTCAGACTCGGATCGGACCAAACAGTCGAACCGGTCGGACCGTGATTCAGAGGTCTAACCGGTCCGATCCACCTCAAATCGTTTTGTTTTCAAGGAACCGGCCGATTCGAACCCGTTCGGTGGTCGGACCGGAAACCAGGTTAATTGGACCGGATTTTAAAATTTTTATATATATTTTTTAGTTTTTTTTGGATATTAATGAGTTTAACGGGTGGTTCAAACTATGAATTATAATGTTTGACATAAGATTATTATTAAGTTTTTATATATAACTATAAGCTACACATATAAAATACTTATATTGAATTATATATATAACTATATATCTAATATACATATATGTAATCATGATATTATCTGGTTCTTAAATCCGGTCCGACCATTTCGACCAGTCGACCAGCAAGGTGGCCGGTTCGCCGTCCGATCCGGCTCTGAAATTATTAGTTTCTATATATTTTTTTAACAGCAATAGAGAATATATATTATATTTGTACTACCATTTTATCAAGTAATTATTTGAACTTATTGAAACTTAGAGTCTATTAACATTTTAATTAGTTTAGTACATTGTCTTTTATCATATCTAGACTCATTTAAAAAATGTTAGGAGAGTCTCACTATTCGATTAAATAAGTAAATTAGATTATTTTGCTATAATACTTTTGTTTATTGGTATAATAATTATTATCGTATTATATATTTTTAACATACGGATTATTGACTTTATATTATAGAGGTTCATTTATTCCCACGCGTCTAGGGCCCCCAAAATTTTCAATGACTCTTGTGATCGGCCCTGTCAAAAACTACGGTGGTGGTGGGTAAGTGGGTTTGATGTCGGTGGTGTAAGGCGGTGGTTACAAATGGTGGTGATGGTGGTGGTGGTTGAGATGGGGTTGAACGAGGAAGAAGAAGGGCAAAATGGTTATTTTGCAGCCAGTTAATGGAATTAATTAACAACTGTTAGACCTAGGGACGAAACGTGTTTTCAAACCTTAAGATTAAACCAATAATTTTTCAATCGCAAGAACAAAAGGTGAAATTGGAGCAAATCTCAGGGACGATCCGTGTAATATACTTTTTTACAATAATAACCAGCTACAGATATATATATATATATATATATATATATATATATATATATATATATATATATATATAGGATCAGGATCATTACAGAATCATTTTTTATTTTCAGAACCAAAAGAACCATTGACTTACATAAATGTAAATTATAAACCATTAGTTTACATAGATGTAAGTTAAACCTGGTGATATTTAGTTGTTTTTTTATAGTTTATTATTTATGTCTGATATACACATATGTAAAACAGATCAAGTATTACCAGACTTAATATACATTTATGTAAATCAATGGTTCTGTAGTTCCGAAATAAAAAGTGGTTCTGTAATGATCCTAACCTTATATATATATATATATATATATATATATATATATATATATATATATATATATATATATATATATATATATATATATATATATATATATATATATGCATTAATATGCATTAATCTGTCAGTGAAACCAATCCATCATTGAGAACCATGTTGTTGATCCGTTCAAATAATCACCCAAGGCTATCCTACTACCACTTATATCTATAATTTGATTAGTAAGATTTTCGTCAGTAATCTATCGATAAATTCTTCAGAGTATTTTTTATGAGCTCTTTAACCACATCATGTTCCCCATGGTCCTGCATTTATAGAGGGTTGTTACAACAGATACGTCTGTCACATAAAGTCCTCTGGTTCATAGTGGTCGTATTATCATGGGTTTGTGTCTAACTTAAATGTTGACTCGGGCTATCACCTTCGTGAAACTACCTGAATTAATAAAAATAATAATAAATTAATAATAAGATAAGATAAAAGTAAATTCTTGCTAGGGGACAAGGGTACAAACAATACTAGATATGAGAATAGGCGGTGAGCTATTCTTTAAAAGAGGAAAAATGATATGAAAAGGAAAAAAAACACGTACTGAATATTGAGTGATTAGAGTCTAGAGATACATTTAAGGTTAATTTATTTAAATAGCTCCAAATTAAGAATTTGAGAGGCAAAAGCTGCTCTTGTTTGGTACAAATATTGTCGCATGATGAGTGAAAATGATGGCTCAATAATACCTGTATTTAGTAACGTCCGTATGCATGTGGTTTTTATCTTCATTACTGACGTATTATTGTGTTTTTTTTCATAATGAATTTTGTCTATTTATGTGTCCTGCTTTACACATACAATATGTATATACAAACATTAAATATATATATATATATATATACACACACACACACTATCTTAAAATACCCCTCTTAAACTCTTTATATATATATATATATATATATATATAGTGTGTGTGTGTGTGTATATATATATACACACACACACTATATATATATAAAGAGTTTAAGAGTGGTATTTTAAGATACCCTAAAAATAAAAACAAAAATTTCTCTAAATGCATCAAATACAACTAATTTTAAAGGTAATACAGTAATTATATCATTATTTACGGATTATCCCCTTACAATTATCTACAAAATAACCCTATAGTAACTATCAATTGCAATTAAAATTCTATCCTAATTTTTAGCAACAAATTTCACCAAATATTTTACTTAAATAAAATTCAAATAAGTATCCACCAAATATTCCATCATAATTTATGTAAATAAAATTATGATATTTATTAATATTTTGATTTTGATTTTGAAAAAAAATATCTATAATTCACGTAAATAAAAATATGATATTTATTAATATTTTGATCAAATTGTCAATATTTTACTTAAATAAGATTCAAATAAGTATCCCACCGAATATTCCATCCTAATTTACGTAAATGTATCCCATCGAATATTCCATCCTAATTTACGTAAATAAAATTATGATATTATTAATATTTATTAATATTTTACGAAAAAGATCAGAATGATATTTTGTCCTCAACTGCATTTACGTCACGACCTGCAAAATGGAAAGAATATAATATATGATACTTTTTAAACAACAAAGCAATAAAAGTTTGCACCACCAGTATCTCTCAAAATGCTCTATTTGTACCAATTACGTTTTACCAGTCACGTTGATACCTTTTACTACCTTAAACCCCAGTGTTGGTCAAACATTACAAATGACAAATGAGAGTGATTAGTATAGTTTTCATGAAAGACGAAGGGAGGCTAATAGAAGATATTATGTTGCATAGAGAGATGACATCCAACATATTTCAAATGGTATACATGTTACGCAGATTCCGTTCGGTGACCAACCACCCATACGAGATGTGATCATAGAAGAGGATCCATATAATTTTGTTTATGACCATGTACCTAAAGAGTATCTCAGACTAAAGGAACAAAATCCATGTCAGAAATGTTCAGCAAAACGATTTAAATAAGAATTCCTTATCTTTTGTTGCATTAATGGTCAAACCAAATTAGCACCTATTGAAATCAATATTGAATTGTACATGCTCTTCACGATGCAAAATGAAATTGGCAGAATGTTTAGAGGCAAACATACGAGCTTATAACGCCAGTTTTTTTTCGCCTCGATGGGTGTCACGTTAGATGATGCACTTACCAATATGAGAGATGGTGTGTATACCTTCTGTGCGCATAAAGGGATTTATCATAGAATTAACCAATTAGTCTCTGGGGATGGAACACCCAGATATTTACAACTGTATTTTTATGATTCTGAAACAAAGTTAGAACACTGACTCCAATGGCCAAATCTTGATCAGAATATTACTGAGATTTTAACATGTGTACTTTCTACAAATCCTTATGTCATTACATTTCGTAGTCTTGCGCACCTAGGTCCTTTAGACAACTATAAAGTCACCTTGAACGCTTCAGCTACCGTTGAGTAGAGGATGTACAACATAGTCGAGATCAGTCGGATGTGCGAGCATTTTGATTAAATTGATGTCATCGTTATTAGATTACTTCACCATTGAATAAAATGGGTACCGAATTTTTTTCTTAAATTCTTATGTTTAAAAGTTATATTTGTTTATTTGTGTATTACTTTAATGCATTAATGATCTTTTGAACTATTTAATGATTTTAAACTTTTTTACGCAAGTCGCATCGCGTGGGTACCGTGCTAGTATATATATATATACACGTACCCATATTGATCTAGTATTCGGGTTGTAGACTGATGATAAAAAAAAATAAACATATATGCGTATGTGCATGTAGTTACTAAAATATTTTCTATAATATATTCCTCCACAATCCAAACGGGAGAACTTTAGACTTTCAGAACTGAGCAATTTTAAATGTTAGTATAGTAAGATCAAAACTTTTCCAAAAAAAATAGATAGCATAAACATACGAGTCACAACAATGGTGATAAAAGGTACAACGACGAAGCTATGGTGACAAGAACTACAATTGGGACCACATGAGCTACGACTAAGACGGAACGATAGAAGAAAGATAAACTCATTACTACCTTCTACATATGTATAATGTGTCTAGATTCACGACTAGAGAAAGAAGAAGAGAAAGATGATCATCACGTAAGTGGGACGATGGGGAAGATGATTGACCAGACAACCAACTAAGATCTTGCGGCAAATGCAATAGAGATGGATAATAAGGACAGAAACGAAGAATATTACGCCCTAGTGTTTTGATAACATATAGAACAAGGAATAAATCATCAATTGATAGGTGTTACTAGTTAGCTATTAATAAAAGTATAAATAAAAATAAGTAGAAAGGTAATTCAATTAAATCAAAATTTCCTAATTGTAGTAAAGACAATAATCCTAATTAATATATTTTCCCCAATATCGTAAATTAAAAATATTTTAATTCATATAGGTTAACATCGTCAAATACCTATATGGATTTCTGGTAGGGAGTCATCGGTGAAAAATATGTAATTTACCATTGAAATAATTTACATATAGAAGTCAATGGTGATATCTCTATCGCTCATTCGTTAGTGAAGATTAATGATGAATTGGTAAGGCAAACTAATGAAACTCAGACCCTCACACAATCAAAGCTACAAACAAAACATAGTAGCAAAGAACAAAAGAGACACTCAAATTTTCTGGATGATTAAAACTTGAACTTCAAACTTACATAAATAGGCAACAAGAAATACGAACGTGCACATGCACTTCTTGAGAGAAACTAACTAACGACCATAAAACTATGGAGAACATGCCTACATGGCTGACTCATTCAAAACAATAAAACCAAATGCACTACTATTGCCCACTACTTCTGCCACACGAACTTTGATGTTGACTTTTAACACCCCCTCTCAATATCAAAGTCCACCATTCCCATGCCTGCACTATGTCGCACCAACTGCACTCCATTCAAGCTTTTTGTTAAAGCATCAGCTGTTTGATCTTCAGAGCTGATTGCATCCATGTCAATTTTGCCTTGTAGAACTTTCTCTCTTATAAAGTGATAATGAACTTCAACGTGCTTTGTTCTCGCATGGAACACGGGATTCTTTGCCAACTTAATTGCTGAGATGTTATCGCACCACAACTTGACTGGATAGTTTACTTCTTGATTCAAGTTTTTCAGCAACTCTACCAGCCATACGCATTCTTGAGCTGCCATAGCTGCAGCCCTATACTCGGCCTCTGTTGTTGAGAGAGAGACCGTCGGTTGGAGTTTGCTGCACCACGATACTGAGCTGGTTTCAAACAGAAATACATACCCGGTTGTTAACCTTCTTCCATCTAAGACTCCTCCGTAATCAGCATCACAAAAACCATACAGCTTCGGCTCAGTCTTCTCTACAAACTTCACTCCTTTTCCAATTGTAGCCTTCAAATATTTCAGAACCCCTTTATAGCAGCCATATGGGGTTTTCTGGGGTCTTGCATAAAGCGACTAAGAACCCCAACAGCGAAGGAAATATCAGGCCTGGTTAGAGTTAGATATATCAGACTGCCCACCATCTTTCTGTAATTTGTTGGGTCGTCAAGCTTACTTCCTTCATTGGCGTATAGCTTAACATTTCTGTCCATAGGTGTTGTTCCTGGCTTGCATGACATCATTCCAAACTTGTGCAGCAGATCAACTGTATACTTCTTTTGATGCAACACTATACCATCCTTTTTGTAATCGAGTTCCAGGCCTAGGAAGTGCTTAAGTCTTCCTAGATCTTTCATCTTGAATCGTATGGACAGATTCGATTTCAAAAGGTCGATTTCTTCATCAACATCACCTGAAATGATCAGGTCATCTACATACACCAAAATGAACACTACCTTGTCACCAATTGTCTTTACGAACAGGCTGGAGTCAGCTGTGGTCAGATGGTAGCCACTTTGTTCTAAGAATTCTACGATTTTACCGAAACAGGCTCTTGGTGATTGCTTGAGACCATAGATGGCTTTCTTCAATTTGCATACATGTTCCGGATGTCTCGGGCTTTCGAAACCTGTGGGCTGCATCATGTAGATGACATGATCAAGTTCTCCATACAGAAAAGCATTGTGGACATCCATTTGCCACAACTTCCAATGTTTTGCAGCTGCTAGAGCCAGAAGTAGGCGAACTGTGGTGATCTTGGCCACTGGACTGAAGGTGTCTTCATAGTCCAGTCCGTGTTGTTGAGAGAAGCCTCGAGCTACTAAGCGTGCCTTGAATCTATCGATTGTTCCGTCTGACTTTTGTTTCACCTTGTAAACCCACTTGCACGAGATTAGGTTTGCACCAGGTGGTTTTGGCACTAGTTCCCACGTTTGGTTTGAAATGAGCGCATCCATCTCCGTCTTCATTGCAACCATCCATTCGTCTTTCGTGCACGCTTCTTGGTACGATTCAGGCTCACGTAATAGGTCTTCAACAACTGCAACTCGAGCATACATGTGAGCGTACTTCGAACTGGGTTTCCTTTCTCTTTGTGATCTTCTTAGAACAGGTTCGGGAACAGAGGGATGTTGCTCGGATTGCGGGCTGTTGGGTTCTTCTTCTTCTGAGGAGATATTCTCCTCGGTAATTTCATCTGTTAACTTCATCGCACATATAACGTACATAATGTATATAATCATAAATCAACGCAGCGGAAATGATAAAATATATACATTCTCATTCATTCATAAAAGTCATTACATCATTGACTCGATTACAAAATGCAGCTTTCTCTACTTTGCCTCTCCTCATAGGATCATACAGCGACCTCTAGAGGAGATATTAAGTTCAAAAACATAAAAATTATATTTTTATTACTTAAGAATATTCCGTAGGTAATTCCGTACATCGGAACCCTGACGGAATACTCTTGACACTCTCATGCAACATATTTTGTTGCATGTACTATGCACACGCATCCAATGCGTGGCGAACTTATCAAAATCTAAAGGAGATTTCTTGAGTAATCTCGTTTATTCAGATCCTCAAGAAATCTCATAATGACATGCAACGTGATGTGTTGCCAATATTATGGACCCGCAACCCATGACGTTGCAGCATTATCAACTGGAGAATACCATCCCAAAAGAGCTGAGTAGTCGCCTCGCGCCATCCTCAGCAACACTACCTGCGAACTGGAAAACACATAAAAGTCAGCGTTGCTGAGTGAGTTCTAGTTTTATAATAAAACATACTTTCATTCTCATTAACTGCTCTTTCATACATGTGTTCACACATCATACGTACACGTAGATAATATTATTATTATCTCATCATTCATTACTTACTTTCATTCGTGTACACTTCATCATTCTCTTTTACTTTCATACATACATACTTCGCGTACTTTCGTACGTACTTTACTTTCATTCTTTCATTCATTACTTACGTTCGAACATTCATTACATTCATTCATACTTTCATTACTTTCGTTCGAACGTTCATTACATTCGGTGACATGTACAAACCCCCTTTCATCATACATACTACTGGTGCTGGACCTGTGGTGGTTAGCCACGAACGTTGTGCACAAAGCTGATCCAGTCACCTGGGGTAGGTACATGCACCACTCATCTTGTCACTTTACTTCTGGATCAATGCCATATGCTATACCCCGAACGTTGTGCACAAATGCGGGTGCTGGACCTGTGATGATCAATCACGAACGTTGTGCACTAATGCTGATCTAGACACCTAGGGTAAGCGGCAAGAATCCCATACATACTTCTGGTCAATCACAAAGACTGACCCCGATATGCATCCTTCGGGTAGCTAACCCGCACACCGTTGAGCTAACACCTGCCAGGGGTGTGCACCTCCTTTCATTTGCTTGCAAGCCTTTCTTACTTTCTTTCATTAATGCATGCATTCATTCATCATGTTCCTTCTTTCATTATCTTTCACTTTACGTTCTTAATACATTCATTTCTTTCGTTCATTCATTCACGTAAAGTTATTAAAGATAAGACACGTACACATAAGGAACATAAATACTTACATATCATCAGTATTCACCATCTATAATGGCAACATCATACTAACATACATACATCATACATACACTTCTACATTCACTCACATCAACCCTGTTCGGGCGACTGAACTTATACCAGTCGCATGTCCTCCATGCGACTGGGCCATGCGATTGGGCTATCATGCGAATGGGTACTCAAACGTGCGATTGAACTTCCTTCCGTACGACTAGACACTATGCGACTGGGCTGTATGCGACTAACTCTTAACCGTAGACTCAACTCCTCTGCGATTAAACTCATGCGACCGAAACTCTCAGTCGCATCACCTATCGTGCGATTGAGGCTCAATCGGGCGTCTGAACCTCAGTCGGGCGATTGGGCATCAACTAACACTCATTCGGCCGAATGGCCCTTCAGTCGCATAACCCTAACTGGGCAGCGACTGGAGTTCTTCATGAACAGCAGTCGCGAACCCCCGTCCCCACAGTCATCATAAACCCATTTTTAGCCCGTTTCGACCCTCCCTAGCCTTAGGGATTCCTACTAGGACCTCATACAAGCATATACTAGTCCTAATTCATACCATAAACTCATTACTCAAGAATTACCCCAAATGGGTCAAACATACACTATTTCAAAAATAGGATTATAATACGTTTCCAGCCCCAAAATCGTTAGAAAATATGTAAATGAGGGGTTCTAGAACTCATATTGTCAGGTAGAAGTTGATGAGCTTCGAAGCTTGCTTCTCGACAATCGGGCAGCACTTTCCCCTCTTTCTTTCTCTTCTCGGTCTCTTTCTGCTCTCTTCCCGACTGAAAAATGGGAGGAGAGTGGAGCTGCTCCCTTTTTATACCCACTTCTCAGTCGCATCTGGTCCAGGGGCGACTGGACCTTCAATCGCATGAACACTATGCGATTGGACCCCAATCGCACATGTTCCATGCGGCTCATACTCCATTCGGGCGGTTGAACTCAAATCGTGCGGTTGAGCTTCAATCGGCCGAATAGCCATGCGGTTGACCTCCAGTCGCATAAATCACAGGCGACTGAGGCTCAGTCGCATAACCTACCAAAAAGTCAGACTTCCGGGTGTTACAAGTCCACCCCCCTTATTTTAGGTTTCGTCCCCGAAACCTGTTACTCTTCGAACAATCGTGGGTAATGCTGCCTCATTTCTTCTTCGGTTTCTCACGTTGACTCGGATCCCTTCCTGTGCCGCCACTGTACACGCACAAGAGGAACCACTTTATTCCTCAACCTCTTCTCTTTTCGATCTATGATCGCCACTGGTTGCTCTACATAATTGAGCTTTTCGTCTACCTCGATATCATCCAGTGGAACGACCATGTCTTCGTCCGTTAGACACTTCCTCAAATGAGATACGTGGAAAGTCGGGTGGATTCCACTTAGTTCATCTGGCAAATCTAACCTATAGGCCACCTCTCCTACTCGAGCAATGATTCGGAAAGGGCCTATATATCGCGGACTCAGTTTACCTCGCTTCCGGAATCGAATGATCCCCTTCCAAGGTGAGACCTTTAGCATAACCTGGTCTCCCACTTGGAACTCAATCGGCCTGCGTCGTTTATCGGCATACGACTTTTGTCGGTCTTTGGCCGCCTTCATATAGGTTTTAATTCTTTCGAGCTTCTCAGTCATAGCCTCTACCACTTCGACGCTTCCCAATTCTTTCTGACCAATATCACCCCAACAGACGGGTGTCCATAGCGCGGAACACCAACACAATCCTTGTTAAATGTCTGCGAGCTACATCTCCTACCGTATAGCATCTCATAGGGTGGCATGCCGATACTGGCATGATAACTGTTGTTGTATGAGAACTCAGCTAACGGTAGATGGTCATCCCAACTTCCCCCGAAGTCAATAACACATGCTCGGAGCATGTCCTCCAAAGTCTGAATGGTCCTTTCAGACTGACCATCAGTTTGAGGATGATAAGCCGTGCTAATATGCAACCTCGTCCCCATAGCATCGTGGAATTTCTTCCAAAATTTGGATGTAAACCGGGTGTCGCGATCAGACACAATCGACACCGGTACACCGTGACGAGTCACAATTTCTTTGATGAAAAGATCAGCCAACTTCTCGAACGAATATGTCTCCCGCATCGGCAAGAAGTGAGCACTCTTCGTCAATCGATCCACAATCACCCAGATCGTATCATACCCTTTCGGGGTACGTGGCAGCTTTGTGATAAAATCCATGGTGATGTGTTCCCACTTCCATTCCGGTATGTCCAACGGTTGGATCTTTCCATACGGCTTCTGGTGCTCCGCCTTCACTTGCAAACACGTGAGGCATTTACTCACATACTCCACCACATCGCGTTTCATACCCGGCCACCAATAATCTTTCTTCATATCTTGGTACATCTTGGTGGCACCGGGATGAATGGAGTATCGAGACTTATGAGCTTCATCCAAAATCTTCATTCGCAGATCCCCAAGACGAGGAATCCACATACGCCCAAACCGAGTTCTAACACCCGTTGCGTTCTCACCCAACTCCGGGACCAGACCTCTCATTCGTTCAGAGTGAAGATGTTCGTCTTTCAAAGCCTCATCTTGAAACTCTTTGACCTGCTTCATTACGTCGGAGGTCATGATTAGCTGGTACGCCTTCACCCGAATTGGCTCGGGCCTCTCTTTTCGCCTAAGGGCATCCGCCACAACGTTGGCTTTACCCGGATGGTAATGGATCTCACAGTCATAGTCCTTTATGAGCTCCAACCATCGCCGTTGCCTCATGTTCAGATCTTTTTGCTCGAAGAAGTACTTCAAGCTTTTGTGGTCCGTGAAGATGGTACACCTCGTCCCATATAAATAGTGCCGCCAAATCTTCAACGCGAAAACCACAGCTGCTAGCTCCAGGTCATGAGTAGGGTAATTAACCTCATGAACTTTCAGCTGTCGGGATGCATAGGCTATCACCTTTCCTCTCTGCATTAATACACACCCCAACCCCGAGTAGGAGGCATCAGAATAAACCACCAAATCTTCACTCCCTTCGGGTAACGCCAATACTGGAGCTTGGGTCAATCTCGTCTTCAGTTCTTCAAACGCCTTCTCCTGAGCTTGACCCCATACAAATTTCACATCATTCCGGGTCAACTTGGTCAGTGGAGAGGCAATTTTGGAAAAGTCTTGAATGAACCTTCGGTAGTAACCCGCCAAACCCAAGAAACTACGGATCTCGGACGGCGTCTTCGGAGACTTCCATTGCATCACTGCTTCCACTTTCGCCGGATCGACCGTAATCCCATCCGGATTTACCACGTGACCCAAGAATTGAACTTCACCAACCAGAATGCGCACTTGGAGAATTTAGCATACAACTTCTCCCTTCTCAACGTCTCCAGAACTTCGCGAATGTGACCGGCATGCTCAGTCTCACTCTTTGAATAAATCAGGATGTCATCAATGAATACAATCACTGATTTATCCAACATCGGCCGGCACACCCTATTCATCAGGTCCATAAAAGCAGCTGGCGCGTTGGTCAAACCAAATGACATAACGAGGAACTCATAATGACCGTAGCGCGTACGAAAAGCTGTTTTAGGGATATCCTGCTCCTTCACCTTCAGTTGATGGTAGCCTGATCGAAGATCTATACGTGAAAACCAACTAGCACCCTGAAGTTGATCAAACAAGTCGTCGATCCTCGACAAGGGGTATCTGTTCTTTACTGTCAGCTTATTCAACTCGCGGTAGTCGATGCACATCCTCATACTACCGTCCTTTTTCTTTACAAACAGGACCGGAGCACCCCAAGGTGAGATACTCGGTCGAATAAACCCCTTATCCAGCAGCTCTTGTAACTGCTCCATCAACTCTTTCATCTCTGTCGGGGCCAATCGGTATGGTGCTTTGGCAACAGGTTGGGCGCCTGGTACTAAATCAATCTGGAACTCGATCTCTCTGTCAGGTGGCAATCCCGATAAGTCTTCCGGGAACACGTCTGGGAACTCACACACAACCGGAACATCAGACAGTTGTGGTGCCGGCTTCTCTACATCTTTCACATAACATAAATAGGCGTTACATCCACGCCTCATACATTTCCCCGCCACTGCCATTGAGATCACTTTCGGAATCGTAGTAACCCGATCCCCATAAACTGTCACTGGACTACCATCAGGCGCTGTCAAACTGATCATCTTCTTGCGACACACAATGTTCGCCTCGAAATCTGCCAACCAATCCATTCCAAGCACCAAGTCGAAACCACCTAACGTCATCGCAAAGGGTTTAACTGGGAATTTGTGACCCTCCAGTTCTACATCGCAACCCTCAATTACCTCACAAATCCTGGTGGTTTTACCTATAGCAGTCTCTACATCAAACGGTACATCCACACGTCTACTACTAACGGGCAATTTGGCACAAAAAGCAGCAGAAATAAAACTCCTACTGGCACCCGAATCAAATAACACAGAGGCTAAAGTTTGGTTCACCAGGAACGTACCGGGCACTACATCGGGGTCCGTCCTCGCCTCTTCCTGCGTCATCGTAAATGCCCTGGCGCTCGCTTTCGACCCTTCACCCCCTGTCTTCTTCACACCGGAACCCTCAGATCTCGGCTTCTTGCAGTCTTTATTCATATGACCACCTTCCCCACAGTTAAAGCATCTCATTCCTTTACACTCTCTGGCCATATGACCGGGCTTTCCACACTTGAAACATACATTCAGCCCCCATCTGCACTCACCACCGTGCTCTCGCCCACACTTCCCGCACTTTCTCGACCCTGCACTTGTCACGACCATACGACGATCATCAACCCGTGCCTTCTTACTACTTGTCGAAGTAACACCCCGACCAAACCTCTTTCCCTGCCACTTCCTCTCATCACTTCCCTTCTTACTGCCCTCAGACTTCACCAACGCGGCTCGTTCATCGTACAACCTCCCAGCTAAATCCACCGCCGACCTGAAAGTACTTGGTCGGGCGGAAATCAAATGCCAACGAATTTCGGCTGGCAACCCCTGAATATACCGGTTAATCTTGCGAGACACCGGCGTCACTTGCTCTGGCACCAACCGTGCCATGTCGTTGAACTTGGTCGTGTATTGTTGGTGGGTCATCGTTCCCGCCTCTAACTGCAGGAACTCTCTCTCAACCCTGTCCATCTCTCGACGAGGACTAAACTCCTCGATCACCATTCTCTTCAACTCAGACCACTTCAATTTCCCAATGGCCCTGCTACCCTCGGCCTGGACAATATTGTCCCACCAGCACAATGCCGTCCCCGTAAACGAGTGGGTAGCAAACTTTACCTTCTTATCCTCCTGGCAGTCACTGATATCAAGGACCGCCTCCATCTCTCTCACCCATTGGTGAGCATCAGCAGCCGTACCCGAACCGTCGAAAGTCGGAGGCTTGCACCTCATAAATTTCCCGTAATCACAACCCCGGGCTGTCCCCCTAACCTGTTCTTCCTCCTCTTCCTCTTCGTCATCAGACAATACCGTTTCTGCCTCTGTCTGTTGCTGTCTACCGGAGGACCGTCTCCTCCCTCGTCTATCCTCCTCTCGTACTGCCTTTATCGCTTCGGTCATTACAGTCGGTAAGATCGTCTGCATAACCTGGTGCACTTCCTCAATCACTGCCTCTTTTACCGAGGCTCTCAACTTGGCGCTTTCGTCCGTCTCTTCCTGGTGAGGGATCTCGTTCTCCTCACGAACTACTTTCTCTTTCCTAAGTCTTCCTCGCGTGATACGCGGCTCATCACCACGTTCACCATCACGGGAAGCATCAGATGATCTATCACCGACCATCTTCTATCACACTGAAAGATTAAAACACCAACACGGTCATTCAAGGAAATAGCTCAGTTTATGTCAAGTATAGTAAGTCCCTAATTACAGTGGCCAGTTGTGATTAGCCACTTACTCTACTCTTCGTACCCCGAGTATCACCTATCCTGACTACATTAGTATCTCAGTCTAACAGTACACATAATTCACATCACATGCGCACATAATAACCAGTTAATCTTTAAGAAAATACCTGATGGCACGCGACTACTCAGATGACATTCTCATTCTCCCTGTCCCATTCTCAGTTTAAGTTTAGGTTTATTTTGAAAATTTACCCATTTTACTTAAACTTTTGCTCTGATACCAACTTGTAAGGCCCCGCTCACCGGGCACCTTACTGTTGGTTCTTCATCGCACATATAACGTACATAATGTATATAATCATAAATCAACGCAGCGGAAATGATAAAATATATACATTCTCATTCATTCATAAAAGTCATTACATCATTGACTCGATTACAAAATGCAGCTTTCTCTACTTTGCCTCTCCTCATAGGATCATACAGCGACCTCTAGAGGAGATATTAAGTTCAAAAACATAAAAATTATATTTTTATTACTTAAGAATATTCCGTAGGTAATTCCGTACATCGGAACCCTGACGGAATACTCTTGACACTCTCATGCAACATATTTTGTTGCATGTACTATGCACACGCATCCAATGCGTGGCGAACTTATCAAATCTAAAGGAGATTTCTTGAGTAATCTCGTTTATTCAGATCCTCAAGAAATCTCATAATGACATGCAACGTGATGTGTTGCGAATATTATGGACCCGCAACCCATGACGTTGCAGCATTATCAACTGGAGAATGCCATCCCAAAAGAGCTGAGTAGTCGCCTCGCGCCATCCTCAGCAACACTACCTGCGAACTGGAAAACACATAAAAGTCAGCGTTGCTGAGTGAGTTCTAGTTTTATAATAAAACATACTTTCATTCTCATTAACTGCTCTTTCATACATGTGTTCACACATCATACGTACACGTAGATAATATTATTATTATCTCATCATTCATTACTTACTTTCATTCGTGTACACTTCATCATTCTCTTTTACTTTCATACATACATACTTCGCGTACTTTCGTACGTACTTTACTTTCATTCTTTCATTCATTACTTACGTTCGAACATTCATTACATTCATTCATACTTTCATTACTTTCGTTCGAACGTTCATTACATTCGGTGACATGTACAAACCCCCTTTCATCATACATACTACTGGTGCTGGACCTGTGGTGGTTAGCCACGAACGTTGTGCACAAAGCTGATCCAGTCACCTGGGGTAGGTACATGCACCACTCATCTTGTCACTTTACTTCTGGATCAATGCCATATGCTATACCCCGAACGTTGTGCACAAATGCGGGTGCTGGACCTGTGATGATCAATCACGAACGTTGTGCACTAATGCTGATCCAGTCACCTAGGGTAAGCGGCAAGGATCCCATACATACTTCTGGTCAATCACAAAGACTGACCCCGATGTGCATCCTTCGGGGTAGCTAACCCGCACACCGTTGAGCTAACACCTGCCAGGGGTGTGCACCTCCTTTCATTTGCTTGCAAGCCTTTCTTACTTTCTTTCATTAATGCATGCATTCATTCATCATGTTCCTTCTTTCATTATCTTTCACTTTACGTTCTTAATACATTCATTTCTTTCGTTCATTCATTCACGTAAAGTTATTAAAGATAAGACACGTACACATAAGGAACATAAATACTTACATATCATCAGTATTCACCATCTATAATGGCAACATCATACTAACATACATACATCATACTAACATACATACATCATACATACACTTCTACATTCACTCACATCAACCCTGTTCGGGCGACTGAACTTATACCAGTCGCATGTCCTCCATGCGACTGGGCCATGCGATTGGGCTATCATGCGAATGGGTACTCAAACGTGCGATTGAACTTCCTTCCGTACGACTAGACACTATGCGACTGGGCTGTATGCGACTAACTCTTAACCGTACGACTCAACTACTCTGCGATTGAACTCATGCGACCGAAACTCTCAGTCGCATCACCTATCGTGCGATTGAGGCTCAATCGGGCGTCTGAACCTCAGTCGGGCGATTGGGCATCAACTAACACTCATTCGGCTGAATGGCCCTTCAGTCGCATAACCCTAACTGGGCAGCGACTGGAGTTCTTCATGAACAGCAGTCGCGAACCCCCGTCCCCACAGTCATCATAAACCCATTTTTAGCCCGTTTCGACCCTCCCTAGCCTTAGGGATTCCTACTAGGACCTCATACAAGCATATACTAGTCCTAATTCATACCATAAACTCATTACTCAAAAATTACCCCAAATGGGTCAAACATACACTATTTCAAAAATAGGATTATAATGCGTTTCCAGCCCCAAAATCGTTAGAAAATATGTAAATGAGGGGTCCTAGAACTCACATTGTCAGGTAGAAGTTGATGAGCTTCGAATTAGCTTGCTTCTCGACAATCGGGCAGCACTTTCCCCTCTTTCTTTCTCTTCTCGGTCTCTTTCTGCTCTCTTCCCGACTGAAAAAATGGGAGGAGAGTGGAGCTGCTCCCTTTTTATACCCACTTCTCAGTCGCATCTGGTCCAGGGGCGACTGGACCTTCAGTCGCATGAACACTATGCGATTGGACCCCAATCGCACATGTTCCATGCGGCTCATACTCCATTCGGGCGGTTGAACTCAAATCGTGCGGTTGAGCTTCAATCGGCCGAATAGCCATGCGGTTGACCTCCAGTCGCATAAATCACAGGCGACTGAGGCTCAGTCGCATAACCTACCAAAAAGTCAGACTTCCGGGTGTTACAGTAGCCTTTTTCTCCAACTTGTGTCGTAAGTGGTTAGGAACCAATACATAACACACACACCCGAAAACTCTAAAATAATGAATGTTAGGCTTAGTTTGAAATAACCTTTCAAATGGAGATGTATATTGCAGGCCTTGATAAGGTGTTCGGTTGATCAGGTAGCATGCTGTTCTCATCGCCTCTGCCCAGTAATACCCCGGGAGATTCTTGTCGTGCAATAGGCTTCTCATGACTTCAGCTAGATGCTGGTTTTTTCGCTCGGATACACCATTTTGCTGAGGTGTATTCGAGCAGGTAAGTTGGCGCTTGATTCTTCGGTGCTTCAAATAGTGATCGAACTCAGCAGACAAGTACTCACCCCCGTTGTCGGATCTTAGGCAGCCTACTTTGTAGCCAGTTTCCCGCTTCGCTTCTGCTTCAAAGTCCTTGAACTTTGTAATGACTTCAGACTTTACTTTCATAAAGTAAATCCATGTGTACCGGGAGTAGTCATCAATGAACGTTACTACATAATGGAACCCTTTCATCGAGGAACACTTGGTAGGCCCCCACACATCAGAATGAACTAGAACAAGTGGTTCCTCTGCGCGATAACTCGAGGAGTGAAAGGGCTCCTGATGTGCTTTGCCATATTGGCAGCCCGCACACACAATATCCTTGTTGACTTCTAGCTTTGGCAAACCCGGTGACCAATCCTCTCTTCATCATTAAATCAAGCTTGTCATACCCCACGTGGCCTAATCGGTGGTGCCAAAGATCAGCATTCTGGGTATCCTTCGTTTTCTCAATGAATGCGTGTTCCGCCGACAAGACATACACGGTCTCATTCTTATGGCCCCTTAGAACCGGAACTGAAAGAGTTTCAAACTCTTTGAATACCTGCACATCATTTGGACCGAACAGAACATACCTGCCTTCTGAGGTTAATTGAGGGACAGATAGAAGGTTTTACTTCATTCTAGGAACATGGTAGACATCCGGTAGCTTGAATTCGCGTTTCTGATCTTCCGAGGGGAACACCACGCTGCCTATATGAGCAATTGAATGGCGGGAGTTATCGGCTATCACTACTACTCTGCTGCCGTTATACTTCACCGGATTACACAATTTTCCTTTATCACCTGTCAGATGATTGGAACATCCTGAGTCTACTATCCAGTCATTGAGTCGGTTTTCGCGATGGCTTGATGTTGCATTAAAGGCAACAATCTTCTCCTCTTTAACTCCATCTTCTACATTGGCGACTAGGGCATGGACATCCCACGCTTCCTCTTCTCTTACTTCAGCCGAATTTCCTTGGTCTTGTTGCTTTGACCGACAATCCTTGGCCATGTGTCCCTTTCTCCCACATGAATGACAGTTGTACGGGAACCGCTTTCCATATTTCTTCACCTTCCGATCGGTACTGCTGCTCCCTTCCTGATCTTGTTCATTCCCCCTCTTGGACTGGGCTTCTGATTTATTGGGCCTGTACGTTTTATGAGATGGGCTGGAGTATTTTTCTTTTCCTTTGGACTTGCTTGCATACAGGGCCTGTGCATCAGCTTTTATAGGTGTGCTAACTGACAAATCTGCAAGTTGCTTGCCAAGGGCTTCCTGTGATGCTAACAGGTTCTCGAATTCTGCTAGGGTTGGCTGTGTCAGCCACCCCTGAACAGCTGCTACAAAGCTTCTATACTCCTGCTTCAACCCATGTATTATAATACGTTTCATGCGTGCCTCACCGATCTTAGACTGCGGATCGAGTTCTCCTATCTCCCTACACAGCGTCTTGATCTTATGGAACTATTGAGGGATCGTTAGATCCCGTTGGGACACCGACAACAGCTCGTTCTCTAAGAGTTGAAGCTTAGAATCATTCTTCTTAGAGAATAAGGTAACTAGTGTATCCCAAGCCTCTTTGGGTGTCAAAGAGTCTCGGATGTGCTCCAATACTTCTTCCTCGACTGTGGTCTTCAAGATGAATAGGGCTTTTCCGGCTTTCATCTTCCACTTCTTTAGAACTCCATGTTAGTTGTTCAACTTCTTTACACCACCGACTAACTGGAGTTCTGTCATTGCTTCGGATAAGAACCAACTTGGCTCTGATACCAATTGATGAATTGGTAAGGCAAACTAATGAAACTCAGACCCTCACACAATCAAAGCTACAAACAAAACAGAGTAGCAAAGAACAAAAGAGACACTCAAATTTTCTGGATGATTAAAACTTGAACTTCAAACTTACATAAATAGGCAACAAGAAATACGAACGTGCACATGCACTTCTTGAGAGAAACTAACTAACGACCATAAAACTATGGAGAACATGCCTACATGGCTAACTCATTCAAAACAATAAAACCAAATGCACTACTATTGCCCACTACTTCTGCCACACGAACTTTGATGTTGACTTTTAACAATTAATCCGTCACTAACATGTCGGTGATGTGCCACCAATGAATTTTTGGTAATATAAACGGGCATTTTGTCATTGATACACAGGTGAACATATATTTGGTATATAGGTTATTGATCCATCACTGAAGTTATTACACAAATGACTTCACTCAGTTTTCATACGGACCTTCAATGATGGTTTATACTTTGATCGATGTACTTTTTTGTCAACAAAAGTTATCTAATTTATAGCGTTCTTTAAGTACCAGTTTTAATAGACACTTATCAAAAAAGAAGATATGTGTCATCTTATGTTCTTTCATATCATTAAACAATAAGCTTCTTTAATATAGATTTCCAATCCACTAAAAGTTTTGCATCAATTTAGTGTTTTACAATTTAGTATATCTTTTTCATATACATATATAAATTTGGTGGTTCGAGGAATATGGGAAGTAAGTTTGAGGCGGAAAAGCATAAAGAATGAAAAAGAGTGAAAAGGTGTGTGTAACAAAATGAGACTATTATGGTCAAAAGTTTTCTTCCACCTTTTACACTCTTTTGTATTTTAAAGCTTACCTTTTCACTTTTTTAACATTTTAATTACTGATCAGAATTTGATAATTAATATCAGATCTTGACACCGGATCAATAAAACTCTTTTAGAAACAGTATCTAATTTGGATACGCAATTAGTTGTTGATCATGCATGTGTTGCTCATTTGATTAATTAACTCCGCTTCCTGATCGTGAAAATATTCGATCGATTTTTAATAATCATTAAGTTTTGTGGGTATGTTTGTAGATTTAAAGGCTCATTTGTATGATGCAGATTAAAGGCATGATTTTTTTATATGGCTTACAAACTACATATCAAGTCAGAAGTCCCTATGTAACATCTAATATGATTATCAAAAAAAAAAATCAAAATATAATTTCTCCTCTTTATCAATTACAACTAAGGGATCGAACTTGTATTTTCTTTTTTAAAGAACTTTAGATTTAATGAAAAAAATTGTTGAATTCCAGTAACATGCAAGAGGTTAACTGATCCTCTCTCTCTCTTAACCACATTAGTAATTATGTACATAAACTCATTTATAATATGACTTTTACCAAGATTTTTCATTGTAAGATATAAAGTAGACATAAAAGACATGAAAATTAATAGAATAAAATGTAGTACCATATATCCAGCAAGAGAATAGAAGGTAGGGAATTAAATTAGGGAAATGTGGAGATCGATAACTCCAAAAGAAACATCCCAAATTCATTCCTTGATGTCTGGTCATATACATTTCCCTTCTTATGCTTCAAGAGACCGCATGCAAATCATGCTGACACCATCACTAACTCTCTCTCTCTCTCTCTCTCTCTCTCTCTCTCAATATCCATATATACACATATACATACATACATGTTTATCATATATCTTGTGACATTATGTGTAATGTGTGTGTGTATGGTTTGACTTGTTATAGGGTTTAAGTGATACGTCTTAATATATTATGATAATTATTCAATATCCATGTAACGTTGGCATGGTTTCATGATATAAGTCTTTTGCATGCTTATAGATATAATCTCTAAGTAATTGAATTGTCATATGTGATACTCGGTATTCTAGTAGTATATAAACGTATTTGAGTATGTATGTATAGTATGTGCAGGTGGAAGTGAGGGCTCGTCTTTTGAAGCTCATATATAACAAGGATTATTCTCTTAGGGCCTTCAGAGATGTAGCTAGTGCAACACCAACACTAACACACTTCTCAAGAGATAGTACAAGATTCTACACTGCTCACTTTTCTTTCATTCAATATGTTTTTAAGAGTTCTAGAAAATACCCCTTTCACTAAATTAGCACCATGTTATTTCACAGTAGATACATGAAAAGAAGAGAGAGAGAGAGAGAGAGAGAGAGAGAGAGAGAGAGAGAGAGAGAGAGAGAGAGAGAGAGAGAGAGAGAGAGAGAATGTGTGTGTGAGTGTGTTTTGTGTGTCTAGACAGATATAGTATTAAACCCTAGGTGCTTTATATTACAATATTTGCATGAGAATCAAACAAAACTGGGGGGAGGGTGAATGATGTTGTTGATGATCACTTTTATGAAGTTTGATGCCCCACATTCCTCTTACATGTACACTTTAAACAGCCATCATTACAGCTGAGGTGGCATGGGGCAATCAAACTTTGCTTTTTTCAACTTTTGTTTATCCTTCTCTTTTGGTAGGGTTGAAGGAATGTCCCTTTGCTTCATCACCTCTTACTATACTTACTTTCTTTTTCTTTCTTTCTATTTATTATTTATTTTAACATGCATACATTTGACATGAGCCATTGATAAGTTGCTTATATATAGTTCTTAAAAAGATACAAAACCATGCATGGTATTCCAATTATACAACCTAAGCCAATGCAAGCACAATACATACCCTAAGCCCTAATCCGATGATAAGTTAGACATTTTACGGACGATTTAAGATTAAAATTTCGATTGTAAATACTTAGTTTTTTTAGTGATGATAACATTCTATGAGAAGTTACATAAAGACAAGAAATTATGTTAAACTTTTCAAAAAGTGAATCTTGATGTAGCAATTAGTATGGGCACTTTTATTTATGCCAATATTCTTGCATTGGGAGTAGGGATTGGTGGAACATTCAAACTCAAGTTTGGTTTTGTGGGCTAAATACATGCCTTTTTATTTGCATCTACTTTTATCATGTCATATTTTTGGTAAATTTGAAATGATGACCAGCACTTGGGAAAAGGAGTACTAAATTCATGTGAAAAGGAAGCTAGGGTTTTATCTACTCTTAATTAATATTTTACAGAATTTAAACATTCGACTTTATATATATATAGAAGAAATTTAACTTACTATCAATATATCCTTTTAAGAACGCTAGTGTTTTCCTTGTATAATCTTTAAGTTCATTATCATACATGATTATAAATGAACAATTATGATTAACAAATATTAGCGACAAAATTTTATTACTAACATCCGTAATAACATTTTTAATGGTCGCTACTAATTATTGTAAGTTATAACAATCTTTGCTAAGAAATATTAATGATCATTTTAGACCCTGTGAAAGTGTGAATATGGCCGATCTGTGATGAACATCACCATCAAGAAAAACAAATATAGTTGTTGTAAATGGTAATGATAAATCAATAAAGCACAGCTTGCTAAAAGCCTAAAAGTAAGTATTTCATCATTAGACTTTAAAGATTGGATTTGATATCAGTTAAGTTACAGAGCACTAAAACAACTCATGCGGAGACTCTGAGTATCTAAAACACCATTTTCAAAATTACCCAAACAATTTAAAGCTGTTGATTTACACGCAGGTTAATTATATAAACTTTTGCCTTTCATAAAAAATTATATAAACTTTTTAAAAAGTTAATATAATCTAGATAGTTTATACATATACTATAGTAGACTTATTGAACAAAACAATAAAATACTATTTTAACCTGGTTTAGACACTTTAACACTTCCAGTAAAAAAATCATTTTAACAAATCATATCATGTACAGAGGTTTGTATTTTACGACGACTTTGATCCCTTGCATTAACTTTGTTAATATAATCTAGCATCCTTGATTTCTATGGTACTGAATGTAAAAAATATTATGATTTACCAAAAAATATTTTTTTATTATTTTGAAAAAGCGTAATATCCCATATGGATGTCGATCTTCCTGATTAGACATGTTTTAAGACCGTGAGGGGAGAGCACCTAAGTGTATGCCAACGGTCAAAATGGACAATATCATGTTGTATGGTTGTTACAAACGGAAGAATTATATGCCTTCAATAAGATGTTACTACTTAATAAGACATGATGGGGATTGATAATACTCAAAATAATAAGCCGAAACCTTGCGGCGTCTTGATATAATAAAAACAAATTGATTAAAAAATTCATTTCGAAATGTAACTTATGCGTTAAAACAAAACCAAAATTTCATGGATTATTTAATAAGAACGAAACGTTGAAAGGGCGTTGATAACCTCTTAAATTTATATAAAAAATTGACATGCATGTTTAAAAATATTGTTGTGTGGGCGTTAAAACATGGAAAAAAAGTGTGAAATTATCATTAATCATTTTATAGTCATTATAAAGGTATTGATTTTGTTTTTAAAAAGGAATAAATTATTTTATATGTTGTAAGTATTATGTGAAAAGCTGTAAAAAAATCAAGTTAGGGGAATGACCAAGTTGGAGGTTTAAGTAGAAGCATCTTTTAGCACCAAGCTAGTCATGACTTTCGAATTAAATCTTAAATGCAATTCACTATATATTAAAATCAAAGTCGGGTGACATATTCTCATTAACCACCGACTTATTCTTAATTGAAAGTAAATTTGTGAAATAAGTTGCAAACTTTGAGGTGAAGGGAGACTCTCATCACATCCACCATACTACAAATCATTATCACCTATTAAAACTTGTCATGTTATGTTACATCACACTCTCGAATTTGGTGGCGGTGTTATCTCACCCACATACACGGTGAGCGTGAGAGCACAAGCACGCGGAAAGTAAAGGGAGTAGTGTGGCGTGAAGCGGGTGGCGTCGTGGAGCCCAGGGACGTTGTGGCCTCGCGCGCCTACACTCAAGCCCAATCTTATACGGATGCTAATAAGACTGCAGCTCACACAATAAGTCAGTCAAGTCACAAAGACAAAGAAACCCACCGGCTAAATATCTCCCACTTTTAGGGAGCCTAGCCCCCATAATTGATTGATGATGATCACACAAACTATAAGTTGAGCCCAATCTGGAGCCCAATTTACTATTTCCTAATTCGCTCTCAGTGTAGCCCAATGGGAAATGGGTTATAAAAATTGGGCTTTTTGTTTTAAGATGGGCCCAAGTTAACTTCTGAAAGATGTCGGAGGGTTTTGAGATGAAAAAAACAGTGAGAAACCGAAACCAGTTTGTAACCTGGAACCGGAATTGAAACTGGTTTGACAAGAAAGAACTAGACTGGGCTAAACTTGATAAGCTCGATCCTCGACCTTTTTTTTTTTTTTTTTTTTTTTTTTTTTTGATTCAGGCAAAGATCGACACATAACACATCATTTATAAGAAAATGGAAAGATAAATGGTAGTTTAATTTTTGGTTCGGTTAATTATACGCATGTAACCATAACCGAATCATAGAAATCCGTTATCAAATAAATCATAACCGAACCTTTAGCATAGGAACTCAAACTTAATCTGAGAATACCACTAAACAACATCTTTGACCTGTTTTTCTATCTGAACCTTTTGGATGTGTGAGTATATGTAGGGCCTCACACTCAGAGGCTAACTATCAGGCATATATGAAGAAAGTTTCATTATGCAAGAAATCTTTTGCTCAATAAGCATAGGATGGAAGTCTATTATTTCTTGGATTATAGGTTGCATTTTGAGACCTTAATTGCCATAGTTCCGCTCTGAATGATCTTATAAACAAAATGAAGTTTTTTTATGCTAGTCACAACAAATTTGAAGAACAAAGTTGTTGTCAAGAGTCGTTCCATAAAAATAAGATAAAACTATATTTTTTAGTGATATGTAACAAGATTTATAATCATTGCACATAGTATCTATTATGACCAAATACAAGACATCTTTTTATGAATACCCGAGTATAAGTATACAAGGGATCATGAAATCACAAATCTCATAGTTATAGACGAGAGAGATACTATAATTCTTGAATGTTAGGGTGATTCGAATATTGAGAATGTTATGATGATTACTATGGATATTGATGAACGTTTGAGTATATGTTCCAATTTCAAACATCAACAACAATAACAACCATCATATCCAGCAAATCCCACTCAAAGCAGAGCTATTTGTGAGGTCTTAGGAAAATGGGATGGATAAAGAGGTTGCTTCAAACAATAACATGCAAAGTCCACTAAACCATTAAGAAAAACCCAAGCCCCTACTAAACAACTATGACACATCTAATCCCTCATCTAAACATCCTTAACCCTAATCTTATGCCTCCACGAAGTCCTATCTTGGATCATGATCTCTGAGAGGTGAACTCCAAACATCAGATTCAAATTATTTGTATCAATATGAATGTGATGTTGATCCTTTTCAAAAGATCAAAACCATCAAACCCATAATCCCGACGAACCACAACCACTCAAACCAAAACAAACCAACCCTTTCCAACCCGCTGTTCGGTTTTAATTTTTTATGAAACTTGATCAATGATCTAATGATCTAAGCAACACCCGGTACAGTCCCATTATTAGCCTGTGACCACCCTGCTGATATGTCTCTAGTACTCTATGTATTATCAATATCGCCAATATTATATTATATGCATAATTACATATTGTTTTATTTTCAAACAGAGTAAAACCTTTCATTCTGAAAACCAAAGTTTACTAGAAGAGAGAAAAAGTGAACAATATGACTTACATTGGTATGATAGTATGATACAACATAAGAATAACAATCAACTTTGTCCAAAGATTATAACCATAACATGTTCCTTAAATGGAGTCTATCCCTCAAAATGTCGACCCATTAAAACCAAAAAACGAGCGCTGAGAAAGAAAAGGAGAAGATGTTATAAATCCGTGAAAAAACAGACGAATGAAGAAGAAGATGATGACAATGAAGACACGTACCTCAACATCGTAAAATTTAATGTAAAAACGCGAACTATCAACAGACAGTTTGGTTTGCAGAATATCCGCAATGGTTGAACTCAACTTCCCATTGACAGTAGGATTAAGCCCACCAATCGAAATCACTTCCCCGTATGCAGCTGGCTCTTCTGTGCCAGCAAATGATATAGGCACACCTCCATTCACCACAATCATAACATACTGTCAACAAATCAAGGATAACAACAACATTAAATACCTCAAACTAAATATTTCTGTTCATTCACAATTCAACAATCTGTCACAATTCTTGCACGTTGCAATGTACTTATTGTAATTTTATAATAAAGATAACTTTGTTTACAATAAAAGGTAGAAAAAATTCTCACTTAATTGTTGCTTGAGGTGCTTTTATTCAAGTCTAGAGGTAAAAGTTGATGTTATTCATTGAACACAATTTTTGCAAATTGCAATGTTCTTATTCTAATTTCATAAGAATGATAAGTCTATTTACAATAAAAAGATTATAAAAGCTGTCACTTTATTGTTTCTTGTAGTGCTTTCAATCATCTCTAGAGGGGCTAAAGTTCAAGAAATTCATTAAACACAATTCTTGCAAATTGCAATGTTTTTATTCCAAATTCATAAGAAAGACAATAAAAGATGGAAAAGGTTGTAACTTTATTGATTGTTGTAGTGCTTTCAATCAAGATTAGAGGCTAAAGTTCAAGTTATTCATTGAAACATTTCATCGAACAGTGGTGT
The DNA here is from genome assembly GCA_024085815.1 of Flaveria linearis. NCBI lineage: Eukaryota > Viridiplantae > Streptophyta > Magnoliopsida > Asterales > Asteraceae > Flaveria > Flaveria linearis. Next base: position 5,822,558 of record CM044010.1, read on the forward strand.
GCATTGCAATAAAAGCAGTAAAAAGTGCAGGATTAGCGGGGAAACTTAACGGATTCCGGCTTTCCGATGATCTTCGCAACGGCTTTGGTGGCATCTTTGAGAATGTCGGAAGCAATCACGGGATCTACAGGAATGTTGGTGTAGAGATTCAATGTCGGCATCTTTTGCACTGAATATTTTTGGGTGTTCACTAGTGTAGAGAAAAGATGTAGGGGAATTGGGAAATGACCGAATGGATGGACTTCAAATTCTTAGGTTAAAATACCAAGACAAAAGAAAGTATTATTATTAGTAGGACAAATAATATAAAAAACTAACGTACTTCCGGATTTTTCCCATAAAACTCTCTCTATAATCTTTTGTATGTAAAAACCCAATATATTTTTTTTCGTCTCATAAAAATCACTCAAAAAATATTTGCACATAGTAAACCAACATGCTTTTTATTTTTCCACATAAAAACACTCAATTCGTTTAAATTATAGATCGTTTAAGTATAAAAGTAATTATATGAGGGACTTTTATTGTATCATTAATTTTGAAATATAATAAATATTTTCTAAATAAAATAGATTAGTGTTATTATTTTTTATATAAAAAAAGGTAAGTACAGTCGTGTTTCTAAAATATACTAACGTTTTTAAATTTTAATAATCAATGGATTCTGTTAAGAATATGTGTTTTAATAACCGAGTGTTTTTATAAGTTCATAACTTTTAGTATATGTACACTTATACATGTGCATATCTCGTTGACGATCGACCGTATGACATTCTTAATAATATGTTAAAAACACATCCTTGAACAACGACATGTAATATTCATACAGATTATCACTTGCTAATTAGTCACTAAAAGACTACTACCAATTGTTTCTTTAATTATTACATACAGATTATCACTTGCTAATGTGTCGGTAATTTTCATTTTTATCAAAAAGATAATATTAAATCAACGACATGTAAAATTCATTTTTATTAGAAATATATTATCATTAATTTAACAAGCTACCTAAGAATTATCCATTGCAAATGATCTTTGAAGTCGAAACACTAAAATCTCAAGTTGTAATCTTATCTAAAATCTTATTTTTATATTAGCAACAACTCATCGATGGAAAATCTATCAGTTTAGAGTTCACACAAGCAACGATCAAAGTTGGACCTACTCATGTTGAGCGCCCTTTAGTAATCTATAATTTTAATCTTTTTTTTTGGGTTTTATTGTCTGTTAATAATCGTGACAGATCACCGATGGTCTTTTAATTCTTCTTTTTCTATTTTTGTTTTAATTAAAACCTGTTAATAATAATCTGGCATATTCCTTCCATGCACCATGATAGTCGTTTGTACGCCAATGAGTCCTAGATCAACTGGTTTAGGAGGAGTCACGTTATGATTTTAAAAGTGAAAGTCATGGGTTGGAGTCTCACTAGGTATAATATGCTTTAAGCGGGCAAAAGGTTTTAATACATTGGGCCTTTGGTGGTGGGTTTCCCTTAAAATGGTGGCGAGCCGAGTCACCAGTCCTGTCTGTGTTCGCGGGCGTGGGTGACCTTTCACCAAAGGGTTTACCCAAATGACCGACTTAAAAATTATTTGTTAGTCGTTCAAAAAATTGATGGTCCTATGTACTCTGGTGAAATGTGTGAATATCTTTGTATGTAGACGCAATTTGTAAGTAGAAGCCGTTGAAGGAATGATGCAACGTACGACATCCAATTGCCACACATGTATATATTCATGCCATCCTAAAAAATCTGCTACTTCCAATCACCTTCTGCCACGTCAGCAGATAAAATAGACCGCATGGGGTGGGTATCATGTGACCTAAATCTTTTAATAAGGTTATGCCAATGTCCTTTCAATTTTGCGTGCCCATGAATGGGCACTAGATACTTTAAAAAAATTGTTTTCTTAAAATAAAATTTATCTTACTAGATATATATGAATTACAGATATTGCTGAATAGTATTTGGGTGTTAAGCTCTATTTTACTTCATGAGCTTTGTAAAAAATAATCATTTTCTTTTAAAATATTAAAAACATCAATTACATAAAATGTTTTATAAGTTGTATCAATTTCAATTTAAAAGTTTCATTAGTTGTTTCAAACTTATTCAAAATAATAAAATTTTTAAAGTGAAACTAAAACAACATATGAAACTTTGGAGGTAAATTTAATTTTAATCTTTTGAAGGAATATTATTACTTTAGTTAAACCTTAGGGAACAAAATTAAAATTAACTTTTAGTATTTTTGTGTTTGTTTAGTTTGTCACGGACAATTCATATGATGTATGATAGGGGTTGCGGTCTAGCATTAAGAGAAGAGTTTAAATATAAGTTTAGACAAAACATCCCTTTTATAAACTTTTATCTATAATATTCGAATGGATATAACATCTTTTCCTATAAGTAATAAATTGAAAAATTAGATAATGGTTTAGACCCCCTTTTATAAACTTATATCTATATTAAACAAACTAACTTAATGTTAATAAGTATATACCCATAGGAAAAGTGTAAAGTTTGTACATTGTCTTTGTAAAAGTAGTCCCGCACAGTAGAAATCCCGGGTCGTATATAGGGGTCGTAAAGATTCGAAGTTGAAAAATACACGGACATAATACACGTACAGATATTCAATAAGGTAAGTCCGCCATGGTCCGCATAATAGAATATGGACATACTATCAATATATTTATAAAACAAAATATAACATGGTTTGGTTAAAAATCATAATATCGATTATGAAGATGATATCGATCAAATTGCCAGAGTGTAACTAGTTATTCGGTTTCGGACTTTCAGTAGAACCGAATATATATGATTTGTTTGAGCATTCTCATGTTTATTGTTAAATAAATATTAAGGTAATGTATAATGTAAAATTTTAAAATATTTATGTGTACAAAGAAGCTTTATTAAATCAAAACGAGATGTTCTTTTATGTGAAAATTATTGCATAACATGTAATCTATGTCAAACCAAATAAAATGTTTATATAGTCAATGGAGCATTGCAATGAAACATCACAACTTTTCACGAAAAAAATCTCCCTACTCTAATAAAAAGATATTTAGGAGGGACACATGTCAACAACATATTCCTTCTCATTAAATTTTTCTGCTTTTTTCTTATTTAATAATCACATTAATTATTAATAATATTATTTAACTTTATAAAATTAAAATAGTTTTTTAATAAATTAAGAAATAGATCTCTTTACTAATGTTATCTTTAAGAAAATAATTTTTAATAAAATTAGAAATTTTTTTAGAACATCAAACCTTTTTAAAAATACAAAATATTTTATAATTGGTGTTTTTAAAAAGTAAAATTTTTATAAATAAAAAATAATTAAAATTGAGCGTTATAATAAGAAAGTTTTTAAGTATGACATTTTTTAAAACGTTTATCTTGAAATAAAATTATTTTATTTATTATAAGAAAGATTTCAATCATATCTTATTTTAAAGTATCAATTTATAATTAATAAATTTTTATTCTATTTAATATTTTTTATTTAGCCCGTGTAATACACGGGTTTACTAAAGCTAGTAATAGATAATAGCTATAACCACCATAATCGTCGAATGTTGCAACTAACATTGATATAAATACCATCAATGGTAACTCAATAGTAATTAAGTTACTATCAATCAATAAATCATCAGTAGTAACAAGGTTACCACCGACTATTAGTATCTATCAAAGTTGATAGTTGGCACCGATGTAGTTTTTATCAAAGATCGTAGCTGCTACCGAATCTCAAAGTTGCTATTGAAGCCAAGTTGCTACCAATCACAGCTGTCCCTGTACCTCATTAGGACATCCTAACATCGGCATTCTTAAAGTGCACTTCATACCTCTTAACTCGTATCAAATATTCTAAAATCTCATTTGAGCTTAACCATATCCAATTATACTAAAATGACATTGCTGACGTTAAGATTACCAGCGTTTTATTTACTGGACACTAAAATAATTCAAACTTATTATAAAGTAGTAAAATTTGAAGTAAAGTTTATAATATATAACCATCAGGGGGGTCAATAATGTCATATTGACGAGTTGATGGATCTTAGATTGTTAGGTTTTCAACTCAAACAAAACTCATATGTTTATTTATGTCGTGTTACACCCATTAATAATCTTGTTGTGTATAGGTCATGTTTTAGGCATCTAATAGTCTTCTATAAATATAACTAGGTTAGTATCCCGTGTATTACACAGGTTGATAAATAAGATATTAAATAGCTAAGTAATAATAATTTATTAATTATAAAATGATATTTTAGATAAAATATGATTAAAATTACATATGAGTAAAAACTATAAGTATATTTTCTTTAACTTTTGTTTTTTAAAAAAATATATATTTTTGTTCCAAATCAAACCGTGTTAAAAGAGGTCATTTTAAAAAAAAATTATTATAACTCCGCATTTTAATTATTTTGATTTATATATATTTTATTTTTTCAAAAAATCAAATTTATAATACTTCATAGTTGATGTTTTAGAATAATTTTTAATTTATTAAAAGACCTTTTTATAACTTATTTAAAAACAATTTTTTAATATAAAAAATAAATATTATGATTAGTAGTTAATGTAATAATTTAATAGGAGAGAAAAATAAAAAAATTAAAATTAGGAGGTTTAGAATTATCAAGCGTCAAACCAAAATTTTTTTTATTATAATAGATAGATTAATACATGTTTACTTGATTACAATTTAACAATTAATTACCTTAACTCAAATGGATCATTTTATAATCAGCGGCCTTTTAGTTACCTTTATTTCTTTATCTCTAGGTCCTACGATGTGTGTGCGTGCGCGCTCACATATAAATGTTTATATTTTAAATTACTTATATCGTCATGTGGTTTTTGAAACCATCAATTACTTAATACGTAAAGATTGACAAAATAATGAATATTAGTAATCACAATCTTATACCTGGTGGTAAAATTATCATCTAAATACCCAGTCCATTATCTATCCCGAATATTAGGTTTTAATAAATTTTTTAAACGACTAATTGTATCACTGAAAGGGCATCATTTCAACGAGAACACTAAACACGAACACGTATCAAAAGTTGTAAATTATTAGAGTGATGAAATATTCACACCAACAAAAGCAGGCAGATGCAGGCACACTAGAGTGGTCCAAACAGAAGGATTAAAACACCCTATCGTCTTTTCCTCTGTTTTCTTTCATCCCCTGTTTCCCCAATCCCATGGTTTCTTCAAAATCGATGTGAAATCACCCAATCAAACGCACACATAAGAGAGAGAAACAGTGATAGAGTTATGGACGGAGGTGGGTCTGTGCCAAATTTGCAGGATTTCTTCCATTCTCATCTCTTCTCCGACCCCGTGACTCCATTCTCTCTCTTCCTCTTCGATGCACATAAATCTTGATCTTGATTACATTTTGTCACTTCAATTTTGGGTTTTGTGCATTCAATCCTCTAACTGCACACCAACTGTTTGTATAAATGCGTCTGTGAACTTGTGTTTTATGCTTTCTTTCCCGATTTAGCTAAAGGGTTGGAAGAACTGTGTTTCTTACGCCCATGACACTTTTCTGCACACTATATCGATGAATTTTATGTTTATTCAATGACCTTTTGTGGGTGTTAGAAAAAGGGTTTCTGGGATCTGCTTATTTTAATATTTTTGCTTGGAATTTTCCTCATCATATGCCGGAACCCATCAATTGTTTATACAGAAAAATAAACACTTTTTAGGGTTTAGGGTTCCCTGTTGTTCTTTATCCTAGACTTTACAAGATCTTTCATCATTTCCACTTAATTTTTGAGAAATCTTGTGAATTTTGATATTGGGTGTGTCAAATTTCTCACCTTTCATCTCAATTCTCCATAGATTTTAGGGTTCTTGTTGTAACTGCTTAACTATACTCTGTTTTTGGTCCTTTGAAGTGTATTGAAGTTCTTGATGATGAATCCAAATATCCATACACAAATTTTGGATTTTTTTTGGTTGAATACATGAATCTGGAGTTGAATTGAGTTTCTTGAAATACCAAAATGGCATCTTGTTTAAGTGGAGGTACAGGGAGAGCTTATGGATTTGATCTTGAAACTATTGTTAAAACCTCATCATCATCATTATCATTATCACCATCTACTTCAAGTAGACATTCAAATTCATCTTCTCCATCATCAACTCTTTCCGAATCAAGCAACTCACCAATAGCGGTCTCCACTCGAAAGCCTCGAACCCCTCGAAAAAGACCCAATCAAACTTACAATGAAGCAGCTGCTCTTCTCTCCACAGCTTGTCCCTCCATCTTCTCAATCACCAAAAAGAACAACAAACAGTCCAAATTACCACCCAATATGCACACTTACTTCTTCAACGAACCACCCGAATTGCTTCTACCATTTCCTGCAACCGAAAGACCAATGAAGGTGAAACCAAGGGAAATTGAGTTCAATGGGAGTTGGAACTACAGCCCCAATTCGAATTCGTTGGAGTCGAGTGAAGTATATCAAGATGATTTCGATGCAGAGTCGATTCTTGATGAGGACACCGAAGAGGGGATTGATAGTATCATGGGGACTTCGAATTCTATCCGCGAAAGTGATGATCTTTCCAAAGAGAAATCTTGTTTTAACGTCGAATTCGATTTCAATTACAATGCTTGTTATGGGTATCCCATGGGGTTGGGATTTGGTGGGAATTTGGAGTTCAATTTTGGGTTTGGATTGAAGAATGGAGTGAGGGCATTGAAGAATGTGAACAAAGGGAATTGGAGTTCACAGGCAATCAATGTAATGAATGTATCACCACCGGTGGCAATAATATCCGACAAATCTCCTATTGAAAAGAAGAAAAAGGTGGAGAATTTGAGTGTTGAAAAGGGGTTAAGATTATCATTGAAATTGAATTATGATAAAGTTTTGGAAGCTTGGTCGGATAAAGGGTCACCGTTGCTGGAGAATATGTCGACACCGGAGTCACCGGGAAGTGATATTCATGTAAGTAGATACAGTTTTTTTATTATAATATGACCCATGTGTCGAAACGCGTAGACGCACACGCGTGTGATAGTTTTGTGCACCAGGTTTGGTTATGTTAGAATCAACATGTTATTGATATTGAAAAAGTAATATAAGAAGAATAAAAAACATAGTTGCCGGTTTTTATGTTTACAAGGTTCTATAGCTGAGGAAGGTGGTAATGATGTTTGTAACGGCTCATATATGGCGGTTGTGTGTCTAGCACTTCCTTTTTATGAAGTAAAAATTAACATGTGTTATTGATGTGTTTCGTATTTGACAGACAAGATTGGCTGCGATAGATTTATTCTCAGAGAATGAGGCAAGAGAGGCTAGTGTGACTCGTTATAAAGAGAAAAGACGCACATGGCTCTTTTCCAAGAAGATTACATGTCAAGTTAGAGAAGTCAGTGTTGATCGAAGACCTAGATGCAAGGTACACTTTATTATTTTTCCTATCTTATGTCGTTAAATGTATGGTTTAATTAGCATTTTATAATATACATTGAGAATTTGATTGTTTGACTTTCATTGACTTGGTCTTATTACTTGTGTCTTAGCAATAGCATTGTTAATTTCAAAGATCTAAATTTGTGTTTTGTCACAATTTGTTTGTTGTTTTTGCAGGGGCGATTTGTTAAAAGATCAAATTCTCCAAATTGTGAGGAGATATGAGCTATTCTACTTTACCCTTTACTCCCTCTATTTTATTGTTTTGCTATTAGGCCCCTTCACTTTCTTCATTTTAACTTTTCACCCCTTTATTTCTTTTTGTACACCATTTGGATAGTGTTGTTGGATAGGAATGAACATAAACGAAGTGGGAGTCGAAAACATTTTTGTTGTTCTATTCATTTATATGTCTTGATCATTGTCGTATTTTGATTGATGGATTGTCAATAAGTAGAATCGTTTATTAGATGTTGATTAATTGACTCTTGTATATCACTTGATTGATTTTCTAATTTCCTGATTGTGAATCGATTGATTGATTTCTCGTCTCACACCTAACGATCTACATCCGTGCTTATATTTTTCTTAAGTCGACTTCACGAATCTATTATACAACCATTATCTTAAGAAACCAAGTAACCAACTATATAAAAAAGTGCTAAATGTCTTGATCACATCATTATCAACCGTACAATCATATGACATGTTCAAGCATGCCAGTTGACTAACTCTAAGCTCTAACCATATTTAAAACACTACTATACTCAACATGAAAAACATCAAACCAATCACTTGATCTTGAATCGAACCCATGTCTTTGAACGGTGAACGGACTTCTTTCGAGGTGGAAGACTCGATACCCATCATCGATTACTACTTACTCACCTCGGGTACTACAAATGAGCGTTCAAAAGTTGTCCAAGATATTGGGAAGGCATGTGAAATTGGGGTTGTTTCATGGTACGTATGCGTATAATGATTTGTCTTTGATCTTTTCAAGTCTTTTGAGTTAACTCGTGATATTTGTTTCGGGTTTCGTAAGCTGGTGAACCATGGGGTACCGGAGACTTTGATCCAAGAGATGATGGACGTTTCGAGTGAGTTTTTCAATATGACAAATGAAGAAAAGCTTGAATTTGAAGCTCATGGTGTTTTGGATCCCATTAGATGCAGCTCCTGTCTCAATCTAGTGAACCTGAATAAAGACATGTTGTGGAGGGAGTATCTTCGGCTCATCGTGCATCCGGATTTTAATTGTCCTCACAAACCTCCACGTTTCAGGTACACGTGTTTATAAAGGTGACAATTTCAACTCGTTTAGTTTTAAATTGGTTTACTCAAGTATAATTTTGTTATAGTGGAGCCAAAATATGCTTTGTATCTCCCATTTTGACAATAATACTGAAAATTTACTTATTTTAACTTGAAACTGTTTCGGCCGGTTACACATGTTTGTTTGTTTTGTTGCCTTTAGCGTATGGTATGCTAAGAGAACGTTTTGATGTTTCTAACGGATTTTTGGAGAAAACAGAGAACTTGCATTCGATTATGTCAAAAGGACAAGAGCGGTTGCAATGGAGTTGTTGAAAGGGGTATCGGAAAGCTTAGGGTTTGAAGCATCGTATATGAACCATGAACTCAATCTAGATGCGGGTTTTCAGTTGTTAGCAATCAACTACTATCCATCTCACTTGGAGTATGATGTTTCACGAGGGTTGATGCCGCATACAGATCATGGCCTTTTGACTCTCCTTTATGAAAACGGTGTTCCGGGCCTTGAAGTTCTTCGTAACGGGAAATGGGTTGGTATGGGTGGTGTTCGTAACGCTTTTTCCATTATCAATTCGGACCATCTTGAGGTAAGTCAATACTAAACCTAGAGGTAGCAAAACAAGTTGATCATATAGTATCACACAAGTTATGTAACGGATCAAAATAAATTATTACAGAAATCATATTATTAAAAAAACTAAGAAGAAGGTTATTTATTTGACCTGTTTAAACTAAGCAACTTCTTTTTACCCATGTGGGTCCTAAAGAATAAAATACCACTTGAATCAACCTACTCTTAAGTCTTAACTCATAAGTGAAAAGATTATGGGTTGAAATTCACTCTACTCCAAAACCTTAACAAGCATGAGATTGTTGATAAACTGTTTGATGAATTTTAACAGATTTTTAGCAACGGAAAGTACAAAAGCAAGCTCCATAGAACTGTGGTGACAGACGAACGTGAAAGGATCACACTTGTGAACCCGAATGGTCCATCACTCGACACCATTGTAGGCCCGTGCTCAAGGCTTGTGGATGGAGAAAACCATCCCCCTCGATATCGCCCTATGAGATATAGTGAATACTTGGAGGGCCAAACTAAAATCATAACAGCAGGAAAGCATGCCTTGGATGAAATTCGAATTCACAATTAGCAACTGAACAAGTCATCGATGACAAACGAAAGGATTCAATGGTCATATTATAAATGTATTTAATTAAAGAATCGAGAGCTTTGGAACTTAGTTCACAATTATGAAAAATCAGTTTGTCACTCAAATAATATGAATATACATGTATGTATATTTACATTTACAAGTCAATCTTTAGCAAATTAACCTATAACTACAAGAGCAGTTCACTAAATAACTTCCTGAAATCATAGTTACAAATTATATATTAAAAACGAAGAAAAATCATCTCACATCTCTGATAAAAGGTTACTAATCTTTCGAAGCTCGTTTAGAGCTTCCATGGTGTTTCTTGGCAAGTTCTCTACTGATTCAATCACCTGGATTATATAAAACGATAAGTTTGAAAAGAAAATCAGATATATATGAAAGAAGATCTTGACTTGTTTAATGATAAAAAATATTGGCAGACCCGTGAGTTTACTGGTACCAAGTTCTCATGGATAAAAAAAGATTCTTGAATCTTGCATGTTTAATGATAAAAGATATAAAGTATATTGGCGGGTCACATGAATTTACCAGTAATGGGTTCTCATTAAGAAAAAGATAAAGAAATAAAGTGGTACCTCAATATTTTCAAGCATGGATTGAGCAAGATTCTTCAAATTTAGATGATCAGCAGCTTCTGGTTTGCTGGTCTCATCTGCTGTGGAAGATGATGGTATTGCATTTTTCTGATTAAATTCAGTAACATAAGATGTTGTAGGCTCAGATTTGTCTTGTAAATCCTCGGGCCCGTTCTTTGAAAACATCCATAACCACTGAAACTTTCCCGATAAAGGCCTCCTATCTCTCAGATTTGACACCGGCATTCTTGTAATATCGTCATTTTTCACCTCCTTGGAAGCTGAATCTTCTTCAGGGGTATCTGAGACTGGTAAAGGTGATCCAACATCTTCAGCAGAACAAAACACCCCTGATGTGATGCTCGGGCACGGGCTCAGGCTCGGATCCAGACCCAGACCCAGGTTGTTTCTGTTAACTGAAGAATTGGATGCAACACTGCTTCTCTCAGTCTCGTTTTCATGGTCATTGTTATTATGATTAACAATATTATTAGTGCAGCCTCGTGGGCTCACAGGGTAGGATGAAGTGGAAAAGTTTTCTTCACCATCGCCATTTCCACTCACTGATTTTTCATTTTCCTCTACACGAGCCAGATCATCAACCAAATTTCTCCTAATGGGCGATCTTGTTACCTTTGATAAACGCATTTTGACTTTCTCTGACCAACCTTTAATCCGGTTTTGAACTTGTTTACTTATACCAACTTGCTTTCGATCTTGTTCCTTGTTCATAACCCGCCATTTCTCTTCCCAATAGCTCTCAGGAACCAAACTGTGAGGAATGACCGCTGCAGGCACATCAGATGAAAGACTGCGGGTGTGACCACGACCGTGAGTTCTCGGTTTTCCTGGCTCATAGGGTCCACCACCACGAACCGGTTCAGGAGTCGAATTAATAGCAACAATTGCAAGATTCATCAAGGATTTAGCTTTCTTTATTAATTTCCCAAGATTTACATCTGCTGGAAAGTTCAACAATCTTTGAAGGCAGGAAGTAGCATTTTCAGTTGCAAGAAGTGAAGATCTTAAATAAAGAATCATTGAAACTGCTAGTGCTGAAATAAAGGCTCCCCTTGATGAATTTAGAACCCTAAATGTTACTTCAGAATCATTTTCAGAACTGCCCCTTAATTTGTTGTTGTTGAGTACAAAAATTTCATCCCAAATTACCAAAAGGTCCTCAAGAGCAAACTCACGCCCGAAAAGTACCCGTAACCAACGAAGAGCAAAGTATTGTGGCTCAACTCCTAACTCAACTAGATGAGTGTATAAAGACAGGTCAATGATCGAGAGTAAATGGTATAATGCAGATGATGCTTCTATGACAGGCGGCACCCCGCTTTGGGGTGAAGGTGAATGTGAGAAAAAATTAGCCATTGCAACCGCACCTCCGTCTCCATTCATTAAAGCATCAAACATAGAATAAGCATCGTGTTCAATAAACTTTTCAGATAAAACAATACCCAATTCGCCCTCAGCCCCATAAGCATCACAAAATGAAATAATCGTTTGTATCTTAGGATCAAGGCTGCTAAGGTAATTAGTGTTTGTAAAATCCTTCTGGATCCCAATATTGTCTTCACCTTTGTCCAAATCAGATTTACAAGATAAATCAGTATCATTAAACGATAACCCATCAAAATTGTCAGTGAAGTAATCTTGGTATCGCTTTCGCACTTCAGAAAGACGTGCTAAATCAGCCTGGAGAACATATAGAAGTGGAGCCAGAAGTTCATGCATCCCTAAAGAAAGCGATAACTTGATGACCTTATATGACTAGAATATATTATATACTTTAAAATAATACATTACCTTGCCTGTAACCGTAATTTGGATATCTAATACACCAAAGCAACAAAATTCGCCTCAACACGCCTTGGCACCCGGTTGTTTGGAAATAACTACCATGTTCAGGATACAAGCGTGATAAGTCTTGGTCAACCATTCTCTCTAACTCGGCTTTATGAAAAAATCTGCCCCACATGCTATCTGCATTGATATTATTGCATAACATTTCACTTTTTGCTTACAAGTGATGCATTCTTAAGTCTTAACTTACAGAGCATGTAATGCAATGCCAATAATACACATATCTAGTAAGAAATACCAGGGTTTTGTGAGAGTGGATTGTCCATAACAAGATCACGAAAATTGCTTTCATCTTTGGAAATATGAGGATTGATTAGGAGTCTCCTTCTTAAAGCAGCATAACTGGAAATACAAGATTATATCTCATGTAAGATGTGAAGTTAAATCAAATACTACTTCTAGAAAACTTAAATCCAGAGAAAAATGATGGATAATTGAGGTAACATCAAGATTAAACTGACTCCAGAAACTTAAAGATTATCCAACATATGCGTAAAAAACCTACAAAACGTAAACCCTAATAACGAAACGTCGTATGCATCAAACTGAACTGTTGCTCGTTATGAAAAGATCAAACCAATTGATCTGGAGTGTGTACGTAGTACAATAAACCTCAATACAAGTTGTCCTGATGTCTATAATAGTGAAATAACTGCAAGCGCTCACCAACAAGATCAAGTAAATTGTATAAGGTAATGAAAGATTTGAAACAACAAATCAAGATGCCATAGTTAACCAGATGGTCCCATAAGGCATAAACCAAGGTGATCACTTGGACACATGAACAATAAACTAGGACTTGTAGCCCTATAGTATATGGTGTCTACATAGTGGTGTCTCCCTATGAGTTGAAGGTTCGAGTCCTATGGTGTATAATGATGTAGATTAACATGAACAATCAACTAGTGATGCAAAATTACAAAATTTAAACGCAAATTCCAAACAATATTAAATGCACTGATGATTGATCATAAAGATATAGAGGGAATGAATACCTTCTGCGGGAATCTGCGGTTACACGACGAAAATCATCGACAGTAGAAGAGGAAGAAGAAGGCAAAATCCCCAAATCGATACGCCATTGAACCCCTCTTAGGTCACCGAACCGACGATGATTCTCCAAATCAGCTCTCTCCGGTGACAATTCTATCGACGATGATGATTTCGGTAATATCTTCTTCTTCGGCTCGATCGGAGCCGCATGTGACATAATTCCCCAAACCAAAAACCCACGAAATCTCAATCAACAACAGAACTCCCCAGATGTATACATCAAATCACAATGTTCGATGGATTTGAGCAGTGATGGCCCCTCGTATGTACAAAAATAAACAAATCTAACGCACAATTACAATTAAACCTTCTAATGATGAATAAATCAGGGTATATTCGATAGAAACTGTAAGAATTTTGAAAAAGAATCGAAATTGGATGTAAATTTACGCAGAGGTGATCAATTTGTTAGGGTTAGTGAAAATTTCGTGATGAACAACGAAAAAGACGTCGTTGATGTGAGATTAAATTGAAAAACACAAAGATAGCATTAAAATTATGAAGAAATTGCAGGAAGGAAAAGAAGAATTGAGAATTAAGGAAGGGTGATTGGTTGGTGATTTTAGAATATTAATTTGACTGCATTGAATTGAAGTGGTGAGATGAGATGGAGCCTCGAAAAGAATGATTCGGATATTCTTGCTTACTTTATTTGACACTATAGAAATTATCAATGTTGTTAGGACCGGATCGGACCGGCCGGTCCGACCAGTCGGACCGTGATTCGGCCACTGGTCCGGTCCGGTCGATAGTGGATCGTTTTTGTACAGTTGAACCGGCCGGTTCAAACCGAGTCGCCGGTTGGACCGGCGAACCGGGCCGGTTCCGACCGGTTTTTGAATTTTTTTTTTTTTTTTTTTTAGTGGGTAAAAACGGGGTGTTAAACCATAAATTAGTAATTCGGATATACAAATATAGTTAAGTTTTATATATAACTATAAAATATATGTATAAATCATGTATAAATTACTTATATTTAATTACATATATAAATATAATTAAAATATAGTAAAATCCGGTCCATCCGGTCCGACCGGTCCGACCACCAAACCAGTAAGGCGTCCGGTTCGACGTCCGATCCGGTTCTGAGAACATTGGAAATTATAGAATTTTATTATGTGTAGGGAAATTTACATATTAAAATTCTATAATTTCTATTGAACTTAAAACATACTACTCATCGGGGTTTATTTATTTGCTTTGACATATCAAACAATGTGATTAACACAAAGAAATATAAAATAAGAAGCATCTAGAGCAAAAATTACTAAACATTGTTGTCATCGGTCTTAGAATCAAAATTTCACTACGCTGGGTTTTTCCTCATTACTAATTTCTTTTGCATCCAACCTGACAGAGGTTTCCAGATGATGTTGCATTTTTTCATGTATTCCATAGTAGTCAAAGTATCATAAAGAAACCAAAAGATATAAAAGGTAAATAAAATATTCCTCGAGTATACACGCATGAGTTTGGATGTTTGGTAGTTGAAACTGAATAATTTTGCCGTGGAGCAAATATAAAAGAGGTTGCGATGATGATAAATAAACTGGTTAGTTTATGTAATGTGAAGCGTAAAATATTTAATTAATTTCTTAATAGAAAAGTTGTGAAAGAATGGTCATGCTTTTAATTTATTCATTTGGCACAACATAATTAAGAACAGAAGTATGGCTTTTGCTTTTAAATGGATGTGGTTTAGAAATAAAACAAAAAAAAATAGTTTAAGCATATTTCATAATTATTTGCGTATTTCATAATTTGAGAGAGGAAATTATATAGGCATACAATTAGTATACCTGGTGTGGATGGCAAACAATAATCAGTCTGCAGTTTTGCTTGTTAAATGGTCAATATACTACTAAAAGAAAGTGGTAAAACGATCAAATAGCATCAACATATCAGAGAAAGGACTCCTAGTCTTTTACATTTGCAGCATGTTTAATTTCTGAATTAATAAAGAATTACCTTGCATTATTATTCACTTATCCATTTATCAAAAGGATTGTATGAGGAAAGTGAGAGTGAAAAAGAAACTGCAAATTATCAGCACTGCATCTTCAAGATGAAGATCCTCATGCTCATCATTTGGTAATCGGTCGTTTCCCATGAGAGCATGTAAATAAATCAGCAAGCCAATGATCAAAAACCATAAAACTATAAAGTAGATACAGGTCCAATACAATTTATATTTAAAATTCTTTGAAACTTACATTTTCGCTAGGCAGCGGACTCTCTCACCTCTTAAACGATGCATACCATGACCATTGAGGCTATCTATCATAGTAAGAATCATCACTCACTAATTCCAGATTATAATGATCCAATCTGCATATTAAATTTTTAATCAAAGTCTTATTGTTGTTTAGATGTTCCCTAACAAAAAAAATCAGTGACAAAAACCTAACCTTAAAAGTAAGCCACATAAATAACAATTCAGCCCAATATCATAAAATCGAAAGCATACGAACGTCTCAATTCCTCAACTTTATTAGCAAAAATAATGCTTTAAAGTTTACCCTCCTCGTCCTTGCTTTTTCATGTTTAAACAAATAGAGCTAATTTATCACAGTGATTATTATAAACCAGCTCCAAAATTATCATCAAATCAAAAACTTAATACTAAACCAAGTGGAGTTTATAAACAGTGATTATTATAAGCACAAATCCATAATCTAATTAAGCAAGAAGGAATATAATCAAGTTAAATTGGACACACATATCATACTGTAATCTACAAAAAGAGATAAATTTACATATGACAGTTGCTTAATGAGCATGAACTTATAAAGCAAAGTAAAACAAATAGAGCTAATTGAAAAAAAATACATGAAGCAGTTGCTAAAATCGAACAATTACATAAGAAAGCACATATCAAAATCAAATATTCAAGAATAAATATACCTGTTCATCATATACTTGTAAAGCGGAGAAAAATTATGCAATGAAAAAGCCTAAATCAAAGTAAAAGAAATATCTGAAAATGAGTAATACAAATCTTAGGTGTTCAAATCGGTCAATTGTGTAAAAATGCATATATGAAAATCAAAGATTGAAACTAAACATACCCAAATCAAACTGTACTTGTTCAAGTCGAATGAATCCTTGTGGAATAGTAGATAATAAGGCTCAATAATGGTAGATTCTTGCTTCTATAGATGTAATAAGTCTCAATTATTATGGATGATTTCGTATTCGATGGCTTTGGAGAATCGATCTTCTTCCTCAAATGATAAATCTTGAATCCCTGCTGAAGATCTTTAATCCCCTTTAAATCCATGATTAACAGGCTTCCTAGAGAATCGTTGGGGATCAAATCGAAACTTTCAAAGGGAGATCTAGGGTTTTAAGGATTGTGTGAAACTGAAATCAAAGAATATCGGGTCTTTTGAAATCCGGTCATGACCTGTGATAAATTGGAATCTGGGCAAAAGATTATGGGCGGGAAAATATTTGTGGGAGCAACTATAGAGATGACACGTGTCCCACTATGTAAACGTTTATTAGATTAGAATAGAACGCTCAGAGTTTGAAAGAACATAAAAATAAAGTTTGGGCCTATTTGATTTGCTTCTAACCCGATTAAAACGTATGAAGCACTGATCCGGTTAGATATTTTGGTCGGTCAACGTGTTTGAATCTCACTATTATACGTCTGACCCGGTCTAACATCATTGACTCATGCATATTTTTCCCCTTACCCGGTTAGTTTTGGAACACTCTCTTACTCGGTGAGCCCATTTTGACCGAGACCCGCAAATCAAACAGCCCCTTTTGTAAATTTTTATCGTAAGGGTACCTGGAGTGCACCTCACATAGTGGCTTTGTGCTGCTCGGGTTCTGTGGGAAAAAAAGGGTATACCGCCCGGTCCCTCGGGTAGGGTTGTCGGATACTAGGGCGGGCTCATGAACACACATGTGTAGTTTTATTTATTTAGTTTTAAAATGTTGATGGTAGTTGTACGTTAAGAAATGAGTGTCCTCTTTTGTAATACTTGATAATACAAGGAATAGATTATGATTGAGTAAGCTTTGTGATATTCGTGATACTTAAGTCATGGTTTTATAATAAATATGTTTTATTTCAATCAAATGTTAAACTAGTGTTCTTTTGAATCCATAATATATTTGATGAAACTTACATCATATGCTTAGGCTGTGTTTGATTTCGGCTGACCGGGCTGACCGGGCTGATCGGCTAACTCGGTCAGCGCGTCAGCCCGTTTGTTTTGTAAAAATGGTGCTGCTAACTGAGTCACCCGGGCTGACCATCCTTTGTTTTGTGGCTGACCCGGTCCTTGTTTTAGGAGGTGCTGACCGAGTCAAGTGATAGCTGACCCGACCCTCCTTACAAACAACCCCTTACATGAGCCTACATTTTCATAAAGTAAAAAAAAAAGTAATCATCTTTCGACCCCATGAGAAAGCTTATGTTTGGATTCACATCACGTTACTTGGAGTGTTTAGTTTTTTTTTTATTTTCTTGGAACCTACATGAAGAAAAGGGTGTGTTTGGTTCATTGCGTCTAACGTGTTTGGTGTTTTTTTCCCTTAAAGAGGACGATGATAGTTAAAACTTTTTAAAGTAGATCACATTTTTCATCTTTACTTATATGTGTAATCAATCTTTCGTTCTAAAATGTAAAAAGTTTAACTATACATCCATTATGTTAATTGTTTTTCATATATTCATTTTACCAACATATGTCTTATATGGACTACTGTATATAAGTAATGGGTTTATAATTAAGGGTTAATTTCATATTTACCCTTACAGAGTTCAATTATATCATATATATCCAAAAAAAAATACAAATATCATATATACCCAAAAGTAATAAAATTACCATCCTACCCTTATAAAATATATTACCATCCTATATTTTGTGAAATTATTTTGTGAAATTAAAGATTTGAAACAGGGAGGTCATCTTCTTCCCCATCTTCTGAGAAACTGAAAGGTCTCCATCTCTTCTTCCCGATCTTGGAGTGGCACTGCAACTTGTCGCCTGCAAGGGTCTCCCCCTGGCTCTGTAACCAGCAATCGTTTCCATCTTTTGGAGTGGCACTGCAACTTGTCGCCTGCAAGGGTCCACCGACTTCTTCCCCATCGTCGCCTACAATCGACTCCATCGAATTCCACCATCCATGGCCGACTCTTCAACTTGCAAACGATCACCTGATCAATCGAGGTATGTAAATCGTAGGTGGTTAGGGTGGTCGATCGGGGCTTAGGGTAGTTTAGTTGGGTTCAATCACATGTAATGGGTTCTTGATGTGGTTAGGGTGGTCGATCGGGGCTTAGGGTATGCAGGTTATGGAGTTCAAATAGAGATTTAAAGAGTTAAACTTACCCAACCTTTTAGTAATGATGTATGGGTTATGCAAACTTAACAAGAAAAAATAACAGTGATATATTTCTGGACTTGTGACCAGAATTTGATAACATTCAATCCCTGTTTATGAATGGAGCCATCATTCCTTCTCCTTAGGAGACATTTTCTCATAACTTTTGTCATGAAAAATATTCCATCACCCACATCTTCAGCTGATACTAGTGCTAGTTTCAGCAATCGTACTCCTATTCAAAGTGATTATGTTTCCACAACAAAATTGGCTAATGTTGAGAGTAACTTTTGTCATTAGATACTAATGTCACCACTTTTGTAGAAGAACATCCTCAGAAGATGGCTAATGTGGAGACATTTTCTCATAACTTTTGTCATGAAAAAATGTCACTACTAATTAACTAGAGTTTATTATGTGCTTCTCATAATTCTTGATTAATTGCAGATTATACAATATGGATACTGTAGAAAGTGAATCTACTAAGTATAAGTTGAAACTGAAATATGGAGGTTACTTTCGAAAAGTTAAGAACTCGTCTAGGAAGCGCTACTGTTTTGGATATCAAAAATGTGTTTACATCGACACATCCACATACATGATTGAAGATTTAATTGAAGAGGTTAGGAATCGTTATCCGTCAAATAGGGGTTTAGTTTTCTCAATGTGGTTTGTTGACAAGAGTGTCTTAGAACGCCCTTTCATTCAGATTGTAACTATGGATGATTTTAAGTTAGCGCTTATTATGTACGAGCTAGAGAAAGATGTAACTATTTACGTGACGAGAGTTGATGATAATGACACCCACTTGATAGTACAAAGGTATAAATTTGAAGTTTTTTTATGAAAATATTTCTTTCTTATACCCAAGTTCATGTCATTATTTTGTCTCGTACAGGGATCAAATTGAAGTGGTCGATGAAGTTGTGCATGAATCTGTTCACGAACCTGTTCATGAACCCAATGAGGATGAAGATTCAGAGTATTGTCTAAGTGATGAAAGTTATCATAGCAGGTTCAGTACCGATGATGAATTTGAATATATAAGTGATGAAAATTTTCTTGAAGGGGAAACTTATTCACAAACTAAGAAAAGTCCAACTATGAATAAAAATTCAATGTGAATATTCCATATCTTCGGGTGTTTAGAGGTAAAGAGCAAGCATACAATGAAATCTATGGAAAATGGGAAGACTCATTCATGAAGATGAATGATTTTAAGGAAGAATTACTTAATAGAAACCCGGGAAGTGTTGTTGACATTGACTTTGAGGTAAAGAACAAAAAGAAACATTTTTTACGTTTTTTTATCTCATTAGCAGCTTGCTCGAGAGGGTTTCTTCACGGATGTCGTCCTTACATTGCTCTTGATGGATGTCATCTGAAAGGGAAGTTTCATGGGGTTCTTGTTGCAGCAACCGGTGTTGATGGAAATAATTCCATTTTTCCGGTAGCTTTACGGTGTACTTGAATCCGAGAACAAAAATTCATGGTCATGGTTTCTTGAATTGCTTAAAAAAGCAATAGGTACGCCTAATGGACTTGTAATATCTTCGGACATCCAAAAAGGTCTAGAGGTGGCAATATCACAGGTTTATCCTAATGTTGAACATAGAGAATGTGTTCGACACTTATACAGTAACTTCAAGAAACGTTTCCAAGGAGTGTTCTTTAGTGACAATTTATGGCAAGCTGCTAGAGCCTACCGTGTAACTACGTATGAGAGATTATTGGATGAGATTTCTAATGTACGTGAAGATGCATTGACATATATTAATGAAAATCATACAAAGATATGGAGTCGTAGCAGGTTTGGAACAATATCCAAATGTGACTACATTACTAACAATATCTCAGAAGCATTTAACTCTTGGATAGGTGAATTACGTTATCAACCTGTACTTGATCTTCTTGATTCCATTAGAGAAAAGATAATGGCACGGTTTGATAAAAAACGAACGATTCTGAAAACGTGGAAGGGAACAATAGTACCTAATGCCAAGCGTTATCTCAACAAAATCTCTAAGGTAAATGTTTATTCTTTATAGTTTAATACATGTATGTTTACGAAATTATTAAAGATAATCTTTGATCTGGTGCCATGTTATATGTAGAACTTGGGTGAATATGAGATTTCAAGGAGTGGAGAATATCGAGCTGAAGTGAAATACAAGGGAAGACGTTGGGAAGTATTGCTTGATGAACAACAATGCACTTGTCGGGTTTGGCAAGTTAAAGGTCTTCCATGTTACCATGCTGCCGCTTTTATTGCTTTCACAAGGGATAACTGGGATCGGTATGTTGATCCATATTTTACTATTGAAAAATATAAATCAACTTACGATTCAGAAATTGCTCCAATGCCGGCGAAGGATGAGTGGGTTCGTATCAACACGGATGAGAAGATATACCCACCTACTATCAAACGTCCATCCGGGAGACCAAGAAAGAATAGGATAAAATCACATGATGAGTCTAAAAAAAGACATAAATGTTCGCGTTGTGATGAATATGGACATCATGCAAAGACATGCAAGAATTCCGCATCTCAAGCTCCTAATGACGATCAAACATCAATCGATAAAAAGGGACGTGGAAAGAGAGTAAAAGGTCATGAGGATTGATGATTTCATTTGTAATGGTTTTTGGTTACTTTTTAGAATGATTTTTATGTCTCATTTATAATGGGTTTTTGCTACTATTAAATGTGATTTTTCGCATTTTTTGTTCTATAATAGCACGAAATGTCTTGAGTTTTTATCGTTAAGCAAAGTTTTGGTTAAAAATTGTTAAAAAAAGTTTAGTGAGCAGGGGGTTAAAAAAGAAAGTAGTGTAACAAATGGGCTAAAAAGGAAAGTTTATTTTATATATGAGCATATATGAAATTAGAGATTTATAAAGAATAAGGATAAAATAGTCATTTCTTAATAAAACTTTAATGAATTAGGTATATATGATATTTGCAATAGTTTATAAGGATATATATGATATATTGATTTTTACAAGGATATATATGATATTTCAAAAGTTTGTAAGGGTATATATGAAACCCTATTTTATATATGGGCATATATGAAATTAGAGATTTATAAAGAATAAGGATAAAATAGTCATTTCCTAATAAAACTTTAATGAATTAGGTATATATGATATTTGCAATAGTTTATAAGGGTATATATGATATATTGATTTTTACAAGGATATATATGATATTTCAAAAGTTTGTAAGGATATATATGAAATTGACCCTATAATTAAAGTATTATAAATTTTAGCAAGTCCAGCCTTATCATTTTTTCACAAAAAACAAACCCATAAATCATAATGGCCAAAAGACCGTTTTCAAGGTGCACATTTTAGTTTTTCCTGGACCGGTTCGGCTCGGATCAAGAACAATCAAAATCAGTTCTTGATGAAATGGGCTCAAACCAGTTTTTGAAGTGGAAAATGGATGGTTCGATTTCAACCAATTTTTTTTTATCAAGTTTAGTTTTGTTTCAACTCGGCTCCAATGGAGGGGGTTACAACCAGTCTTGAACAAACGGTTCGATTTGAAACCGGACCAGTTTCCATATCGGGTTCGTGTTGACCAGCTCGCAAACTTTTTTTTGTTTTTCACCTCTAAACTGTCCCTACATAATACTGAATCCAATGTTTCAGCCCAGACGATCGAATGGAGTTATTTATAAAGAATTTTTCTACTAAAATCTTAATGTTAAGTTGCCCAAAGCCCAACACTCCAGCCCTGATGGCTTGATGTGATGCTCAAAGCCCAATATTTAATATGTTTATATTTTGTAATTTGTAATTTTGTATTACACTAATGAATATACCCCAACATTACGGGGCACCTTACATGACGTGATAAATTATAAACTATAATTCTTCAGACTCGTGTTTGAATTAAAATTTTGTCATAACGTAGAGTTACCCAAATTTATATCATCGAACGAATACATATTATATGTCATCTCACTCATTTTCAAATAAAATATAGGTCAACAAATAGATCGGCTCAAAACATACAGAATTAGCATGAAAACGTTTTTTATTTAACCCATTTCGTATCCATATAAAATTTATGTCAAAATGTAAACAGACTCGAATTTAGACCAATACTTACATTAAAATATGGACGTAAAAATCAGTTTGAAGTTAAAATTTACAAAAAGTAAACCCGAAGCTTTAGAAATTTAAGAAGGTTAAAATGATATTTATTAAATTTTTATAAATTTTTAAGAGTAAAAGTGTCAATTCAAAAACTTGAGGGAGGTTTAGGGCTGGTGGTAATGACCGCCGACCTTTGTAATTGTGTATGAGTATACTAGCTATAGTAACCCGTGTGTTACACGGGTTGAATAAATAAAAAATTAATATAATAAAATCTATTAATTATAAAATAATATTTTAAGATACAATATCATTGAAATTATGTATTAGAAATGATTGTAAGTTATAAAATAGTGATATCAACTTTTTAAAACCTTATTTTTTTCAAAAAAAAATAAACGTTTTGTTCTAAAACAAACCATATAAAAATGTCATTTTTAAAAATTTTCTTATTATAACTCTTAAATTTAAATTATTTTTGGTTTTAAAAAATAACTTTTTAAAAATACCAATTTTAAATATTTTGTATTTTTTAAAAAGTCTTATGCTTTAAATAAATTTATTATTTTATAAAAAAATTGTTTATTTAGAAATAATATTAATAAATAGATCTCTTTATTAATTTATTAAATCTAAAAAGTGTTAAATAATATTATTAGTAATTAAGGTAATTATTTAATAGGAGAGATAGATGGGAAAATTTTTGTGAGAATGATTGATGTGTTGACACGTGTCATCCCAGATACCCTTTTATTAGAGTAGGAAGATTATGTTGTTCAAAATTAATTTAATTTTCAGCGTCAAGTAGATAAAGCAAATTTGTATTGACGGCTTATAATAAATAAAATAATATTATGGGTAACTGTTTAATCAAAATGAGATTTATAAACTATTGATAATTAATGTATAAATACCATTTAAAAACATTTTAAATGATCAAATTTGGTACATTAATCATATCCTTTTACAAGTAACTAGCAGTGTAAGGAATCAAGCCGTTTGTAAGCTCTTTAAGCTAGCTTACTAAAAGCTTGATACAGGCTAGTTAAAAGTTCCAAACGTCAAGCTTAAACGAGCTAGAGCCTAAGCTCAAGTTTAAAGGAATCCAAGCACGAGCTTTGTTTACCAAGCACAGATAGACTCACGAATTTAAACGAGCCTATTATTTATATAAACATATTAATTCTCATTTATTAGAATAAATATGTATGATATGAAACTAAAACTACCTAATAGAATATACATGTTATGTTATATAATTTATTTATAACTGTATGTATAAAAAAAGTTAATATATGTGTACAAATAAAATACTAAACAAAATTGAATAAAATTAATTACGTAAATAAAATTAATTACGTAAATAAAATTAATATACAAAAATAATGAAGAAAAAGTTAAAATATATTATATATATAAATCCCCAATGTCGGTGTGAACAGTGGTTCACACTGACCGGGCCACGTGGCATGTATTGATTGGTTGTCGAAATTTCTTTTTTTTTTTTTTGCTTCGGCTCCGGCCACATGCGGCGGTGGTGGAGATAGAGAGAGAGAGAGAGGAAGACGGTGGCGGTTTACCACCGCGTTGGTTGTGTTGACCGGCGAGAGAGAGAGAGAGGAAGACGGTGGTGGACTGGCGGTTTACCACCGCGTCGGTAGTGTTGACCGGCGAGAGAGAGAGGAAGACGGTGGTGGACTGGCGGTTTACCACCGCGTCGGTAGTGTTGACCGGCGGATGTTTGGTAAACGCCGTCGATGTTGGTGAGCCACGGCTGTTGTGGTGAGCCCTGTGGTTTGTTGGTGGTCTCCGAGCTGTCGGTGACGGTGGCGGTGACACTGACGGTGGCTGTACCAGACTACCAGTGACATGGAGTGTGTGTTAGTATGTGTTTTGTAGGTGGTGGTGGCGGTGGCGGTGACGCCGGCGGTTGCGGTGGTGGCACCGGCGGTGCCATAGAGAAAGAAAGAGAGGAAGATTGAAATTTGGAAATGAGAGATTGGAGGTGATTTTATTTATTTAACCGGATTTCAAAATTTTTATTGAATTTGATTAAGTATAAAATTTCAATTCCACTAATTTTAAAGAAAGGTAGAATGGTGGGTTTATGTTGTTGTTGTTGAACAACTACGATGATGATTATCTCAGAGGTTTGGTTTTCATTACGTCATGTGTGAATGATGAGGTCTCGAGTAGGGGTATTTTCGGTATTATAAACAAAGTAAGATTTGATGCCTTTTTTATTTTGAAAAAAAAATAACTTTTTAAAATAATAATTAAAAATTTAAAATGTTCTGATTAGATATTTAAGTTTAAAAAATATTTTAATTAAGTTATTTAGTTTCTATATTTTATTAAAATTATAAATTTTACTTTTTATTGTTTTAGTTAGTTTTTTTTTCTGACGTGAAGTGATGACGTTTCAACTTATTAACTTCTTCGTGTTTTATAGTTTTTAATCATAATATTTTTACATATTTTCAACATATTTATTACGTTTAACTGTCGTGTTACAACGTGCGATTATTATTTTAATATTTTACGTTTCACGTCCGCGGTTTAACATCTTTACGTCTACTTCCATTCGATTTATTTTTTGTTTTTATTTTAATACGAGATTTTCTGGTGTTGGTGGTCGTTAACTGTGGTGCGACATTGATTCTACTTGGTATTGTTTTACGTCCCCCGCGCAACGCGGGGGCTCAATACTAGTTGTTAAAATGTTCATATATTATCGTCAATATTAAACGGTAATTGCTTCAAAAAAACGTTTAAAGCTGAACTTTCCATTATTAAGTCTAAAGCACAATATGGGTATCATGATGAAAGCGAAGTGAAATTATTTTAAGAACAAAGTTCACCAAAACCAAATCATATCTTGGCATTTTATTTATAAAAGTTTGCTCTTTAATTATTGATAATAATTATATTCTAATTTTGTTCATGGTATCAAGTCAAAATAATCAAATGGTCAAGCCAACACTTTATACTAAACAATTAAGTTTAATTAAGTTAATGGGACAACAAACATCAACCCATGTATTAGAAATACAGTTATTAAAAATATTTTCAATAATTACTCAAAGACAAGCCATTGCTAATCATTTTATCATAGTTTATAAAATAAACAATAATTCATTTTTGATGCTTTAATCTGTAATCATTGGTGAACCTTCACTGGTGATGAATTTATGTGTACAAGCACACGACAATAATAAAAAGGATTTGGCTTTGTAAATTCAAAAATTAAAATTTATTGTTGTAAATTGTAATGCAAACCCCATCACTAAAAATTGTCACGGTAGTGCCGTATATATAAGTAGTTTAAAAACTCGTGTAATTAAAAATATTAAATTAATAATTAGTAATTAATATCTACAAATCATATTATAACAATAGTTTTTTAATCAACAACCTTAATTAATAATTTAATAACAATATTTTTTTAAACTTTCGTGTTTAAAAAATTTTGTTTAAAAATATGATCTTTAAACATTCTAATTTTTTTAAACGTCATTTAAAAAAGTTCTCTATATTAAAAAAATATATTTTTTATTTTTAAAGAAATTTCATTTATTAATAAAAATGTGTTTTATAATTTAAAAAGAATATAAATAATACATTAATATGATCATTAAATGGTCACATTTTAATGCTAATGGCATGTGATATGGATGGTGTGAGAAGATAATATATGGTAAGAATGGTGTGAAAAAGGACATGTGACAAAATTTTATTTTCCTTTATCAGTATAGATTCCGATATGTAAAAAAGGTATTTCAAATGTGAAACACATTAATATGAATGATTAGGTTATAGACCCGTGTATATCATGGTTTTATAAAGAAAATCGATATAAGTTATAATTTTGTTAGTGGTGCTTATAAAGAAAATCGATATAAGTTATAATTTTGTTAAGAATGGTATGTATTTTACGATGAACATTGAGTTGTATCCGTTTTAATTGAAGGGTTCTAAATGCACCTTCCAATGAGTTGGACGCATAATTGTAGTTGTATTTCACTCATACATCAAATCTTATAAACTAGACGCATTTTTGTAAAGTTAGGCGCACTATTGTAATTAGCGAAGAGGTACCGTCATGACTAGTTTAAAAACACCTTAGCTAGTAATCAACATTGCATCTGCACAATAAGGCGCGCCATTATTAGGTTAAACACGGCATTCTTATCAACATTGTATTAACAGTTAAAAAGGAAGTTTTTCTCTTTCTAAAGAATATAGTATTACTAAACCATGACCACTGTTGTCTTCACCAAACAAGAAGAGACAACTAACATCTAGGTTTTGCTTTGGTGGGAAGCAATGGAAACGATGATTTGCTTTATCGAGACATAGCAACAAGAAAGATACAAAAGTATGTATTTAATGTAGTAACCAATTTATATCAATGTAATATTAAATTATGGTTAGATTTTGTTGGCACTACATTCTTATTTGTAGATATAGAGCAAAGTAGATTTAACTAAAATATTCGAAATGCTAAAGGCATGTTATGTCCCACTCAACAACCCGAACATTGCTCCCCATCCACTCTAATATCAACTTTGTGTCACTTTCATACCATTAAAGATGGGAAGTAGTAATGATGCCTATAACTTTGATGAAATACGTACGAAGAAATTCTTTTAGCCTTTCATATATATTAATTAGGTTTTTAGTCCCTCGAATAATCCTTCAATGAGGTAGCTTGAATTACAAGGCTATAATTGTTCATTATGAGTTGAAAACCATGTATTGTTTTTGACATGGTATGTATTATATAAGTAATTCTTTTTATATGAACCACATGCAACAATTGTTTATAAAGTATCACCTATCTAAAGGCTTAAAATCAAATGCTATAAGCTTTACTGGTTTAAAAACATCTCTAGACAGTTACTTTTATAACCAGTAAAACTAATGATAACTATAATAATTGATGGGAGTAACGGATATGAAAGATGTTTCTTACTTTCTACTTTGGTTTTAGATATAGAATTTAACTTCACAAATCTTTCAATCATTTTCACAAAATGTAATACAAACAAACATACCCAGTATATCCCACTGAGAGTAGTGTCTGGGAGGGGTAGGTGGTGTCCAGTCTTTCCTCTATCTTGAGAGACAGAGAGACCGCTTCCAAAGAGACCCCCGGCTCGACAAAGATAACAGCCAAAATTATAGTGGATATATCACATAATCATACATCACAATAGAGTTTTGTATATGCATACGCATGTCCATAAACAAAATACGAGATTATATTGCATACATCACATACATCACACAAGCAATATAAGCACATAAGCAATAGCATTACTCATAACCATTAGAATAATAATACGTACCTCACACAAGCAATTAAGCATACGTTATAAAAGCACAACAACATCATTGAGACAAGTTTGAGGCATATAAATTTTACTACGATATTAAGCAAGGCATAGGCAGATAAATTTTTACTATGATGTTAACAATACTAATAGGACAGTTAGCACTAAGTCTCTACCTACATTGGACAAATAATGTTACCCTATACATCACATGCGGACTACCTACATTGGACAAATAACGTTACTCTAATGCGCTCTACTACTCTACATGGCACTGACATATGTCTCCTCTTCATGTGACCAAACCATCTTAATCTTCCATCTCTTATTTTGTCCATGATACAAGCCACCTGTAGCCTCTGTCGGAAGACGCCGATCCTTATCCGATCCAGCCTCGTATGTCCAGACATCCACTTTAGCATTCGCATTTCTACGACCTCTATTTGTCTCTCTTGCGATTTCTTCATGGCCCAGCAGTCTGTTCCTTATAACATAGCCGGACGAACTGCCGCTCTATATAGTTTTCCCTTTAGTCGTGTTGGGAACCTCTTATCACACAAGATCCCTGATGCTGCTTTCCACTTGCACCATCCTGCCTAAACACGATGGGCTACATCACTGTGTATCTCTCCTTCTTCCTGACGTACGAGCCTAAATATTTGAACCTAGACGTTTGTGGGACCACCAGACCCTGAATAGTAATTTGGGTGTCCTCTTCATTCACCGCACTAAAGTTACAGTGCATGTATCCGTCTTAGAGCGACTTATCCTTGAGCCTTTGCTCTCTAGTGCCGCTCTTCACTGTTCTAACCTCTCGTTCAGTGCCCTTTTAGATTCTGATATTAGTATAATATCATCTGCAAAGAGCATGCACCACGGGACTGCCTCCTGTATAGACTTGACCATCTCATCCAACACTACTATGAAGAGAAATGGACTCAATGTTGATCCTTGGTGGAGCCCCACTTCCACTGAAAAGAACTCTGTGTCTTCGACTGGAGCTCGCACACATGTTTTTACCCCTTCATACATATCCTTGATTATCTTGATATACCTCTCTGGTACTCTTGTATCCTATAGAGTTTCCCAAACGAGTTGTCGCGGTTTACTATTATAGGCTTTTTCTAAGTCAATGAAGACCATATAAAGGTTCCTCTTCTTTTCTCTATATTTCTCCATTACCATCCTTATGACGTGTATGGCTTCTGTTGTAAAGCGCCCTGGCATAAATCCAAATTGGTTTTTCACTATGTGAGTTTCACGTCTGATTCTCGTGTCTATAACTCTTTCCCATAGTTTCATCGTATGCCTCAAGAGTTTTATTCCCCTGTAATTTGTAATAGAAGATGTAATAATAAGGTGATAATGACAATACTAATTCTTAAACTTTGGATAACTATATACTTTTATGTAATATGTGATTATTTATATTATTACAAAGTTAATAAATATAATACAAATAGTTAGAATAATAATGTTTAAACAACATGATATAATAATAATATTTTTTCAAAAACATTAAACAAAACACTCATACCGTTTTAACGTCTTAATTTTCATATTAGGCTTCAGATCTAGTATCATAATGACAATTTATTCGTGTCATCATCTGAAATATATGATGTAACTAAGACTAAAACGAAATTTACTAGTGTCATAAAACTACATCTGCCAGTAGTTGTAAAAATTGTTTCGCTCTGGTGTTTTATATTTTGTTCACCTTAAATGTTTAGAGGACACGATATTTATTTTAGGGTCCCTTTATTTAGACACCCCTTAATTTTAAATCAACACCCCTGTACCCTATACGCCGCGTATGGGTCCATACGCGGCGTATAGGGTACATTGTTGATTTAACGTTTTATACCCTATACGACGCGTATGGGTCCATACGCGGCGTATAGGGTATGTTGTTGATTTGACGTTTTATACCCTATACTCGGCGTATGGGACCATACGCGGCGTATAGGGTTTGACATTTTATACCCATACGTGACTTATGACCCATACGTGGAAGAGCTATACGCCGCGTATGGAACCATACGCGGCGTATAGCTTATATATTTATTTTTTTTTAATTTTTGAGTTTTTATTTTAATATATACATAATTTGAATTAAAATTATTTAAACAATACAATACGAATACAATAATAAAATTAAAATTAAAAATATATAATTCGCATATTACAAATTATAAATTAAAATAAATTTATATAAGCCGGGGTTCTCGGTTATTCTCTATTATTACGTTGTATTCCGAGATATGAATCCTATACATAATCTCCCATTCTGCAGCACGTAAGCTTCGGTTAAGAATCCAAAGATTACTTAATGTTGGCATCGGATAATCTCCTTCTAACTTAACGTGGACGAAATGATTGTTGTTGACATGAACAATCGACACGACATGATGAGGCGTGACAGTTTTCGGATCAGCCCATAATGGGAAAAATATTTGACAACCATTATTGCTTAGTAAATGAAGAATAACCCCAAACTTTTGAGCAACCACTAATCCCGTATACGGCATTATCATCCAATGTTCTTCTGGTGCAGGTTCCACACTTTGCCAATCGATGGTGTGACGTAATTCGTTATACTGTCCGGGGTACAAAGTATCGAAAACTTCTCTGTACTCCAATTCATGTCTGTCCAACTCTTCTAAAAGCTGTGTCCGCACATACATCCACTTATTTTCGTCAAACCCTAAGCCTAAAGCTATTGATCGAAAACCACAATTCCCATCGGGTCGGACATCTCGTATACGTGAAATATACTGATGAAAGATTGACGGAATCCAATTTTTTAACCTGTTTATATTGTTTAATTGGTGATCTCCGACAATCGAAGAAAACTCATTAGTACCCCGTGATACTTTAGATGACGTTGAACGACTACGTTGCATGGCAGGCTTCTGGGGCTTTACAGCTGAACTTGTTCTTCCGGAAATATGAGACGCAATAAACGAGCTATGTCTCGGCATGTCGCACGTACTTTGTTGAGTGTCGTACTTTTTTGTTGAACCTTTAACGTTGGACGACCGCGAATATCTGTTTGAACAACAGGCGCTTTTTTGTTATTTTTCCATGGATACACAATTTTTTTTATTTTTTCCACCAAACTAAATTTTACAGCTGCGGGTTGTGTCATTATTTGTTGTTTCACCCGTTCCATTTCTTCTTTAACATCAACTTTTTCATCCACCGTATATGATGGCTTAATGTTATCAAGCTTCGTCCAAAATACGTCAATTGCATCTAATGGAATTTTAGTGCCTGCATTATAAAGTATAAATTAATACAAAATTTGTCACTTTAATAGAAAAATGATAATGATGGAGCGACTATTACCAGAATGTTCATATTTTTCCAGCCGACAAGTACAAGGCAAGCCACAACTAGTGAAAAGATGACAACCACATGTTGCATTTGCAGAGCGCATCACATGCAATTTAGTGTTTTCGGCAACTAATAAATCAAGAGCTATGTGTGAAACATTGCCTCTTAAGTAATCAAATAGCGGAAGTTTATGATGATTCATGGTTTTAATTTTGCTTGTCTCAAAGCTTTCTTTTAAATTTACCTCTTGTGCGTTCACCAATTGATCTACAAACTCCACAAGTCTATCCAGTGAGCTATTTGTTGATTTAAGATATCTTTTTAAATTTGCATGTTGACTCTCCACCCTATTTGTTGTGCGTTGGCCAAAATTGCGGTTCAAGTTAGTCCAGGCTGATACAAACATTTCTTTGTAACTCTCTAACCAGTTTCTGTTTATATATGACAATACCTCTGAAAATATAATAAAACATAATTAAATTATATATTGAAAATATAATAAAACATAATTAAAATATAATAAAAACTTACTTTCTCGATTCGCTTCAACTAATCGTTCGTAAAGAAGGTTATAGTTATACTCGTAAATCTCTGCCGTGGGAGACTCACACAAACGTGCCCATGCATATTTAAACTTTCTCCAGTCATCTTTTGTAAAACTTGCTTTACAGTGTTTCGTGATATTTTCATCAATATACCACCTGCATAAACACTTTGAAGCATTCGGAAACACTTTAACACATGCGTTCATTAAAGCGAGATCTCTGTCTGTTATTATGACGCGCGGCTCCATACACTTGCTTAACGTATCTTTTAATCTATTAAGCACCCATTCAAAATTATCTTTCCGTTCTTTGCTAATAAACGCATGAACAACACAAAATGTCTTGTGTGTGGAGGTCACACCAACAATCTGAACAAACGGAAGCTTGTACATGTTTGTTTTATATGTAGCGTCTATCATCAGCACGTGCGGAAATGCACGCCAAGTGTCGTATGATTTAGGATGACAAAAAAATATATCTTCTACGACATTAGTATCGGGATCTTCCCGGGTGTAATAAACGTACCTTTTAATAGAAAAAGGAAGGAAAATTGATGATGTTAAGTGAGGATACAAATACAAGTTAGGCTTCATTTTAATTAAGTCTATTGAAAAAAAAACCTCGGTGTAATAAACGTACCTTTTAATAGATAAAAGGTTTTCTAAGACTTGCATTGGTGTTTCACCGACTTTTCTTTCACTTCTTATCTTATATTGAGCGTTGTATACGTCTCTGGTTATTGATGCGTTATTAGGATTTTGCTTTTTAATAGCTGATAAGATGCTACGAGGCTCCATGTTCTGATCAGTAAGCTGCTCCACCAAATTGTATTCGTTTTGAGAAAACCTTCTTACAAAAGGATGCCCCTCCATATGTTGAGCAGGATCATGGTTATGTTCGTCACTTCGCACCTCTAATTTCCACGAACGACGTTTGTTGTCGTATATCCCTACTAATTTAAAAGGACATCCGATTTTTTTGCTACCAGATCGTCTAACTGTTGCTTTACTTTTGTGTTCGCCCGCACGATCACAGATAAGCCATACCTTTACGACCTGACCTTCTTTTTTCTTTGATCTTCGTGTAATAATAACGTAACCATTATCACGTCCTCTATTAACAGCCCAACAGACTAGCTCATCGAGAGATAAAAAATTTTGAGATGTTTCAAACGATACTTTTGTCGTTTGTTTTTCATCACTCGAGAGTATATTATTTTGTTGCGTGTCGTAAGTTGACTCTCGGCAAAACTCAACTTCATCATCGGGAACATACGATTGGTTTAAATCTGGCAGTCCTATCTCGTAAGCAGATTGAACGTACGCATCATCTTGATTACTATCCACCACGAACGAATATTCATTTGAATATTCATTTGAATATTCACCAAACAAATAGTTACCGTCCCAAAATGACATACCGAACGAATAAAAAGTGTGATATTTTGAGAGAGAAATACGTTTGGGATTTACAGGAATCGAAAGCATATCGAAAGTGTTATCGAAATCGTTGTTATATAGGTGAAAACGAATCTTGGGTCATGTCATATCGAAATAATTTATACGTGGCGTATGGGTCCATACGCCACGTATAGGCTCCTATACGCAGCGTATGGACCTATACGCTACGTATAGGCTTGCCACGTCTTCCACGTATGGCACCTATACGCTGCGTATATTCGTACATGGTACAAAAACGCTTTATAGTACGTCTGACAACTATACGTAGCGTATGGGTCTATACGCCACGTATAGCAGCCTATACGCGGCGTATGGTTCTATACTCTGCGTATAGTCTTGCCACGTTTGCCCCGTATGAACCCATACGTTGCTTGTTATCGTACATGGTACAAAAAGTACATCTGACACCACCTATACGTGGCGTATGGAGCCATACGCCACGTATAGTGCAAAAGAATCGGTCGCATAAGCACTATACGTGGTCGCAAGAGCACTGTACGTGGAGGAGCTATACGCCGCGTATGGGTCTATACGCGGCGTATAGTTTATATATGTATATGTTTTTTTTAATTTTTGAGTTTTAATATATATAATTTGAATTAAAATTATTTATGTATGTATGTATGTATGTGTGTCTGTATGTATGTCTGTATGTCTGTATGTATGTATGTATGTATGTATGTATGTTTGTATGTCTGTATGTCTGTATGTCTGTATGTCTGTATGTATGTATGTATGTATGTATGTATGTATGTATGTATGTATGTATGTCTGTATGTCTGTATGTCTGTATGTCTGTATGTCTGTATGTATGTATGTATGTATGTATGTATGTATGTATGTATGTATGTATGTATGTATGTATGTATGTATGTATGTATGTATGTATGTATGTATGTATGTATGTATGTATGTATGTATGTATGTATGTATGTATGTATGTATGTGTATGTATGTATGTATGTATGTATGTATGTATGTATGTGTGTCTGTATGTATGTCTGTATGTCTGTATGTATGTATATATTTACAAAGATAAACATAAACTGATAATAAACATAAAAGATAAACATAAACTGATAATATATTTACAAAGTTTTTAAATTACATAACAAAATAAAAATTACAATGCAAAACTACGGGGAGTCAGGGTAATCTCGAGGCGGTGGCAATGGCGGAGGATCAGTACCAGAACGCCGCGCAATCTCTGACTGAACCTGCCACTCCATCAGATCCTCAACGCGATTGAGCCGTCGACTCTGCTGCCGTAAGCTCCTAGACATATCCTGCAACAATGTCTCCACACGTGCAGGCAGCCTCACCTCTCTATAAATATGTCGCGGGAACTGAGGCTGAGGAGGCGACTGATGTGGCTGAGGAGGCGGCTGATCATGTGGCTGCTCGTCGGGTGGTGGCTGATCATGCGGCTGCCCGTGCTGCTGCAGTGGATCGACAATGCCGAGCTGCTGAACTGGTCCAGGCTGCCAGATCTCCCCGGCTCGAAGAGAGAATCGTATGCCAATCGGAAACTGGCGTATAATACGCATGCCGAATAGCGTACGACGATCTAATCTCACCGGCTCGATCGGCGGAGACACGTCACCAAGATGCCGAGGAAGATAACCTAAAGATCGGGCAATCAACGTAATGTACACGCCGCCGTACACCGCTCCTCGCTCCTGGCGATGATAATACGACGCAAAATACTCCGCCAAACATCTCGCCAGGTTACACCTGGTCCCCGTAATCAAACAGTATAAGTAAAATAAGTCGGGAATGGTACACCTGTAACATTGCGTATTTTTAAAAAAGTTGATTTTGTCGATATTGAATTCGAAAATTTCAATAATCCTAATAATAAAATAAAAATAATAATAATAATAATAATAATAATAATAATAATAATTAAATAATACTGCTATTAATAATTAGTAAGGATTATAAATATATATATATATATATATATATATAAGCATGTATTAAAAATTGGATTAAAGGTTCAGGGGGTGATTATGTAATTTAAGAAACTTAAAACCAAAGTTTTAGACATAAAATATTAAACTTAAAACCGCAGGGACTGAATGTGTAAATTTTTAAAACCCAAACCATTCCCCCCGTCGACACCCCGTTTTTCCGGCGAGTCTCCGGCGAGACTCCGGCCGAACTCCGGCGAAGCCGAAAACGATAAAATTTCACCATTTCAAGCCACAAAACCGGTCCCAATGCATTCGTGGGTGAGTTTCGAACCCAATGCAACATTAAACACGTTTAAACCTCGAGATATTCGGATCCAAAGCTACCACATCGTAATCACAAAAATTCCCGACAAGAAATCAGTCAAATTACCCATTTGAACCCCACAATCACACCGAAAGTTTCTTGGATCCATTTCGAATGGAATTCCACATAAAAACGTGTTGAATTGGTCAAACAAACGGTTATAATACTCACTTTTATCTCGGATCCATTACAGCTCGATAATACACTCAAACAACAATAATAAACAAATCCAAGCTACAAAATCGATTATCTATACACACCCAATCGAACTCAGGTTTCAATTTCACCAAACACAAACACAAACACAGAATTCGATCACCACCTTCATCGCGACCTGCAACTCCAATTCTAACCAACTTCCACTCGATTTTAATCGAAATTAACATAGGGGTTTCCATCTAGATCACCATTAGAAGGTTCCCCTAAGTTTAATTTGATTATGGTTGTGTTTTGAGCATCAAACGATTACCCCACGAGCCGCGACCTGTTCTTGAAGAGTTCAACCTCAATCGAACATCGTACGGGTAAATTACACACACATACATACTCGATACATCATGGGGAACAAAAGCCCCATGATGTCCGAAGCTATCTAAGTCGAATTCATGCTCAATTTGAGCTTTGATCGAACTAGGGCTCAAACCGAATTGAAATGGTTTGCTTGTTATTTAAAAACAAGGAAACCATCTTCTCTCACGGCTGTGTGCCTTAGTCCACCGGTTCCATGACCATTTGCAATCCAAGAGGTCCCGGGTTTGACCCCGGGCACCTCCATTTATTTTTTGGGGCATTTTAAGCCTTTAAAAATTATGAAAAAAATTCTAAAAATTATAAAAATTATAAAAATGTTTTTACAAACATAAAAATTTTTAAAACAATTTAATTATTTTTCTGGAATTTATTTTAACCTTTTATTTATTTTAGTAAATGTTTTAAATAAATAAAATTACAAATAATACAAAAAATTATTTATAAGAAAGTGGACTTTTAATAATTTAATTTATTTAAATTATTATTCAACACTAAATTACTTTTAATTTATTTAAGTAATATTTATTATTGCTTAAATCATAATTAAATACAAAAGTGTTATATTTAAATCATTTCAAATAACAATTTCATTTCTTTTAATTATTTAAATAATTAAATATTTTAATTAATTATCATATAATTAATTAATAAAAATTAATTATTTGTTTATTTTTCCACACGATTAACAATAAATCAAACAGATACATAAACTGATACGTTTATTTTAAATTTTAAACATAATCATTTTCAATAAATCTATTTATTTTAAGAGATACAAATTAGATAAATTATTTAAACCACCATTCAAAACCCGATGGAAACCCCAACCTATTTCCAAATTTTCACATTATTTTGATTCTAATTCGAGACACCGTTCCTTAGGATAATCATAAGGAAATCATAGGTGTTTAACCTATCACGTTCAAAATCAAATCTCATCAATCAGGTGAGTATTCATATCCCCTTTTTATATCATTTCTTATTTGGGGGAAATCATGTGATACAATATATTCAATCATGATATTCTATTGTTATTTCATTCTAATTCAATTCAAGACAGGTTATGTTATTACTTGCAATTATGTGAACATACTGTGATAAACTGGACGACAGTAAAACCCTAATTCAATCAATCAATCAATCCTGGCAACAATGTAGATCTACTGGTTTGGATAACCCACCCCATATGGCTTACGAGTGGTGATTGTGCCAGAGGCAAGAGTTAATCTATGGTGTATGTGTGCAGTCTATTATATGCAAGTGTCAAGTCAAGGGGTTGTTATTGTGTCAATTTATCTATATGCTTTACTATTGCAATATAAGTCTTAACGTTACCTTGTGAATTGAATTATTCTCAATCAATCAATCAATCTATATGTATACTCAAAACTGTGATTACTCACCAGCTAATTCGTTAGCTGACTTTATTTTCTCACATGATTTCAGGTTAAGCAAGCTAGTGGACTTCTACTTGATCATATAAGACCCGGCCTTATACAAAACAAAAGACAATTACTATTTGTGACTTTAATTGTTGTATTTGTATTTGTTAAATTCATGTTATCCTGTAATCTGATTTTAATATTATTTTCACTATTAGACAATCATGAGTTATGAACAATCATCATTCCCTCGTCCGCTCCGATGATTCCGCCGTCGGTCGGGGTGTGACAGATTGGTATCAGAGCCATGGTTATAGGGAATTAGGTTATTAGAAATGGAATGACCTAGACTATAACTAAGAACCCTTACACATGAGTCCTCTCATGTATTTTATATGCTTAGATAGGATTTTATGTGCCTTACATGTTTATACTTGATTATGTGATTATCTGCTTTATGTGATTCTTCTATACTTTGAATCTATCAATATACACACGAATCTTAACTCATATTCTAAGGCATTGTGTGTCTAATTCAAGTGATTTCAAACTCCAAAACTCGATTGTTATTCATGGTTTTCAAATCTCGTCAAAGTCCGTGTCACATGACCGAGAACATGCAATGCTGGAAGAGTGGGATACCTGTATCTTAAGGTGTTCTGTCTAGGCAAGGTATTCATACAACTTGATTACCTTACCTGGGAACCCTCGAGATGAGTATTCGCTTATAGGTACGCATGTCCTCATTAAGGTTGTGGTGGACACAAATACTTTGATAAGTCACCGTATTCGTTTTGGTTTGCGAACCGAACGTTTACACTCCTAACCTCTCATTGTTATTCTAAACAATCTCATTAAGGATTTTATTATTTTGAAAAGTTTTAAAAACCAATTACCCGTTTCTCATAGAGGTTTCTTCTTTCCATATTATTCAGAATGTCTTCTCGTCGAATCCGTTCACGATCTGGAAACTCTGGCCGCAAGATTGCTGCTGTAGTGGCACGTGAAGTTGCTGCGGTCATCCCAACTCTACTTACCCACTTGAACCAAGGCAACAATACTGTCCAAAACCCAACTGCACCAAACCCTCCCAAACTTGTACTTATAAACAATTCAGTTCTTGCCACCCCCAAGTTCAGTGGAACTGAAGGCGCTACCGGATTACTACAATGGTTCGAAAGCATCGAGAACACTTTCCTAAACAGCGAATGCCCTGAAAATCTGAAAGTCCGGTATGCGACAAGTGTTCTTCAGAAACGCGCACTTACTTGGTGGAACGGAGAGAAACGAACCCGTGGAACTGAAACTGCTCTAGCCTTAACATGGACTGAAGTTAAGGAGCTCATGACTAAAGAGTTCTGCCCAAGAAACGAAGTCCGGAAACTGGAAGCTGAGTTCTGGGAATTAACCCAAGACAGTGGCGAGAACCTCGCATACACTAACCGATTCCACGAACTGAGCCTTTTGGTACCGCATCTTGCTACCCCTACCTCCCGAGCCATCGAGAAATACATTGGTGGTCTACCCTTGCAGATTCAGGATACGGCGCTAGGAAGGAATCCTTCAACACTAGAAGATGCTATCAGGCTGGCTGCACAGTTAACCGATAATCATGTGAAGGCTGGTTCTTTAACCAGGAAAAGATCGAAGAAAAATACCGATAAACTTCCTAACGAAACCGTCAAAACCGACCAACCCGAGCCTTCCAGGAACAAGAAGAGGAAGGCTCAAACTCAAAATTTTGTTGTGATTACCCCTGCTGTGCCAATTACTCAAGTCCCTCCAACACATCAACAAGCGGTAAACAACCAATCGCTGATGAGAAAGCCATACGCCGGACCCCATCCACTGTGTAACATCTGCAATTACCATCATCCCGCTAACATTCAGTGTCGTCAATGCACAAACTGTGGCCGTTTGGGTCATACATTCAACGTGTGCAGGAGTGCTGCTAAAGCTCCGACCAATGCACCAGTTCATCAACATCTTCCTGCAATTACCCAGGGTCGTGCATGCTATCAATGTGGTGATCCGAACCATTTCCGCAATCGATGCCCTCAACTTTTCATCCCAGTTCCTACGGCTCAAGGACGTGCTTTCAACATTAATGCTCAACAAGCTCAAGCCACCAATGATGTGGTGTTGAATAATTCTTGTCCTTGATTTCGTCTTCATGATGTAATTCAAGATTTGTAATCGTGATTTTCCTTTTGTTACATTGATGTAATTTGAAAATTTCTAAATTTCTAATTGAGATATTTTTCCTTTCGTTGTTAACTCGAACTTTGAACCGTTTGCACCGTGGGAGATGCAACAGTTTGCAAGTCAACCTATGACTAAGGACACTCGAATCTCCTAAATGATTTTAACTCATCAAAACAGGGGTGATTCCCTTAATTTGGTGATGATTCTTTATTCATTTCAATAAATGGTTTTCCAATGACGTGTTTTATGAAATTTTATCCTCTGGATTAGGGTGATTTCCTTATCTCGAGGACTAACTTCAATTATTCACTATGGAACTTGCATTTCACAAATGACATGATCTCACCAAAATAGGATTGAAACCCGTACTTTGGTGACAAATGTCAATCTTCAATTGTTTTCTTGTTATTATGAAATTCAATCATCAAGATAGACGTAAATTTCATACCTTGATGATAATATCATTTTTATGGATTGTATTTCTCAAATGAAACGACCTCGTCAAAGTAGGAGTGAATTCTGGATTTTGATGAGGAAGTCTATCTTATTATATTTTATTTTTGTAAAATTCATCATTAAGATAGGAGTGATTTCCCTTACCTTAACGGTGAGTTATCTCGCCTTATTTCTGTAGATCCTCAGATCAAATTTTTTTTTTTTGATTGGTAAGCTAGTGGTCATACCTTGAAAGTACACCATCAAGTTAGGGGTGAAAACCATACCTTGAGGACTATTCTCATTTCTTGATCTCCAACTTACCATGGTTGTAATCAAGTGACGAGACGCGTGTATTAACTTGAAGGGTGAAATAATGTTAGTGTTTCGATCTATCAAGCCAAAGCATGATCTCTGAACTTGAAAAGAGACCCGATCGTTTAGGTTAATTTTGATTCTAAGCTTGGAACATTTAAATTCTTAAATCGATTTCTTTTCCTTTATTCTCATGTTTTTAACTCGGTCTAGCTACATCAAATCATTTATTCCTTATTTATCGACTTTCATTGTGAGTTATCATCAAAACATGTTTACGTGATGGTAGTTCTCCTAAACAATCTATTGTCAAGTAAAGATATCATCTCTGATCGTGATGGCCGCTTCATCTCCCATTTCTGGAAAAATCTCCAATCAGCTCTCGAAACTCAACTGAATCTTAGCACAGCCTATCATCCGCGAACCGACGGTCAGATTGAAAGAACGATACAAACCCTCGAGGATATGCTCCGGGCTTGTGTCATTGATTTCAGTGGATCGTGGGATTCTCATCTTCTGTTGATCGAATTCTCTTACAATAACAATCACCATATCAACATTTAGATGGCACCATTTGAGGTCTTGTATGGCCGAAAATGTCGATCTCCCATCTGTTGGTCTTAAAATAGTAAAACACTTTAGACTCTCTTTTTACCTCTAATGGCTCTGCCATTACACATAAAGTAAACACTAAAGCGGTCAGCTTAATCGATGATGAATTTTCTTCTTTTGATACCTCATCAGAACCCGAAAAGTTCTTCAAAGTGTACCTCAGAAACATAAAAACACAAACTGTATCAAGAAAGAAGAAGAGAATCACTATGATCTATCTGTGATGAACAAAGTTCTAGAAACATTCAAGATTTTCCCAAATCAGAAAGGAAACCTAAGATTCTTCTTGTTGAAGATCATGGGTCGTGAACCGACAAAATTCATAAGATCCGTGATAACTTGGTCGCCGCTATAAATCGTCAAAAGCATTATGCTGATAAAAGACGTAAACCCATGGAATACAATGTCGGAAACCTCGTACTTTTTAAGGTATCACCTTAGAAGGGAGTGATTTGTAACATTTCGTATTTTTTAATAATAAAGCTGATTTTGTTCGATGTTGATTCCGAAAAATACAATAATCATAATAATAATAATAATAATAATGATAATAATAATACTAGTGATAGTAATAATATAAATAATAATAATAATAATAATAATAATAATAATAATAACTACTTTAATAATATAACAATATAAGGTCCAGGGGTCATTTGGTAATTTTCAAAACTTTAAAGGGAAGTTTAAACATGAAATGATAACACTCAAAACCACAGGGACCAAAAGTGTAAATTTTTTAAAACACACTCCCTTCCCCGTCGAACCCTTCATCGCCGGCCACACCTCCGGTGACCCTCCGGCGAGCTTCAAAAGCCACGATCACGCGATTTCTGACCAAAACAGACACTCCCGACACATCCATGTGGGAGATTCGAACGCGTGCCAACTAAACAATTCCAAATTCGAACGCATGCGGTGTAGAACCCGAGCCACGCGTTGTCGGACCTTTGTCAGTCCACAGATCGCACTAACACCGTATTTTAATCAAATTAAACAAATATGAAGTACCATATGTCAGTTTTTAATCGACCCCCATTCTCCATTTCGCTTGAAACGAGTTTAAACACCACCTTCGACACCACCATACCCGCGGACCTGCAACTGATGTGTTCACCTTCTTCGAGCTTCAAACTTCAAAATAACATAAGGAATTGCATCAATACCATCATTCGAAGCTTCCTCAAGATTAATTCGATTATTATCATCGTTGGAGCATCATTCGACCACCTCCATTGCCGCGGCTTGTTTCTAATATGTTCCTGTCGATCTAAATTTCAATTCAGGTAAATTAAACACACACACATACTCGATTATTCATGGGAAACAAAGCCCCACGATTGTAGAAGCAATCAAAGTCGAATTCGGGTTCAATTTGGGATCATTCAATCTAGGGTTCTTATGAATTGGGATCCTGCTTAATTAGGTTTAAAAGAAT
The DNA here is from genome assembly GCA_024085815.1 of Flaveria linearis. NCBI lineage: Eukaryota > Viridiplantae > Streptophyta > Magnoliopsida > Asterales > Asteraceae > Flaveria > Flaveria linearis. The sequence goes on from CM044010.1 coordinate 5,865,330, forward strand.
TTAAAACCAGGTTTCTTTCGCGGTTGTGACCTTGGTTCACTGGTCCCTGCACCCATTGCAATCCATGAGGTCCCGGGTTCGACCCGGGCCACCTCAACCATTTTTTTGGGGCCTTTAAGCCTCCAAAAATTATAAAAAAAATTGTAAAAATTATAAAATATTTTTACAAACATTAAAAATTTTTAGAACAATTTAATTAATTACTGAAATTTATTTTTAACATTTTACCTATTTTAATAAATGTTTTAAATAAATAAAATTACAAATAATACAAAATTATTTAAACAAAAGTGAACTTCTAATAATAATTTAATTTATTAAATTATTATTTGACACTATATTACCTTTAATTATTTCAAATAATCGTTATTATTGTTTTAATTATGATTAAATATAAAAAGTGTTATATTTAAATCATTTCAAGTAACAATTTCATTTCTTTTAGTTACATAAATAATTAAATATTTAATTAATTATCATATAATAATTATATAAAATTAATTATTTGTTTTCCACACTTTAATAATAAATCAAAACAGTTACGTGTATTGATCCATATATTTTTATTAAGATTCTAAACATAATCATTTTCATAAATTCATTTTATTTATTTCGAAACATTTCAACTAAATAAATTATTTAATTTAAACTACCATTCAAAACCAAATAGAAATCCTAATACATTCCCACATTCTCAAATCATTATTATTCTAATTCGAGACACCGTTCCTTAGGTTAATCGTAAGGAAATCGTTGGTGTTTAATCTATCACTTCCAGGTTCTAATATCATCAATCAAGTGAGTATTCATATCCCCTTTTATTATCATTTCCTATTTGGGGGAAATCATGTGATACGATATATTCAATCATGATATTCTAATGTTGTTTCATTCTAAATTCAATTCAAGACAGGTTATGTTATTACTTGCAATTACGTGAACATACTATGCTAAACTGGACGACAATAAAACCCTAATTCAATCAATCAATCCTGGTATCAATGTAGATCTACTGGTTTGGATAACCCACCCCATATGAATAGTCGAGTGGTGATTGTGCCAGAGGCAGGAGTTAAACTATGGTGTATGTGTGGAGTCTATTATTTGCAAGTGTCAAGTCAAGGGGTTGTTATTGTGTCAGTTTATCTATATGTTTTACTATTGCAATATAAGTCTTAACGTTACCTTGTGAATTGGATTATTCTCAATCAATCAATCAATCTATATGTATATTCAAAACTATGACTACTCACCAGCTAATTCGTTAGCTGACTTTATTTTCTCACATGATTTCAGGTTAAGCAAGATAGTGGACTTCTACCTGCTCATTTAAGACCCGGACTTAGTTAAATAAAAGACAATTACTATTTGTGATTTCAATTGTTGTATTTGTGTATGTTGGACTTATATTATCTTGTAATCTGATTTTAATATTATTTCCACTGTTAGACAACCATGTGTTATGAACAATCAATCATTCCCTCGTCCGCTCCGATGATTCCGCCGTCGGTCGGGGTGTGACAGATTGGTATCAGAGCCATGGTTATAGGGAATTAGATTATTAGAAATGGAATGACCTAGACTATAACTAGGTACCTTTACACATGAGTCCTCTCATGTATTTTATATGCATAGATAGGATTATATGTGCTTTACATGTTTGTACTTGATTATGTGATTATATACCTTATGTGATTCTCCCTATACTTTGAATCTATCAATATACACACAAATCTTAACTCATTCTAAGGCATTGTGTGCCTAATTCAAGTGATTTCAAACTCCAAAACTCGATTGTTATTCATGGTTTTCAAATCTCGTCAAAGTCCGTGTCACATGACCGAGAACATGCAATGCTGGAAGAGTGGGATACCTGTATCTTAAGGTGTTCTGTCTAGGCAAGGTATTCATACAACTTGATTACCTTACCTGGGAACCCTCGAGATGAGTATTCACTTATAGGTACGCATGTCCTTGTTAAGGTTGTGATGGACACAAATACTTTGATAAGTCAACGTATTCGCTTTGGTTTGCGAACCGAACGTTTACACTCCTAACCTCTCATTGTTATTCTAAACAATCTCATTAACGATTTTATTATTTTGAAAAGTTTTAAAAACCAATTACCCGTTTCTCATAGAGGTTTCTTCTTTCCATATTATACAGAATGGCTTCTCGTCAAATCCGTTCACGATCTAGAAACTCTGGCCGCAAGATTGCTACTATGGTAGCACGTGAAGTTGCTGCTGTTATCCCAACTCTGCTTACCCATTTAAACCAAGGCAACAATACTGATCAAAACCCAACTGCACCAAACCCTCCCCAAACTTGTACCTACAAACATTTCAGTTCTTGTAACCCCACTAAGTTCAGTGGAACTGAAGGAGCTACTGGATTACTACAGTGGTTCGAAAGCATCGAGAACACCTTCCTAAACAGCGAATGCCCTGAAAATCTAAAAGTCCGGTATGCCACAAGTGTTCTCCAGAAACGCGCACTCACTTGGTGGAACGGGGAGAAACGAACCCGTGGAACTGAAACTGCTCTAGCCTTAACATGGACTGAAGTTAAAGAGCTCATGACTAAAGATTCTGCCCAAGAAACGAAGTCCGAAAACTGGAAGCTGAATTCTGGGAGTTAACCCAAGACAGTGGCGAGAACCTAGCATACACTAACCGATTCCACGAACTGAGCCTTTTGGTACCGTATCTTGCTACCCCTACCTCCCGAGCCATCGAGAAATACATTGGTGGACTACCCATGCAGATACAGGATACGGTGCTAGGAAGGAATCCTTCAACACTAGAAGATGCTATCAGACTGGCTGCACAGTTAACAGATAATCATGTGAAAGCTGGTTCCCTAACCAGGAAAGGATCGAAGAAGAGTACCGACAAACTTCCTAACGAACCGTCAAAACCGACCAACCGAGCCTTCCAGGAACAAGAAGAGGAAGGCCATTCTCAAAACCTTGCTGTGATTACCCCTGCTGTGCCAATTAATCAAGTCCCTCCAACTCGTCAACCAGCAGTAAATAACCAACCACCGATGAAAAAGCCATACGCTGGACCTTTCCGCAGTGTAACCACTGCAAGTATCACCATCCCGCAAACGTTCAGTGTCGTCAATGCACAAACTGTGGTCGTTTTGGGCATACATTCAACTTGTGCAAGAATACAGCAAGGGTTCCAGTTACCACACAGACTGTTCAGCATATCCCGACAATCATGCAAGCAAGAGCTTGCTACCAATGCGGGGATTCTAGTCACTTCCGCAACCAATGTCCGAAGCTTCTCAAGGCCGTCCCTGCTGCTCAAGGTCGAGCATTCAACATCAATGCTCATCAAGCTCAAACCAATAACGATGTGGTGAACGGTATGTTTCTAATCAATAATCATTATGCTTCAGTCTTGTTTGATACCGGCGCCGACAAAAGTTTTGTATCCTTAGAATTTGAACCTTTGCTTGCTAGTGCGAGAACTAAGTTGGAGAAACCGTTTACGGTAGAAATAGCCGACGGGAAACCTATCACAATCGATTCAGTTATTCCAAACTGTACCCTTAGTCTTAGCGAACATGATTTTTCTATCGACCTTACACCGATGCAACTTGGAAATTTCGATGTCATTATCGGCATGGATTGGTTATCTAAGAACCATGCTGAAGTTGTTTGTTTCGAGAAAGTCATCCGAATCCCTCTTACGCCCGAAAAGGTGTTAAATATTTACGGGGAAAAGTCTTCCAAAGGACTTAAACTCATGTCTTACACCAAAGCTCAAAAGTACCTCCGCAAGCATTACGTGGCTTTCTTAGCCCATATCGTGAAAACGGATAAGAACCCTAGGAAGATTGAAGACATTCCGGTTATTCGAGAATTTCCCGAAGTCTTTCCCGAAGACTTAACCGGTCTTCCCCCCGTTCGTCAAGTGGAATTCAGGATCGACCTTGTGCCTGGTGCGACTCCCGTGGCAAAATCACCTTATCGTCTCGCACCTTCCGAAATGCAAGAACTTGCTAGCCAATTGCAAGAACTGTCAAAAAGGATTCATTCGCCCTAGCTCATCACCATGGGGAGCTCCAGTCTTATTCGTGAAGAAAAAGGATGGTTCTTTTCGCATGTGTATCGACTATCGAGAACTCAACAAACTCACAATCAAGAACCGTTACCCATTGCCCAGAATCGACGATCTGTTTGATCAGCTTCAAGGAGCCACTCATTTCTCAAAGATCGATCTTCGTTCTGGTTATCACCAACTCCGTGTGCACGATGATGATATTCCAAAAACCTCTTTCCGAACGAGATATGGCCATTACGAGTTTACAGTGATGCCATTCGGGTTAACCAACGCACCGGCAGTATTCATGGGTTTAATGAATCGCGTGTGCCGACCATACCTAGACAAATTCGTGATCGTATTCATCGACGATATTTTGATATACTCCAAATCCAAATCCGATCACGAGAACCACCTTCGTCTAATACTCGAACTTCTGAGGAAAGAGAAACTCTACGCCAAATTCTCAAAGTGTGAATTCTGGCTTAATGAGGTTCAATTTCTTGGTCACATAGTAAACAGCAAAGGAATTCACGTTGATCCCGCAAAGATCGAGGCAGTAAAGAAATGGGGAGAACCTAAGACTCCTACAGAGGTTCGTTCATTTCTTGGACTAGCCGGATATTATCGACGTTTTATTCCTAACTTCTCTAAGATTGCTGTGCCACTCACTGCTTTGACCCACAAGGATAAGCCTTTTTCTTGGGGGCCTGATCAAGAAAAAGCATTTCAAACCCTCAAGCAAAAGTTGTGTGAGGCGCCGATTCTAACACTTCCTGATGGAAACGACGACTTTGTTGTCTATTGTGACGCCTCAAAACAAGGTCTAGGGTGCGTTCTCATGAAGCGAGGCAAAGTTATAGCTTATGCCTCAAGACAATTGAAGATTCATGAGAAAAATTATACGACGCACGATCTTGAATTGGGTGCTGTCGTATTCGCACTCAAAATCTGGAGACACTATCTCTATGGCACTAAATGTGTTGTATTCACCGATCATAAGAGTCTCCAGTACATCTTCAACTAGAAGGAGCTTAACATGAGGCAACGACGATGGGTCGAACTACTCAATGACCATGACTGTGAGATTCGTTACCACCCCGGTAAAGCTAATGTCGTAGCCGATGCATTAAGTCGTAAGGGTCAAGTTATGCTTCAAAGTGTTACCATTCAAACCGACCTCTTGACCCGTATACTCGAAGCTCAACACGAATCAGTCACCGAGGGCAACATGTATGAGGAAATGTCATGCGGTGCTGAACTCCAATTGGAAATCAAGTCGGACGGACTACTGTATTTTCTAGATCGACTTTGGATTCCGAATCGCGCTAACCTTCGAACAACCATCATGGATGAGACTCATAAGGCTCGTTATTCTATTCATCCGGGAGCAGATAAGATGTTCATGAATCTTCGGAACCAATATTGGTGGCCCGGCATGAAGAAGGATATAGCCTTGTATGTATCTAAATGCCTCACATGTTCCAAAGTCAAAGCCGAGCATCAATGTCCCTCTGGATTACTCATACAACCCGAGGTCCCATTATGGAAATGGGAAAGCATATCCATGGATTTCATCACCAAGCTGCCTCGTACCGCTAGTGGTCACGATAGTATCTGGGTTATCATTGATCGATTGACTAAATCAGCTCATTTCATTCCAATTCGGGAAGATTATCGAGTCGAGAAATTGGCTCGCATCTACATCAATGAAATAGTCAGTCGGCATGGTGTACCTTTAGATATTATCTCTGATCGCGATGGTCGTTTCATCTCTCGCTTCTGGAAAAGTCTCCAATCAGCTCTCGGGACTCAACTAAATCTTAGCACAGCCTATCACCCGCAAACCGACGGTCAGACTGAAAGAACGATACAAACCCTCGAGGATATGCTCCGGGCTTGTGTTATTGATTTCAGTGGATCGTGGGATTCTCATCTCCCGTTGATCGAATTCTCTTACAATAACAGTTACCATACCAGCATCCAGATGGCACCATTTGAGGCCTTGTATGGCCGAAAGTGTCGGTCTCCCATCTGCTGGTCTGAAGTTGGCGAATCACAGATTACTGGTCCGGAATTGATACAAGAAACAACAGACAAAATTCATAAGATCCGCGATAACTTGGTGGCTGCTAGGAATCGTCAAAAGCATTATGCTGATAAAAGACGTAAGCCCATGGAATACAATGTCGGTGATCTCGTACTTCTTAAGGTATCACCTTGGAAGGGAGTGATTCGCTTTGGAAAGAAAGGGAAGCTAGCACCTCGTTACGTGGGTCCATTCAAAGTGCTCGAGCGAATTAGGAAAGTGGCCTACAAGCTTGAACTACCCTAAGAACTCAGCAATATACACCCGACGTTTCATGTTTCAAATCTCAAGAAATGTCTTGCCGATGAAAATCTCCACATCCCACTCGAAGAAGTCCAGATTGATGAATCTATGCACTTTATTGAGAAACCTGTGGAAATTATGGATCGGGAAGTCAAACAACTCAAACGTAGCCGAATACCAATTGTCAAAGTTCGTTGGGAGTCTAAACGTGGACCAGAGTTCACCAGGGAACGTGAGGACCAAATGAAATCCAAGTACCCTCATCTTTTCGTTTCAGCCTCCTCGTGATTAAAATTTCGGGACGAAATTTCCTAAAGCAGGGGAGACTGTAACATTTCGTATTTTTTAATAATAAAGCTGATTTTGTTCGATGTTGATTCCGAAAAATACAATAATCATAATAATAATAATAATAATAATGATAATAATAATACTAGTGGTAGTAATAATATAAATAATAATAATAATAATAATAATAATAATAACTACTTTAATAATAATAACAATAATAAGGTCCAGGGGTCATTTGGTAATTTTCAAAACTTTAAGGGAAGTTTAAACATGAAATGATAACACTCAAAACCACAGGGACCAAAAGTGTAAATTTTTTTAAAACACACTCCCTTCCCCGTCGAACCCCTTCATCGCCGGCCACACCTCCGGTGACCCTCCGGCGAGCTTCAAAAGCCACGATCACGCGATTTCTGACCAAAACAGAGACTCCCGACACATCCATGTGGGAGATTCGAACGCGTGCCAACTAAACAATTCCAAATTCGAACGCATGCGGTGTAGAACCCGAGCCACGCGTTGTCGGACCTTTGTCAGTCCACAGATCGCACTAACACCGTATTTTAATCAAATTAAACAAATATGAAGTACCATATGTCAGTTTTTAATCGACCCCCATTCTCCATTTCGCTTGAAACGAGTTTAAACACCACCTTCGACACCACCATACCCGCGGACCTGCAACTGATGTGTTCACCTTCTTCGAGCTTCAAACTTCAAAATTAACATAAGGAATTGCATCAATACCATCATTCGAAGCTTCCCTCAAGATTAATTCGATTATTATCATCGTTGGAGCATCATTCGACCACCTCCATTGCCGCGGCTTGTTTCTAATCTGTTCCTGTCGATCTAAGTTTCAATTCAGGTAAATTAAACACACACACATACTCGATTATTCATGGGGAACAAAAGCCCCATGATTGCAGAAGCAATCAAAGTCGAATTCGGGTTCAATTTGGGATCATTCAATCTAGGGTTCTTATGAATTGGGATCCTGCTTAATTGGGTTTAAAAGAATTTAAAACCAGGTTTCTTTCGCGGTTGTGACCTTGGTTCACTGGTCCCTGCACCATTGCAATCCATGAGGTCCCGGGTTCGACCCCGGGCCACCTCAACCATTTTTTGGGGCCTTTTAAGCCTCCAAAAATTATAAAAAAAATTGTAAAAATCATAAAAATATTTTTACAAACATTAAAAATTTTTAGAACAATTTAATTAATTACTGAAATTTATTTTTAACATTTTACCTATTTTAATAAATGTTTTAAATAAATAAAATTACAAATAATACAAAATTATTTAAACAAAAGTGAACTCCTAATAATAATTTAATTTATTAAATTATTATTTGACACTATATTACCTTTAATTATTTCAAATAATCGTTATTATTGTTTTAATTATGATTAAATATAAAAAGTGTTATATTTAAATCATTTCAAGTAACAATTTCATTTCTTTTAGTTACATAAATAATTAAATATTTTAATTAATTATCATATAATTAATTATATAAAATTAATTATTTGTTTTCCACACTTTAACAATAAATCAAAACAGTTACGTGTATTGATCCATATATTTTTATTAAGATTCTAAACATAATCATTTTCAATAAATTCATTTTATTTATTTCGAAACATTTCAACTAAATAAATTATTAATTTAAACTACCATTCAAAACCAAATAGAAATCCTAATACATTCCCACATTCTCAAATCATTATATTCTAATTCGAGGCACCGTTCCTTAGGTTAATCGTAAGGAAATCGTTGGTGTTTAATCTATCACTTCCAGGTTCTAATATCATCAATCAAGTGAGTATTCATATCCCCTTTTATTATCATTTCCTATTTGGGGAAAATCATGTGATACGATATATTCAATCATGATATTCTAATGTTGTTTCATTCTAAATTCAATTCAAGACAGGTTTTGTTATTACTTGCAATTACGTGAACATACTATGCTAAACTGGACGACAATAAAACCTTAATTCAATCAATCAATCCTGGTATCAATGTAGATCTACTGGTTTGGATAACCCACCCCATATGAATAGTCGAGTAGTGATTGTGCTAGAGGCAGGAGTTAAACTATGGTGTATGTGTGGAGTCTATTATTTGCAAGTGTCAAGTCAAGGGGTTGTTATTGTGTCAGTTTATCTATATGTTTTACTATTGCAATATAAGTCTTAACGTTACCTTGTGAATTGGATTATTCTCAATCAATCAATCAATCTATATGTATATTCAAAACTATGACTACTCACCAGCTAATTCGTTAGCTGACTTTATTTTCTCACATGATTTCAGGTTAAGCAAGATAGTGGACTTCTACCTGCTCATTTAAGACCCGAACTTAGTTAAAATAAAAGACAATTACTATTTGTGATTTCAATTGTTGTATTTGTGTATGTTGGACTTATATTATCTTGTAATCTGATTTAATATTATTTCCACTGTTAGACAACCATGTGTTATGAACAATCAATCATTCCCTCGTCCGCTCCGATGATTCCGCCGTCGGTCGGGGTGTGACATGATTCGCTTTGGAAAGAAAGGGAAGCTAGCACCTCGTTACGTGGGTCCATTCAAAGTGCTCGAGCGAATTGGGAAAGTGGCCTACAAGCTTGAACTACCTCAAGAACTTAGCAATATACATCCGACGTTTCATATTTCAAATCTCAAGAAATGTCTTGCCGATGAAAATCTCCACATTCCACTCGACGAAGTCCAGATTGATGAATCTATGCACTTTATTGAGAAACCTGTGGAAATTATGGATCGGGAAGTTAAACAACTCAAACGCAGTCGGATACCCAAGTATCCTCACCTCTTCGTTTCAGCTTCCTCGTGATTAAAATTTCGGGACGAAATTTCCTAAAGCAGGGGAGACTGTAACATTGCGTATTTTTAAAAAAGTTGATTTTGTCGATATTGAATTCGAAAATTTCAATAATCCTAATAATAAAAATAATAATAATAATAATAATAATAATAATAATAATAATTAAAATAATACTGCTATTAATAATTAGTAAGGATTATAAATATATATATATATATATATATATATATATATATATATATATATATAAGCATGTATTAAAAATTGGATTTAAAGGTTCAAGGGGTGATTATGAAATTTAAGAAACTTAAAACCAAAGTTTTAGACATAAATATTAAACTTAAAACCGCAGGGACTGAATGTGTAAATTTTTAAAACCCAAACCATTTCCCCCGTCGACACCCCGTTTTTCCGGCGAGTCTCCGGCGAGACTCCGGCCGAACTCCGGCGATGCCGAAAACGATAAAATTTCACCATTTCAAGCCACAAAACCGGTCCAATGCATTCGTGGGTGAGTTTCGAACCCAATGCAACCATTAAACACGTTTAAACCTCGAGATATTTGGATCCAAAGCTACCACATCGTAATCACAAAAATTCCCGACAAGAAATCAGTCAAATTACCCCATTTGAACCCCATAATCACACCGAAAGTTTCTTGGATCCAATTCGAATGGAATTCCAACATAAAAACGTGTTGAATTGGTCAAACAAACGGTTATAATACTCACTTTTATCTCGGATCCATTACAGCTCGATAATACACTCAAACAACAATAATAAACAAATCCAAGCTACAAAATCGATTATCTATACACACCCAATCGAACTCAGGTTTCAATTTCACCAAACACAAACACAAACACAGAATTCGATCACCACCTTCATCGCGACCTGCAACTCCAATTCTAACCAACTTCCACTCGATTTTAATCGAAATTAACATAGGGGTTTCCATCTAGATCACCATTAGAAGGTTCCCCTAAGTTTAATTTGATTATGGTTGTGTTTTGAGCATCAAACGATTACCCCACGAGCCGCGACCTGTTCTTGAAGAGTTCAACCTCAATCGAACATCGTACGGGTAAATTACACACACATACATACTCGATACATCATGGGGAACAAAAGCCCCATGATGTCCGAAGCTATCTAAGTCGAATTCATGCTCAATTTGAGCTTTGATCGAACTAGGGCTCAAACCGAATTGAAATGGTTTGCTTGTTATTTAAAAACAAAGGAAACCATCTTCTCTCACGGCTGTGTGCCTTAGTCCACCGGTTCCATGACCATTTGCAATCCAAGAGGTCCCGGGTTCGACCCCAGGCACCTCCATTTATTTTTTGGGGCATTTTTAAGCCTTTAAAATTATGAAAAAAAATTCTAAAAATTATAAAAATGTTTTTACAAACATAAAAATTTTTTAAAACAATTTAATTATTTTTCTGGAATTTATTTTAACCTTTTATTTATTTTAGTAAATGTTTTAAATAAATAAAATTACAAATAATACAAAAAATTATTTATAAGAAAGTGGACTTTTAATAATTTAATTTATTTAAATTATTATTCAACACTAAATTACTTTTAATTTATTTAAGTAATATTTATTATTGCTTAAATCATAATTAAATACAAAAGTGTTATATTTAAATCATTTCAAATAACAATTTCATTCTTTTAATTATTTAAATAATTAAATATTTAATTAATTATCATATAATTAATTAAATAAAAATTAATTATTTGTTTATTTTTCCACACGATTAACAATAAATCAAACAGATACATAAACTGATACGTTTATTTTAAATTTTAAACATAATCATTTTCAATAAATCTATTTATTTTAAGACATACAAATTAGATAAATTATTTAAACCACCATTCAAAACCCGATGGAAACCCCAACCTATTTCCAAATTTTCACATTATTTTGATTCTAATTCGAGACACCGTTCCTTAAGATAATCATAAGGAAATCATAGGTGTTTAACCTATCACGTTCAAAATCAAATCTCATCAATCAGGTGAGTATTCATATCCCCTTTTTATATCATTTCTTATTTGGGGGAAATCATGTGATACAATATATTCAATCATGATATTCTATTGTTATTTCATTCTAAATTCAATTCAAGACATGTTATGTTATTACTTGCAATTATGTGAACATACTGTGATAAACTGGACGACAGTAAAACCCTAATTCAATCAATCAATCAATCCTGGCAACAATGTAGATCTACTGGTTTGGATAACCCACCCCATATGGCTTACGAGTGGTGATTGTGCCAGAGGCAGGAGTTAATCTATGGTGTATGTGTGGAGTCTGTTATATGCAAGTGTCAAGTCAAGGGGTTGTTATTGTGTCAGTTTATCTATATGCTTTACTATTGCAATATAAGTCTTAACGTTACCTTGTGAATTGAATTATTCTCAATCAATCAATCAATCTATATGTATACTCAAAACTGTGATTACTCACCAGCTAATTCGTTAGCTGACTTATTTTCTCACATGATTTCAGGTTAAGCAAGCTAGTGGACTTCTACTTGATCATATAAGACCCGGACTTAGACAAAACAAAAGACAATTACTATTTGTGACTTTAATTGTTGTATTTGTATCTGTTAAATTCATGTTATCCTGTAATCTGATTTTAATATTATTTTCACTATTAGACAATCATGAGTTATGAACAATCAATCATTCCCTCGTCCGCTCCGATGATTTCGCCGTCGGTCGGGGTGTGACAACACCACTCCCGACTCTTGCCACGTCCCGTGATGGACGTGGCGATCATCCGATGCAGATAACGGATGAGAGGATCTCGAATGCCGGTGACCCTGCCCTTAGTCCTCTGAAACGGACCTCCGGCAATCTAAGGCCACCACTCTCTCAATGTGCCTCCTCCATCTCAGTAATACCCTCAGTGAACAGAGGGGTAACAGTCTCCGGCTCATAATAAAGCCCCGAGACAACTGCAAACTGCTCAATGGACATCTGATGTGCATGTCCACAAAGCGTAAAAGAAATCTCCGGTCGCTCATCGTCCTCCTCCATCTCATCTGGACGAATATATGTAAATGTGGATAAAAACTCCACTACCAGCTCACGGTGGGACGGTAAGAATGCGATCTCAAAAAGACGTCTCCGCGGCGTATCGTCTCCGATAATAGCAGCAAGACGATCGCGCTCTCCTAACTCAGCAATAACCTCCCAATCTACGGCCTTTTGATGACCGATCTTCATCCGAATAAATTTGAGCACTTAGCGTGCTCAATGGAACCAGCATCAAACTGCAGCCAAGGATGCTCGGCAATATGGTCAACAACGTCAGCCTCAATCTCAGAATCGGAAGACATATCTGCACAGGTGAACAAATAGGTCAAAAATAACGTATACGTATATATATATATATATACACATACACATATATATATGTGTATATGTATATGTATATGTATATGTTATGTATATGTATATGTATATGTATATGTATATGTATATGTATATGTATATGTATATGTATGTGTATATGTATGTGTATATGTATGTGTATATGTATATGTATATGTATATGTATATGTATATGTATATGTATATGTATATGTATATGTATATGTATATGTATATGTATATGTATATGTATATGTATATGTATATGTATATGTATATGTATATGTATATGTATATGTATATGTATATATATATACATATATATGTATATGTATATGTATATGTATATGTATATGTATATGTATATGTGTATATACATATATATGCATTTGTATATATATTTTACCCTATACGCCGCGTATAGGTATATACGCCGCGTATAGGGTAGCAGCGTATGGGTCACAGGGCAACGTATAGGTCGAATCCGACCCTATACGCCGCGTATAGGACTATACGCGGCGTATAGGGACCCACGTATGGTCCACAAGTCGCGTATTGCAACACCCTATACGCTGCGTATATATCTATACGCCGCGTATAGGGTACACACCGATGTGTCTTCGTCCCCAACCAAAGAACTATACGCTGCGTATAGCCCTATACGCGGGGCTGTACCAGCGTATAGTTCTTTATAGCAGTTTTTAAATCACGCATTATGGGGCATAAAACACTACTTTAACGTTTAAATCAATGAACGATTAACATAATAATGATGTATGGACAATAATACGTACCTGGATGTTGAAAAATCGAAGATCAATACGTGTAGTATAGTGCTATACGAGAGTGTTTTTTTTTGAAGTGTGTGTAAAAAATGAGAAAATTTGAAAGATATAGTGTACCGAGGATCTATACGCCGCGTATGGGCCCATACGCGGCGTATAACTTATATTCTTTTTTAAATCGACACCGACCTATACGTGGCGTATGGACCTATACGCCCCGTATAGGTAAACTGATGTGACGTCGGTTGTCAGTCATTAATGTCTCATTAATGGTCGTACCCTATACGCCGGGCATGGGCCGCGTATGGACCCATACGCGGCGTATAGGGGGGTGTCGATTTATAAAACTGGGTGTCTGTTTATTAGGACCCTTATTTTAATATATAAATAGGGTGAAGTAGCAGTGAACTTTGTTTATAATTATATTAAAATAATGAATCAATCATTCACTCATATTGAGCTCGTGATTATGTTATTTGTTTGTAGTTAAATGTTTTTTTGTTTTCATTAAGAAACCGAGTGATATAATCACTCATGTTGAGGAGAAGAGTTGTGATTTGAGTCGTAGAAAAAAATGATTTGGATTTGGATTTGGTTTCAATTATTAAAAAAACATAAACTAACATTTTGTCGACATGATCTAGTTTAGCGTTTAGCTAGTGTTCTTTTTTTTTTTTAAGTTTTAAATGCAACAAATAAACTCTTATTAAAGAGGCGGGCAGATGTTTGAGGTCTGCAGAGTGTTTGTTTTTTTGAAGACGTTTCATTAAAAAACGTCTGCGTGACCTCTTCTTGTAGAAGAGATGGAACAATATCTTCACACCTCTTCTAACCTCTTCACTCAGCAGCTAACTCTCAAATCACAAACAAAAATCAGACCTTTAGGAAGATACACATTCCGCTTAACGTGATAGATGTAGAAGCACCAAATGAACCCAGAGACGAAGTACAGAAGTGTAGCAGCAATGTAGTTACGCAACCACCCTTGAACAACGTGTGGAAGTGGTGTCCACCATTTCTCCGGCAGCAAGCTTCCGAGCACTATCTGGTTGTACAATGTGGTCTCCTTAACGAAAAGCCCCAAGCAGTCGTCCATCAGTGAGTGAAAAATTGGGGATAATGGGGTTGTGGGTGTCGGATTCCGGCGATGGGTTCACCGGCGACGGTGTGGTGGCCGGAGATACGGTGGAGATTGGGTGGGTTGTGGGCGGAGCAGCCCCTTCGACCCCCCTTCGAGCCACCTTCGACCGCCCTCACAACAACCCCTTCGACCCCCCTTCAGCCCCCTTCGGCCCTCTCGCAGCAGCCCCCTCATGATAGTGGATGATGAAGATGATGGATGAAGATGATGGAAGAAAGAGTTTGGGAAAATGATTGGGAAAGTGAGATTGGGAAGGATGGGGTGTGTTTGTTTTATAATAATAATAATAATAAAATAATAATAATAATAATAATAATAATAACAACAACATTGCAGATGTTAAAAACAAACAGTCTTTTTCTTGCAGACTGCAGACGTTTGGTCCACCTCTTCTGCTACAGATGTCTGCAGATGTGGTCTGCAGACTGCAGACGTTTTACCTATTAAGAAACAAACAGCACCTTAGTCTCTAGTACTGAAGTAAAGCATTTGTGCATGCATATCTAGATCCTTTTTTCTAATTTTCTTTTTAATGAATAAAGAACAGTGAAAACTGAAAATCTTAATTGGTCAAATTGTGGCGTGATTTCTTTTTTTAATTTTCTATCCTGTGTTTGTAGTTTACTCTAGTAGCTTGCTACTTTCAGTTATATAAGTTTGTTTTTTGGTTGTTAAGAAAATAATGTAATATGTTTATAGAGAGAAGTTATCGTATAAATGGTTATTTTAGTAAGTTAAAGTAGCTATTGATTAAATTGAATAAACCGTGATAAGTGATTTGATAATGCACCTAATAGAAAGTTATTTATGTGTGAAGAGTTAACCGATGAAATGTAAATAGATAGTTAAATAAAGATAGTTTTCACTATTCCATTTTACATATTTTATAAAACATTCACGTCCTATTTCTTATGCTTCATCTTATAATTTAACTTAAAAAAACATATATTCATAAAATTTATTTATTATTTTAAACTTCTTCGCATCTCTTTCCTTATAAATCAAAATAATGTTTGTTTATTTTTTCATAAATCATTGTTTTTTTTGTTTACTCACAAAAATTATATAAAATAAGGGATGTGTAGTGGCTCGTTAAACATATAAAATGAGAAACTAGTCCATATTTTAAGGAATGAAATGAAATGCTAAACTGTATTAAGAACATATATTTTTTTAAATTGCATGGATATGATTACTTTACTTTTTAAATAAAATCTAAATTTTATACATGTAATTTGATATAGGTCTTGCAATATTAATTTAGAAAATGACATTTTTAACATTATAATATATATCAAAACAGGAGGTCGACGGTTACAGTACCACCGTACCTCCTTTTATGAACAGAGTACAACTAACTTTGACGCCACATATCTTCTTTCTTGTCAGACTCTCGTTATCGAACTTGTAATGTCATTGCTACAGTCATCGCCTGTTGGGAAATTTTGTTGACCGAAGGAAAATCTGAGAGTCACGAAAAACGTTTTCAGATCAAATTTATTTGTGGTTCACCCAAATAATCTGACCGGATAAAACTCAGATTCGAGACAAGAATTTTGTATGTCATTTTAGAGAGAAAATTGAACCAAAGAAGAAAAAAAATGATCAGAATCCAACTGCATATACGGCAGTTTACTTGGGAGTGGATAACTGCCAAAGCAGTTTAGGGAATAAATTTAAATTCGAATTATTAAACAAAACATATATTAATTGTGACATAAAAATCACAGAAATTTAATAAAATTAAATTTCGTGTGCATTTTCTATAAAGCAATATATGTCCAAAATAAAAAATTTCCAAGCTGACCTGGCAGCTCGACCCCAGCCAGGGGCTTTGCCCCTTGGACCCCACCAGGGGCTGCCGCCCTTGGACCCCGCTATCAGGGCGCTGCCCCCGGACCCCAGCCAAGGGGGCGTTGCCCCCTTGGAACCCCCATTAACATATTATAACAAGATCAAGATAAGTGTGCACCCCACACCCGACTTATCATGATTCATATTACAATTAACTTGATCAACAAGTTAATCCAATTACACGAAAATAGCCAACATCGCCAACGCTGTAATGGAAGCAAAGATGAGCAATGGTGACGTCGATAGATGAACATAGTATTTAGAGCATCAAAGGATTTACAATGAGTCAAAGTAAAAAAAGTTTATACACAATTTATTAGTGTGACAAATTTTTAAAATCATATACGCTATTATATAGGTTTTGATGCACAAGTATATATAATGATGAGTTGGATCATTATAACGACACATCACAATCATTACGATAACGAGTCAAACTTTTTAAGTATAAGACACTGTTGTTATGGGTTTTAACCAACATGTTTTTAACAATATGCCTACCAGTTGCAATTGAGGTTCGATTTACTATTTTAACGTGTTTTGTTGTGCAATTTTGTAGTGATCAAAATTTGTAAAATTTTGTTCAATGTTTGGATGAGTTTTGATAATGCATGTGAAGGGAAGCTAGAACATTACAACGATGTATCCAACTTTGTAAAATTTTGATTCATCGTTGCAAATGACTTTTAGTGCACCCATATGTTATATAACACTATGCCAGACACATTTAACGTGGTGCCCAGTTTTACATGGTTTCTTTATTGTAACTAGGTTTTTTTTCCTGACACGCATTGCGCGAAAAATTCATCACGATCTCAAATATAAAGAACGAATACAATAACACATCGTAATGGCGGTTATTTCAACGTAATACCCTAATGCATCAAGAAAGACACAAAAATATATCACAACAGCCGTTATACCGTTATAGAACTGTAACATCTACTCGTCGTAAAAGTGAGCCTCACTCTCCATAAAACTCAAAAGTGCAGTTTGTCATAAAAGTCATACTCTTCGTAAATATAATGCAAAAAAACTTAATTTTGAATACAACTACGTTTTCAACAAACTTATATGGAAACATTGATAAAAAAAACTAAAGAAAAACATAAATTCTGTTTTTATTAAAGTATGAAAGAAAGTTATTAAGAAACAAAAATTATTAGAAAATTAAAACATTAAATATACTATAAGGGTCATAATAAAAACTTAAAAAAAAGAAAAAGAAAACTAGTACGTGTCAAAAATATAATGGATGGTACCATTATATAAATTGGTTTTTTAATTATATAAAATAAGGAGTTTGGTGGCCAATATTAAAGATGCTAAAACTTTATTATAGCTAATGTTGTGTTATTATATAAATAGATAATTATTTATATCTTCTAATACACGTGTGTATAATGGTACATTGAACTTGTTAAAATCATGATGTGAGTATTTCAACCAAAATGCAAGAACACAATAATCCTTAAAGAAGTACATTTGAATACAAAGTTACTTCCGTTTAATTTTTTAGAGTAAATCTCGATTTTGGTCCCTGTGTTTTGCAAATTGACTCCACTTGAGTACCAACGTTTATTTTGTCTCCATTTGAGTACCAAAGATTGAAAAAGTTCTCTGTTTCAGTCCAAATTTCTAACGGTGTTAACATTTTCTGTTAAATTTTGTAAAAAGACCAAAATACCCCTAAGGGCTATAAAAATATCACCATCTCCACCAAACACCACATACCACCACCACCACCACACACCACCGCCACCACACAACACCGCCACCACACACCACCGCCACCACACACCACCGCCACCACACCACCAACCACAACACAAACGGGTCGGATCTCGGGTCTAGAACACAAAAACGCCTTGATCCACTGACCCATCTGCTTATTCTGTTGGTCAAGCGGGTTGCCCCTGAACCGATTGTCGTTGCCGGAGCCTGTGTCCGGCGGCGGTTGCAGCGACAGAGATCTTGGCGACGGTGATGAGAGGGTGGTCGGTGAAGGTGGTGGGGACGGAGAAAGTGAGGTGTGAGGGGATGACGAGGGTGACGTTGAAGTTGTGGTGTGAGATGTTGCGGAAGAGCTCCATTCATGGGTTGAGGTGACCTAGGCCGAAGAATGGGAGAACGAAGATGTCACCGGAAGTCGCCATTGATGAAGATTCGAGCTTTCATTTCTTGACGTGAGTTTGGTTATCCATGGGGTTTTGCTGTGAATTTATAGAAACAGAGGGTGTGATTTATTATATATGAAAGGATTTAAATTATTGATGATATTATGTGATGGAAAATTGGGCCAGGAGAACCCAGAGCGATGTGATGATCAAGGCGTTTTTGTGTTCTTGATAAGAACATTTTGAAGGAGGTTGACAAATTGGGGGAAATTGAAATCATTGAAGCGATTAAACAAGATTATATGATTACAGATTCGCAGTTTTTGAATGAAGATCACTGTGGTGGATCTTGCTGTTTGACCGCCATAATCAGGGATAACAACCTTGTGGTGTCGAATGTGGGCGACTGTCGCGCGGTGGTGAGCATTGGCGGGGCTGCTGCGGCCCTCACCGACGATCACCGCCCCTCGACTTCAATATTCTAGAAGGGAGTGGCCTGAGGGTGGAGTGTGCCAGCGGTGGTGTGTGGTGGCGGTGGTGTGTTGTGGCGGTGGTGTGTGGTGGCGGTGGTGTGTGGTGGCGGTGGTGTGTGGTGGCGGTGGTGTGTGGTGGCGGTGGTGTGTGGTGGCGGTGGTGGTATGTGGTGTGTAGGAGATGGTGATATTTTTATAGCCCTAGGGGTATTTTCGTCTTTTTCAAAAAAATTTAACAGAAAATGTTAACACCGTTAGTCAAAAGGACTGAAACAGACAACTTTTTTAAAATTTAGTACTCAAACAGACAACTTTTTTAAAGTTTGGTACTCAAATGGAGACAAAATAAACGTTGGTACTCAAGTGGAGTCAATTTGCAAAACACAGGGACCAAAACCGAGATTTACTCAATTTTTTAAGAGTAAATTACTATTTTGATCCATGTGGTTTGGTCATTTTAACTATCTAAGTTCAAAAATGAATTTTATCACAAATCAAGCCCTATGATTTGTATTATATAACACTTTTACTCCATGACACTAACAGAGTTAGATTTTCCAGTTAGTTTATAATAAAATGATCAAAATACATTTGGACTGCAGTTGTTATTTTTAATAACCTCAGGGACTAAAAACGTTATACTCTATCACACAAACATATTATATGTTATATATCATATATATTATATACACGAAATGTTTTTTTTTTTTTTTAAAGTTTTTTAAATTTTAATTTTATATCGCTCAGTTTTGAACATTGTATTTAAACCATTCATCTAAATTAACGGAAAATTTAAAACTGTCTGGCTTATTATACTTGTTATTTAAATTGTTAAGATTACTAAAACGTTATTTTAATCTATTTGTTTTATTTAAACCGCAAAGTCTTTTTAACTGTTATTTTATTTAAATGTTTTTTAATCGTTCAATTCTATTAAGCTTCATTTTTAAATTTTTTTGTATTTATACATATTTTTAAGTATTTGGCTTATTTAAACGTAATTTTATCCCGTTCTTTATTTGAACGTCTTTTTACTATTCGTTTATTAAAAAGCTTTCTTTTTAAACTGTTGGGTCATTATAAGGCCGGTGCAACCAAAACCACTTCACATAGTCATTTTGGTGCTACATTCAAAAAGGCTTCCGAAGCTAAGTATGAGATCTTCCAAAGTCTGAAGAAAGAACTGAAGACAAAGTTTGAAGACTTCCGAAGACAAAGTCTGAAGACTTCCGAAGACAAAGTCTGAAGAAATAACTGAAGACAAAGTCTGAAGACTTCCGAAGACAAAGTCTGAAGACTTCCGAAGACAAAGTCTGAAGACTTTCGAAGACAAAGTCTGAAGACTTCCGAAGACAAAGTCTGAAGAAAGAACTGAAGACCAAGTCTCCTTCCGAAGACAAAGAAGACTCCAAGCCTCGGAAGAAGCAGTCTTCCGAAGTATAAGTGGCTTCGGAAGAAGTTATTCTTCCGAAGAAATTTATTCTTCGGAAGACATTGCTATGTCCAGTAGATATAAGTATGGTCTCTGACAGTCCGCTGCAGACCTCTGTTACAGCATGGCCTCTTCCTAAAAGAACCATGCTGTTGACCATACTTTATTCTACTGTATACCTTTTTATGATAGTACATGTTATCAACTTTAGTTGATGACAAAAGGTAAGTCAGGGACATGTCCTGACTACCAAATCTCAGGCAAAAAGTCTCAGACACCTCACCTATAGTCTTGTAGTATAGATGTTTGGTTAGAGGTTTCCAGCTGGTATCAAAGTATATCCGGCTGTAGGTAGTATTATATATATCTTCTCTTTGTAACTCACTAGGAAGAGAGATTGAGTCTAAGAGTCTTGTAATCCTTTGAGTTGAGAAGCAATATATAAAAGTACCTTGAAAATTTACATCCTGTGTTTATTTACTGCTTGTTACTTGTTATATTGTGATCAACTTTTCATAGACTCTTTCTGAGTGTCGTTCAAGGTGAGTTTGAGAGAAAAACCACTTGTTGAGTGACCAACATACGATCCTGCATAAACCAACCTTTTAAAATTATTTAACTATTTAACTAATATGTGTATATGTATAAAAGGTTTTTATTTTTATTTTTAAGTTTTAGAAATATATTTTAAAACTGTTTGAAGATGAGTTAAATATATCTTCAAACCGTTCGTCATTAATATCTTTCGGCTTTTTAAAAGCATTTTTTATAATTGTTTTGCATTTTAAATTTATTTTTTAATCGTTCGTGTTACTTAAATGGCTTCTAAAATCTCTTGGTTTTTCAGATGTTTTATTTAAATGTCTTTTTAAATCATTCAACTAATTAAACTTCTTTCTAAATTTGTTTACCTTATTTAAACGTCTTTTTCAAATCGATTGGTTATTCAAACGCACAATTAAAGTAAAAAGTTGAAATAAACCCTAAACACGGATAATTTTAATATTATAAAAGCCCTATTTGTAATAATCAAAACTCAAGTTAATCCTTAAAATAATATAAATAACATAAATTTATAAATCACTTTCAAGTCAACTTGAATAAAAAATAGCAAAAAAATCAAAAAGAGAAATAAGATGTTCTAATAAAATGAATTGTTTAAAAACGAATAGTAAAAAGACGTTTAAATAAAAATAAACACATTTTGTGTGTATATAATATATAATATATATATATATATATATATTTAAACTACATATAATATATAGTATGTTTGTGTGAGAGAGTAAATTACGTTTTTGGTCTCCGAGGTTATTAAAAATAATCATTTCAGTCCAAGGGCATTTTCATCATTTTTTTTATTAGTTACTAACTAAAAAATCTAACTTTGTTAGTGTATTAGACTGAAAGGGTTATAGAATACAAACCATAGGACCTGATTTGTTAGAAAATTTCTTTTTAGAGTTAAATGGTTAAAATTACCAAACCACAATGATCAAAATAGTAATTTACTATTTTTCAAAATACACATGAACCAAGCATATTTACTTCCTTTAATTATGTAATTGATTGCTAATTAATGGAACTTTTAAAAACACGTTATTGCATATCTTGTGAGCATTATGTTGTCCAAAAGCAATGGAGCTAAAAGTTAAAAAGAGAGCACAATTCACACATACATATGTATTTATGAAAATATTAAAATAAAGTGATAAATGTTGTTCAATAAAATAAACATTCAAATTCTGTTTAAATCAATCTAAAAGTGTACAAATCATACAGTCTAATCCAAATTATCTAATTATACAATTTGTCACGCTAACTTACTTATAAATAAGATTAATGATGCTAACAATAGTGATTATACTTTTTTTATTTAATAACTAAGAGGTTAGAATTTAGTGTTTATACTCAGTCAGATATGGGTCGTGACATTTATCTGATCATATTCCTATATTTTTGGAAATTTCGAAATATACAAGTAATACAATAAACACAAAAATGGTATGCAAAATAATTGAGTTACCTGATGGGATACAATATTATTGTGCCCACATGGTTTTGTTTGAGCTAACGACAAGTTCTTGTGGGTACCCCTCACATGTTTGCTCTAAAAAAGCAACCAAAACTCGTCGTTTTAACTTTTATAGATGTTAACTGTTTTATGGTTGATACATATATTTGTTTCTTTTCATAAATATTCAATGTGACACACTTAAGACCTTTAACTTGGGACCTTGGGCGCTTAAGATCATGTATGGTATCCAATGGCTATACTATATTTTTTTTTGAACGGCCAACGAATAATTTTTAAGCCCGGTCACCCGGGTAAATCCATTGGCGAAAGGCCACCCACGCTCGTGAATACAGACAGTGCTGGTGACCCGGCTCGCCACCATTTCAAGGGAAACCCACCACACAAAGGTCCACTGTGGTAAAACTTTTATCCCACTTGTAGCATATTGCACCTAGTGAGACTCCAACTCAATGACCTCCAATTTAGAAAGTCATAAAGTGTCTCCTCCTAAATCAGTTGATCTAAGACTCATTGGCGCTATACTATAGTATATAAACAAACAAACAAACATACCCAGTGTATCCCGCTGAAGAGCAGGGTCTGGGAGGGGTATATGGTGGCAAGTCTTTCCTCTATCTTGAAAGATAGAGAGACCGCTTCCGAAGAGACCCCGACTCGTTAACAAAGGCAATAACAATAACAATCATAATACAAAGCATACAACACAAAGATAGATATCACATGAAGAATTAGATAATGCGCTCATAAAAAAACGGCATGTAACACCCAAAAAGGGTAGATGAGGAAAACTACACCTAACGTGTGGGGTCCGGCCATATGTCACCGTATACCCTTCCCACTCACAAAACCCACTAAAAGTCCTTAATTTTAATTCTACGCCTCCACTCACTTCTATCCTCGATCATGTTCTCAGAAAGATGCAAGTCTATCATATCCCTCCTAATAACCTCGTCCCAAGTCAATCTAGGTCTACCTCTACTCCTCCTACCCTCTAAGCTGATGTTCTCTACTGCTCGGACAAGTGCTGCCATCGTTCTCCTCTTCACGTGCCCAAACCATCTTAATCTTCCCTCTCTTATTTTTTCTGTGATACAAGCCACCTCTAGCCTCTGGCGAAAGACGTCGTTTCTTATCCGATCCAATCTTGTGTGTCCACACATCCACCTCAGCATTCGTATTTCTGCGACCTCTATTTGTCTCTCGTGCGATTTCTTTATGGCCCAACAGTCTGTGCCGTATAACATAGCTGGACGTACTGCCACTCTGTATAGTTTTCCCTTTAGTTTTGCTGGGAACCTCTTATCACACAAAATCCCTGATGCTGCTCTCCGCTTGCACCATCCTGATTGTACACGGTGTGCTACATTGCTATGTATCTCTCCATCTTCCTGTACGTACGAGCCAAGGTATTTGAACCTAGACGTCCGGGGGACCGCCATGCCCTGGATACTGATTTGGGTGTCCTCTTCGGCCTCACCACTAAAGTTACAATGCATGTATTCTGTCTTAAAGCGACTTATCCTTAAGCCCCTGCGTTCTAGTGCTGCTCTCCACTGTTCTAATCTCTCGTTAAGCACCGTCTTAGATTCTGATATTAAGACAATATCATCCGCAAACAGCATACACCATGGGACTGGCTCTTGTATAGACTTGGTCATCTCGTCCAACACTACTGTAAAGAGGAATGGGCTCAATGCCGATCCTTGGTGGAGTCCTACTTCCGCCGGGAAGTAGTCTGTGTCTCCGACAGGTGCTCGTACACACGTTTTTGCCTCGTCATACATATCCTTTATGTTTGAAGAAAACTAATATTATGTTTGAAGAAAACTTAATTAAAAAGTAGATAGACTAAATTATAAATTTCATCTTTTATGTTTTTGATGAAAATTATGGAATGGGTCCTTTTGAAAATTGACTTTCACTCAATGTCCTTTTTATAAAAAGTTCTTACGTGATTCGTCATTTTTACTAATTGGGGTTAAATAATTCCGTTAAGTCAAGGACATTATTGTCATTTTATTCATAACGGACTACTAGTGTTAAAGTTTTTTTATTCTACAATTGTATTCATTTTTTTCTTTTATTATTTTATTAATTGATTATTTAGGTTATTTATTTTATATAATATATATTATTTAATTTATTTATTTTTATTATATATTTTTCATTATATATATATATATATATATGTAACACATAAAATACCACTAATTTTATTAAACCTTTAACTCTAATTAAATAGTTTTAATTAATTTAAAGTCATTTTTTAAACATCTAGCTTTCTAACGGCTATATTTAAAAAAACATCATAATGTATTATTCATCTCATTTATCTTTATTTTTTTTAAAAAACCCTAAATGGCATATCGATGTGATAATATTTTCTAATCACGTTTATAGTAGTCATTTTGATCCATTAAAGATGACTTGACACATAAAGATGCTAATTGAAGCCCTTAATTTACCAAGAAATTAACATCTACAAGCACCCGTTTAATTCTTTGTTTGTGTAATTTGGTTTTTTTAATGTAATTTTAATTTTTAGTATATTTAATTCTTAGTTTGTGTAATTTAGAAATGAATTGTTAAATTTCATTTTTAGTTAAAATGATAGCATACTTATAGATAATATCACAAAATCATAACCCTAAACTAACGATTTTTGAATAAAATTAGCATCCAAAACTTAAACTAAGGAAATAAAATACTTCAATCATGTGAAAGACTGAATAAACTTTTTCAACAGATAAATAAAAGAAGTTGATCATAATATTGATCGTAGATATTTAAAACGAATTTTAATAAAAAAATTATTTCGGTTGTAAAAATTAAAAGAGACTACATGAAGTTTCAAAAAAAGTTAAATAGTGTTTGCAAAAATGGTCAACGATCATTAGAGCAATAAAAATATAAGTCAATCACAAATAAACGAGAAAAGAGTAAGTAAAAAGTAAGTATATAAAATAAAACAATTAAATTAGTTTAAAATGATAAAAGTAATAATTCTAATCAAAGAAATGAAAATAAATAAATTTTATTAAAAATTTATTTCAATCTGTAATAGTATTTTTAATATAAACCATAACCCAAACTATTTAACACAGTTAAATATTTTATAACAAAATGGTATTAAAATCTTTATACCATAAGCCAAACTATTTAGCAAAATTAAAAATTTTATACTAAAATGGTACTAAAATCTTTATACCATAAGCCAAACTATTATAATTTTTTTAAATTAAAATGGTAAAAAAAGCGATAGTAAAATAAAACTGATTACTAGTTTAAATTATATAACATAAAAAACATATATTTTTAACCCTCTAATTTATATTCGTACAATTAGAAAAGTAGATAAATAAATTTTAAAACAAAAAATATATATAATAAATTAAAAAACTATTAATAAAATATATTTTATAAAAAAATTAAAAATAATTAAGTAATAATATTTAAGATTATAAAATAAAAGTGTATTAAAAAAGATAATGTAGATAAAATAAAAACATAAAAAAAAAAGAGAAGTAAAAAATTACAGATTTCATCCTATAAGTAATACGGCAAAGCGGTCTTTACACAAAACCAAAACTAGCAAAAAAAGTTAACTTTTGTTAGTTGAAATGATATAAAATGTGATAAGTTTCAAATAAAGAACGCTCAGTGTAATTATGAAAGTTTAAGGACACAATCTATAATTTTAAACATAATTAAAGGATAAAATTTATAATTTACTCAAGTAGATATATTACAAATATTATGTTCAAGTAAAAAATTCTTTAAGTCTATGGTGCGGGCGCAAGTGTGAAAAATTAAATTATCTCTTTTTTCGATGCCAAGATCATTTGTTCAAATGGGATTCACTAAAATAGTCATAACTTAGGCCAGAAGTTTTTGTTTGGGCCTGCGACCGGTCGAAACGACCGTTGGACCGTAGCGCACTAAAATGGTCACAACTTGGTCATCGCTTTGGCCTAAAAATGACTTATTCTATGAGTTTTTGTACTTTTTATAATTTTTTTAATTTTTATTCGACTTTGTTTGTGGCCCAGTTTTTGGCTCGCTTATGTTTTGAGGCACATACGATTTTTACTTCTTTTTTATACTAATGTAATCTTTGGGAAATGATCAATTTTAGAGTTATGAAAAATTAATTTTCTCACTATCATAAAATGTGTGTTAGTGTGTGATATTCTGATTGTCAACATTATTTATGAATTAACGATAATTAGAAGAACTGTTTCTTGTATTCTTTAAAATAAACAGGTTCAATTGGTTATTTTTTGCTTCCGCCTATATTAGTATATGAAGCATTATAGGTTTAGTATGTGTCTTTTTTATTATTTTCAAGTGTGAGGTCATTTTAATCATTAGGTCAATATATTTTAGATCATTGTGTCAATATTTTCATCGTGATGTTATATGTATTTATCGTGTTATTTTATTCTTATGTTTTACATGTTAGAATACACAATAGTGTTATTCGCTAAAATGTTTTTCTTAACTTGTTATTCTAGAAAAAACACAATAGGAGGTTCATTTCACTAGCATTGTGGTTTTTTCTAATCAAAAGTTTGGTTAACTCGTTGAACCTTTTGTCCATGAGAAACGATGCTTGTTGAATCATGCACTTAGCGTATAGGAGGTCCATTTCACCAGTAATCTCCGGTATTACTTCAGCCTTAGTTGAATGTTGTTTGGATAGCTCTCTATATGAGTTTTCTTTCTTGATCGTTGCATTTATAGCAAGTAGGTCTAATCTAGGTATGTATGCCTATTTGAATAGATATTGATATAACATGATCAAAATTCACAAGGTATAAAAAGTTTGTTACATTATTAGACATAATTCATGACGGTAGAGAAGGGTAGCTTGTAACTAAGGTTCATTGTGGATTTCAATTTGATTACCTAATCAATCAAATCTTTCATGCCACATTTATTACCACATCAAAAGTAATTTGCACATATCCATAAGTTTGTATTGGAAAAATGATAAAGTAAGTTTCTCACAAAGCGTATTGAGCACAATCATCATCTACTCAATCATCATCTACTCAATATCATCTGCTAGAGTATTGTTTTCTAAATGGGATTATAAAGTAAGTTTCTCACAAAGCCTGTTGAGCACAATCATCATCTACTAGAGTATTGTTTTCTAAAATAGGATGGAAATGATTGTCATCGGATAACAAGGCCGCGAAATAGAATGGTCATTAAATAAGCAAAAACGTTAACTAATGTAGAATTTCTAGACATATGGTTATAATTGGTCATGTTTATCTAAGCCGAAGGGACAATGATCCCTAAATGGCCGAGTTTGTTAGACATTTCTTTTAATTTATATTTTATATGGAGACTAGTGGGTAGTTGATTTTATCTGATATTTTTTTATTAAATTGCTTGTGGTATTGAGAGCAGCGTTGGGGATTTTATGTGACAAGAGGTTCCCAACAAAATTAAAAGGAAAGTTCTATAGAGTAGCAGTAAGACCTGTTATGTTATACGAAACAAATTGTTGGGCCACGGAGAAGTCACAAGGGCGGAAGATGGAGGTCGTAGAGATGAGAATGCTGAGATGGATGTGCGGGCACACAGGGATGGATCAGATAAGGAGGAACATGTTCCGACAGAGATTAGGGGTGGCATGCATCACTGACAAAATTCAGGAATGGAGATTGAGATGGTTTGGACACGTGAAGAGGAGACAGATGACAACACCGGTTAGAATTGTAGATAACATTGTCTTAGATTGTAGGAGGGGTAGAGGAAGACCAAAGCTGACTTGGGAGGAGTTGATTAGGCGAGACATATTAGAGTTGCACCTCTCCGAGCACATGATCGAGGATAGAAGTGATTTGAGACGTAGAATTAAGGTTAAAGACTGTTTGTGGGAATCGGTTAAGATAGTGCAGGCTTATGACATAGGTAGACTCTCATTTTCCTTTATATATAAAGTGCTAATACAATATTAGGAATAGTAGCTTTCAGGGCAATAATAGAGCAAAGAAATTAAGAGGGTTGTTATTGAATGTGTGATTTTTATTTTAAAAGTTTGTCTGCCTTTTGTTCATTGCCTGAGATGTGTCTGTGGGTCTATACGTCGTTGTGTTTTGCTAAACTATAATTTAAAATATACGAAATGTGCATCTAATCTTGTGGTTCTTTTTCATTTTAAGCCGGGGGTCTCATTGGAAGCGGTCTCTCTATCCTAAAAAATAAAGGTAAGATTTACCATCATCTAACCCTCCCAGACCCTGCTTCTAGTAGAATTTATTGGGTATGTTGTTGTTGTTGCTGGATGTGGTATTGAGACTAGCCGGAGGTCCAACATATTTGACATGTTTATTTTAATACGTATTGAAATTGCATTTAAACTTTTGTTAGTATTGAATTCAATATTTGAAGCTACAATTCTTACAAACAATCTGAACAATTAAATTTCATTTTACTTGAACTTAATTTAACTGAATTAGGTGACTTTGTTCTCACACGGTCAATTAAGTTCTCGGGTTAATCTGCGTTATATACACATGAAACTTACATGTATAAGCTCAGATATGATCATACGAACCATTACGAACCGTTAGATCTTTTAAGGAAAAAGAAATCCAATAAGATAATTATATTGAGCCCAAATAAAAATTTTTATTCTATACAAATTTAATTGAATTGTTCATATTAATTAGATGATCATATTTCCTAAAATTTGGGTGTAGGTTGAGTTAAATGAAAAAGTTATTTGAAGTTATAGTGGTGAAACTTTTTTTTAGAAAAATATTAGAATAACTAGTGTTTATCAATCGCGCGCGTTGCGCGCGTGATGGCTGGTTTTAAACAATTTTTTGAAATTTGATAACTTAGGGCTCATACCACTCAGACCACTGTAAGCTGATGATGATGGGATTCTCCGCCATGAATGATTATGGATAGATTATAGAGACACAAACTTGGATGTCAAGACTGATCTGATTACGTGAGAATACTTGCATTCCCAACCGCTACTGTAAGATAATTTTGCCAAATGCCCAAATAAATTACAGTTATATTCACTCCTGATGAACTTCAGAGCAAGATCAACTTACTTGAACAAATAAGTAAATAACTTGGGTTCAAAAGTTTAATTCGTAAAACTTGAAAATGTAGTATGTACTAAATAACTTTGGTTGCAAGTTTTAATTTATGTCTATTGCTTGTCAAACCAGTAAACCAGACACACATTTAATGGTACTGTCCGATAATGCTTAGATCAAACTTATGTAGTTATGTCAAGGTTAGCATTACATCCTAAAGCTCCTAAAATAGCTAAACCTTAACTTCTTAAGTGAACAGAACGTCATGAGAAATATGTCTCCTACCTTTTTAAAAGCAAGAAGTCTCCTCTTCGGCCTTGCATATCTGCTACACTATATAGAAAACATGGTACACTGATCTAGATTCATCCTAATGGCTTTCACCAATGCAGCCCCCTAAGCTCACCAAATCACATAACTCTGAAACCACAAGCAAATCGATAAATATAAAACAAACTACTGCAAACTATAGGACCCCAGATATAGCACCATCAAACGCAATATACAACATCATTATCATATACAAAATAGGACTATAGAACAAATCACGTACCGATCACTGCTGCTGCTGTTGCTGAGAGTTGGGTGGAGGCGGCATACCCGGGCGAGGAGGTCCAACACAGGCACCTGCCCACCAGGAGGAGGCATCCCCGGTCGAACCGGCGGTGGCGGTCCAGGCATCCCAGGGCGCGGAGCTCCACCAGGCGGAGGCGGACCCCTCATCATCTGCGGCGGAGGAGCCATCGGCCTCTGCCCATACTGCCCCGGCGGAGGCACCGGATACTGCCCAGGATGCCGCTGAGCAACTGAGGCGGCATCTGCGGTGGAGGTCCGCGTGGCATCTGCGGCGGAGGCCCCTGCCCAGGGTACGACATGACTTGGTCACATCGAGAATATCAGCCACCACCTGAAACAGAAGTCCGATCGATCTTGCGAACCGCCGGAGCTTCTCGATCTCTCCGTCCGACGCTCCGCCGACGATGGCGCCGAGCATGACGGAGCCCTCCAGCAACGCCGCCGTCTTGTGCAGGTGAATGAACTCCAAATGCTCGATTCCGACGTCGGCACCTTCGGAGGATATGACCACCACCTGACCGGCGACGAGCCCTTCGGACCCGATGCACTTCGCTAATTCGCCGATGGCTCGGAGGAGAAGAATATCATCTTGGTAAGGCGATGGAGGTGGTGCTGATGAGGGTGAAATTCCCAATATCCCCTTAATTTACTATTCATTTACTGTTCATTCCACTTACTTTTTAAATATACTAGGTTTTATATCAGGACGCGCGTTGCGCGTCTTAAGAACGGGAGAACCCGAGGCTCAGACAACCTAGCATCATAGCCACAACTTAACTGTTACACCAAACAACATCACATCACCAACCGATCATCTAATGCTCAGTGTAGGCTCAAAACTGCTATCGGTACCTAGGACCCGATAGCTTACGGCGGTTAAAAATCCGATCACAACACCACACAACGGTATAATCAGGAACAGATGGTTCAGAAATTATGTGTCGTGGCTGCAAAAGATCAGTTGCCCCGCCAAAACGACACCAACTTTTTCATATCATCACAACCCTTAAACCGTTCGGCCTCGGATGAATCGCATCATCACTGACCCAACCATTGGATTCAGCAACCCAAACAATCACCGTGACCATTAGCACCTACATCATCGCCCAACATATATCACAGATCAAAGACAAACTAAAAGATGAAACAGGTCTCAGATGAGGAAAAACCCAACATTATTGACTAAAAACATCAATTTTATGTCTCAGATGAACGCTATGTCACCATCATCGACAAATCACATCAGTATAGCCACTGGCGGCAGCAAGCACCACCATCAACGCATGCACGCCACGGCGGTGGGTGCCGCTTCGGGAAACCCTAAAAGGGTAATGGAGACACTATTAAGAGTCGAGGGTACCCGGAGATCCGGCCGACAGGACCACCACCTCCACCACCACCAGAAAGGCATTGTTCTTTCTATTAAACCTCAGATCCATAGATCTTAAGCCCTACCGGAAGACTTCCGACAAGACACGGCAGCGAGGGGAGGACATGGACGACAAGGCGGCCGCCACCTACACCAACACCCGCAAGAATTGTAACTACCACAGCCAAACTATGAATTTAGATAAATCATCAACAAACACAAGAGATTTTTGTGAATAGAAACAATTCATAAGCTTTGAGGATATAATATATCTTAACAGGAGTTTGAAAATTTACCAATCGGATTGAAATAAACTCCAAATCAATTAAGATATATGAAACTCATTAGCAAGTACTTGTCAACAACTAAAGATGAAACCTTTGCTGAATATAGGCAGTCAAAAGCCATGATTTACGACAATTGATGAACAAATACAACCAACAATCAATAATTGTCTTAATTACCATAAACAATAGGATTTTACCCTTTTGTTTCTAATCTATAGTAAGGTCTTAGGGGACGTTTGAAGGTGCATAAACCTTAAGAATTAAAATCAATCAATAAACATAATTATAGCATACAATATTGTGAGCCTATAACAAAAGCAAGAGTGTTTAATAACAAACACAGCCCACAAGCTACATTTGCATTAATTATTGTAAACGAGCTCGAATCATTAACAATTTGATGGAAATTGCCCAATTTCCCATAAGCATACCCAACCAAGTTCACCTAATTCTATATAGGCCAAGCTCAAATGAACCCTTAATACTAAAATCAATCAGCACAACCCAATTCAAGAAACTCAAGGAACATACAGAATCAGAAAAGGCTATAATTGCATCATTCCTGCAAACAAACATGATCACACCCATCTCAATTTGGTTTATTCACCCAATCAACAAGCCCTAAAAGTCTCAAAATCAATCCTGCACAAACTTTCTTTTATTTTTATGCTAATTGACCGAGTAAATCCATGTAAACCCTAAATCCCAGATACCCAAATAATCAAGAAACATAAAATTAACAAAAAAAAAACTTCAACTTTCTCCCAGAATCAAGAACTGATCATAAAAGAAATCAAGTATGAAAAGACTAACCATAGCATACAAATTGGTGAACCCATTTACAAGAGTCGGCGATTTTGTGAATCTCTGTTGAAAAGCATCGCTGAGATTGTGAGCTGGATCGGTTGAGATGATAAGAACAGAGGATCTAACAGAAGCCAAAAGAATTGAAAGAATAGAGCTGCAAGTAGTCTTGCCAACACCCACCCTTGATAAGAGTAAATTTACTCACCTACACATCGCTGTAGAAAATAGGGTTATAACCGATTAAGGAGGACGAAAGCCACAACCTTCAAACACAGAGAAAGCACACATGAAACGGAAACCGCAGGATAGCAAAATCGGAACATCACGCAACCACAAACATAAGTAGCAAAATCGGAGGCGGTCCGGCAGGAGGGAGAAGCGTGGGTGTTTTTCGACGAGCTTGTTGGCGTGGTGGACGCGGTGGTCGCAGGCGGAGCACAGGGCGGCCTCGTCGGCGGAGCAGTAGACCGTCGCCGTGTCTTTGTTGCAGACGTCGCACTGGATCTTCATGAGACGGGGATCTGGAGGCACTTCGAAGTGAGAATCGATTGAAAGAGATGAGAGATGCGGGTTCGGGGCGTCGGTTGGAGATTGGGGATGGTGAGACTGTTCATACTGTTCATTTCCAATCTTTATTAACATATATGTTAATATGATCAACAAGTTAAACATAAGGATATTAAATCAATAAGAAAAATGTTCATTCAATCCAAAACTTTCTATTATTAGAATTTTTAGACCTTTAATATATTAGGCTTAAAAACTCAATAACTAAAATCAATTTTACCTATCACGAAAAAGTGATTAGTACAACATTAAATGATGAATATAACTTTTAGTAAAACCAAAAGCTCTTGTACTAAAACGCGTAACACTTTATGCATGAGAAATCAATATAAATATGTCCAAAAAGCATAAGTATGTTTCACCGTTTCAATACTAAAGTGTCAAATTCATTTAAACTTTTTCACAGTGAGTTTTATTTCATCTTTTTTATTAAACATAAAAGTTTGTTTGTATTTAACTTTTTAATACGAATAAGATACATAGTAATAACCTTATAAAATATAATTCAAGATATTTGTTGTAAAAAAATAACACCTTAAAAACTTATTATAGCTTAATTAATATACAAACATATATCATTTACCGAGAGTCTAAAAATAATTTGACATATCAAATGACTTTTAATGTACCCATAAAAAAAGATATATATATATATATATATATATATATATATATATATATATATGTATGTATGGGGAGGTTCCACTAAAAAATATTTTGCCTAAGAAGACTAAGAAGAAATGAGATGGTGACATGTGGCAAAACAAGAAAATAGGATTAAAGGGTATTTTGGCCTATTAATAATTTTGTGATGTTTTATGAAATCCAGCACAACCTTGTGTTGTTTTATGAATCCAGCACAACGTTGTGCTGTTTTATGAAATCCAGCGCAACCCTGTGCTGTTTTATGAAATCCAGCGCAACCCTGTGCTGTTTTATGAAATCCAGCGCAACCCTGTGCTGTTTTATGAAATCCAGCACAACCCTGTGCTGTTTTATGAAATACAGCACAACCCTGTGCTGTTTTATGAAATACAGCACAACCCTGTGCTGTTTTATGAAATACAGCACAACCCTGTGCTGTTTTATGAAATACAGCACAACCATGTGCTGTTTTATGAAATACAGCACAACCCTATGCTGTTTTATGAAATACAGCACAACCCTGTGCTGTTTTATAAAATACAGCACAAAAGGTTAAAATGCAGCACAATTTCACCTAATTTGTTTTTTTTATAAAAAAAATATAGCAATACTATACTCAATTTAAAGAGAAAAAAATGTTTGATTTTATGGTGCAATTTTTTTAAAAAAATAATCTAGCATGAAAAAGTTATAAACGTTTAAAAAAATTGGGGGAAACTCAAAAAGTCAACAAAAGTGGTTAAATACCCAAAATACCCTTTCATCTTTTTATTTATAACATTGTAATCTTAGACATTGATTAAGAAATGGAAGGCTAATATCATTTCTTACCCTTCTTAGGTAAATTTATTTTTTAGTAGAACCTCCCCCTATATATGTAAATATATATATATATATATATATATATATATATATATATATATATATATATATATATATATATATATATATATAGGGGAGGGTTCCTAAGAAACCCCTACTTATAAGAAAACTTAAAAAAACACTTTTAAACCATTGATCTAAATTGATCAATGGTTGATATCAACTTATGGTCATTTTGTATATATTCTATCCATAGTTAATTTAATTAAATGCTCCAAGGGTATATTAGGTAGATTGTAATTTGTTGATTTTGAAAACAACCAAAATCCAATAAAAAACTCAACCACATTCTCTCTCAAATCTACACCTCACATTATTTTTTCTACAAGTAAAAGTCACGATTACATTGTAATTGAGTTATTAGTGGAACTATAAATAAAAGGAAGAGGATTAGAGCAGATGAAGAGTTGGTTGCTTATATGTTTGTAGATTTTTAATAAATTACATACATGGTTACATATATGTAAACATGTTCACATATATGCTTACGTACACATTATAATTGCAGATTTTCTCGAACTTTTCAATAATTATATTGTAACACCCCAACCCGGAGAGGCTGACGTGTCACCATTACAGATATCAAATCAAAACCAAATCCACGATATTAAAGAGATTGTCAAAAGAAATAAATTCAAACAAACTCTATAATCCGAAAGAACCTAATTAAGTTGTTCATTACATCAACTTAAGTAAAATATAATCTTGATCTTCAACCACTCTTCACTGATTTCCCGGATTTCCCTGATTACCTACAATCAAATAAGAAAAACACCACGAAAGGAAATACGGCTGAGCCAAAAGTTGCTTAGTGACGGAAATAACAATAGTAATATAAGAAGCTTAAAATACTGATATCTGATACTGAACTGATCATATGATATGGAAAACGGAAATCTGAATCCGAACATATAATACTGATACTGAACTGAACATGTAATACTGAACTGAACTGATCTACACGACGCGTATATACAAACAAAATAAGTCGTGTAATATAAGAAGTACCCAGAGCCAAAACTGAACTGATAAGTACATAGCTAGCTAGACTATGCACTAATGAGATGGTGTGTGGGGCGTACACACATGATTCCATCCCCCGGAACTGAACTGAACTGAACTGAACTGAACTGAACTGAACTAGGATCGATCCATCCGCCTCCCAGATATTATGGCCAAAGTACTACCTGAGTACTAACGTGTTAACGGAGACGCCGTGACTATTTATTACACACCGTCACGAAAAGTGTCACATCATTGACGCCACAATGACATGTCGGAGAGCTCGGGTAACAGAGTATTAATCAATGGTAGTACAAGTACCAACATATAACGTATCAATAGAACATTTATAGGAACATGCAATAATGAGTACAAACTTATAAAATATATTGCATGTTGTAAGCCTTCAACAAGTAAAATTAACAAGTCGAACGAGTCATAGCATAACAAAAATGTTAGGCGACTAGTAAAATACCAAAGGCCAAACGAGTCATATTAACGGAAACATGGCAATCAAATCTGTACTACAAAGTAACAGAACAGAATTTATACTATGATAAAGGTAACCAAGAATCCGTACTATAAAGTAACGAAAACAAAAGTGAATACTATGATGACAAGGAAACAAAATCCGTACCTTATACACGAGTGACAATATCCAGAAACAAGGTCTAGACTCGGTTAACGCCGCAAGAACCTTGTATCCTTAAACAATTCTGAGCTTGATAAAGAAAAAGGATGATCACCAACAAAGCAATCCTAACTCTCACACGGTTTACGTACTCAATTCCACTCGATCTCACCGAGTTCTTGTTGTTGGCTATCCGTTGACCTTGGTTGACCATGCTTTGACCAAGGTTTAACTTACCAACACAACAACTTATTACTTATCGCAACCATATTGGGCAGCCTTCGGGTGCCCTAAATCGACCACCACCGTCGCTATTACCACGGCTGTTTAACAACTACAGCCACAATCGTTCACCACAGTCAACACGACCACCATAGCCTTTGTTCAACAGCAAACACAACCACAGTTATCAACACCCGCCAACATCACCACTATCACCTAGCCTCACACCACTATCACAGCCACAACTATCCACAACAACCAACAACAACCATTTTCAAAACAACCCCTATTTCTACCAATGTCGCCTTACCACCACCATCACAGTCATCGTCTTCCCAGCCACAACCATCACTTTGTAACCACCACTACTAACCGTCACAGCCAATACCATCACAGCTTGCATCACTTCCGTTATCGGGCCTCAACATAACCATAACCAACACCACCACGACCATAGCCTAAATTATACCATAATAACCACCATTATCACAACCACTTTGACAGCCTAAACCACATTTACCACAAGCCATTACTGCTGCTGCTCTGCGCCCGGTGGGCCTCTGCACCGCCGGCAGCCACCACAACCACACAACGCAACCATAGCCAAAACCATCACCAACGCAGTCACCACTACGGCCAATAACGTCCACAGCCAACATCACCACAATCGACCAACACAATCACAGCCCACAACCATCAACAGTCAACATTCACCATCAACCACAGCCAACAACAACCATCGCCACCATCACGGACCATAACCACTGTCTCACTGTCTCGAGCCTCGTTCTGGTACAGATCTGTACATGCAACCTAGATCCCACTGATTTGTAGTATGCAGTTCAAGAAATCAAAAGACGAACGACTAGTTTGGTTCTCGGTTAGCCTTACCAAGAAAGAGAGACAGTGGGGGCGGTCTGGGCCACCTTCGGGTGCTTCCTTTCCTTCGCGACCTCGGCTGTCGACGCCGGTGGTGAGGGAACACCACGACAACACCACTGCCGACATCACCACCATCGTCGCTCCTTTCCTCCGCCTCACCCACGACCAAATCGACCACCATCATCGGAACCGACCTGCGACCGATTCCTTCACCTTCGATTCTCGTGGCTTTGTTGTGTTTAGGAGAAATTGAAGCCACTACCATGACCGGGGCGTCGAGGGGAGTCCGGTGAGGTGTGGTACTCGCTGCCACTCGCCGGAGAATGTCGCCGGTGGTCGGTGATCAGCCGAGAGAAGAGGGGGAGAGATGGGGGAGCCGCGGTCACCTCTTCATCTCTCTTTCTCAATTTTTCTTTTAACCCTAAAATGGTATAACATTTGTTTATATAGTGGGTTTAATGATAGGTTCGTTAACAGTTCGGCTCGAGTCAATTTTTCACGTATCGTTAGGAACTTCACTACCCGTTAGATTCGATTATTCAAAATGTTATAAGTATTCCGAGATTATAAATTTATCGTATTCGTACGTGCCGAAACATTAAACGAGTTGTAAGTTATCGCGTATTTAACACGTTAAACGGTTTTACGCGTTTTTCCTCGAATGAGCGCTTTTATTATTATATTTTATTTTATTATTATTTTTTATATGGGTATTATATATATTCATGCTTACGTATATGCATATGAAAACAAGACGTACACATGTTTACGTATATGTACTTTTAAAGATGTCAACATATCTGATTACACATATGTAGGCATACTTACATAAATATGTCAACATATCTGATTACGCATATGTAGGCATACTTACATATATGCTTGTTTACATATACGTAACAATTTTACTTATAGATTTACATGTAAGTAAACTTGTTTACATATATGTAAGCGATATACTATAAGAAAAAAGAAGCCATAAATGAATATATCTAAAGAAATTACAAAGCTATATGTAAACTTGCACATGTATAGGTAACTCGACGAAGATGAAGATGAACAAACGACCAAATCGTAATATAACAAAGTTACGTATATGTAACTTGTCATTACATTCTTTTAGTTCTTGAGTTTCCCTAATCTGAAGTTACATATATGTAACCTAAGTTACATAAACCTGTATTCATCTTCTTCCTTCTGTTAGCATCCATGGCGGTGAGATAATCAATCGATTTTGTTAGTTTCTTGATCAGCGATGATGTCCTCGTGAACCCGTCCATCAATCGATTTCATAAAACCCATTAAAGACTTGATTTCATCGATTTTGTTGGTTTCATCTTCATTCTTTCGTTAACCTCTAACCCTCCATCACCTTCTTGAATATAGAAAATGCTAAAATAGATTAAAGATTTTGGGAATTACATTTGTAGAATCGATTGAATTTTCACATGAGGAAGAATAAGGAAGAATATTGATCCTTTGTTTTGCAAAAAAAATCGACCTGGTGAATGAAGAAGGAGATCGATGCACTGTTTGACTTATTCTTTATTTGTTTAAACATGGAGTAAAATATGGAATTTTAGTCAATTATGATTATTTACTAAAAATACTTTACATAGAAAATTACTAAAACGCCATTTGAAACTAATAAATATATATAATAACAAAAAATTTTGACTGGTTAAAATTAGTTTTCTTGGTTTTCTCAAAACTTGTTGATTTTCTTAGGATCACTCCCCTATATATATATATATATATATATATATATATATATATATATATATATATATATATATATATATAATTTTTCCATTACGTGTCCTTTTAAGCGATTTCTGGTTCAAATCATGGCCGATCTTGATACATACGTAAATTTGACCAGAGAATCTTTACGGTTATATAACCTTTAAAAATGTGGATTCAACAATATGATCTAGACCACCATGAGTAATTTTTTTTCATTTGAATACTTAAGAGTTGTCCTTTTCCTTTTTCTTAAACCATCACACCTTCATTTATCAAACTTTAAATTTCATGCTTTGACCTCACGATATCATTAATTCCTAGAGATCTGGACTTGTACTCCAAGCAAAATTTATATCAATGGATTGATCATCATAGTTTAACCAAGTAACAAAGATATCCAAATCAAATTTAAAAATTGACAAAAGTCGCTACTCTTGAGAATCTAGTAGAGTGGGAGAATGATCAATAGCATAAAGTTTGTTGGAGGCAAGAAAATGATCTTAATTTAGCTAACCTTTAATTTGATTGTACATTTGAACCCCAAGTATGCAAGTGATAACTTGACATATAACCTTTGATTGTACATTTGAACCCCAAGTATTCAAGTGAAAACTTGACATAAATTTACATAGTATTAAACAAGAAACTACCCTTGCAGGAGTAACTACTTTAAGGGTAAACAATCGTAGCTTTTTTTAAATAAGAAAGGATATATACTTATCAAGATATGCCTACACATCATTATAACGTTACTTAACATATATATAATAGTGTGAGAAAGTGTCATTTTGTTGATCTCACAATTTATGTCTAAAATATCTAGGGTTTCACTTTAGAAACATATACATCATTCTAATTTTAATAAAATATAGTTATTTCATTCAAAACTTAAACTACTAATAATTTGAACCTAACAACTAATATCAGAGTGGATAATAATATGGACACGGTAGATTGTACATCTTGTATATTTTTAAGGACAACCATATGGGCTATAAAAAACTTGTATCGAAACATAGCGCAACATGACATGCAATAATAACAACACTGATTGTTGATGATAGTTTGGTTTATGGATCAAAATGATTAACGCACTCACCAGTAATGGTAGTTCTTGATGATAATTTGCATCGGTTAACTGATAAAGACGATACTCAATAAGATTAGCTGTTTTTAAGACAATCCGATTTCAAATAAAATGCATTAAATTTTTTAAAGTTTTAGATGTCGTTATAAAATTATTTTGAGAGATAAATAACAAATATACATCACATACTAAACCCGAACAAAATTTTAAAACCTAAATAATTTTATAAATGTATCATAACAATAAGACGAATATATTAAAAAAGAAATTATGGTTGTGTATTTATATATTCCATCATATCATGAATTATGAGCCAAACGAAACAAAATCCATGAAAAACATATGAAAACAAGACATTCGATTCCCAAGAAATTAATTGGAATCCTAAATCACACGCTCGAATGCTTAAACATAATAGTATTCTAACTTATTTTATGTTATTTTTATTTATCCCACATTATCATTATTTAACTCAAACCACATCTAAAAGAAAACAAATCATTTTCATGCATTATTAGACCACACGGCAACAAATAATTATTTATAACATCGCATCCAAAGTATTATTTTGATAAAAGAAAAAAACCAAATGGTTGGTTTAAATAAGTTATGCTAAACGTACAAACTTATATTCTTTTATTCAATCTACATTCAATTATATGGGTGTATATATAACAAGTGATACAAATAACACACTCAAGTTGAACATGAACTTGTACAAATTTAAAAGAAGCATATACGAGTGCCCAAGTGTGTAGAAGTGCTTATACAGACATGAGAGTACACAACAGAAGTGTTCGAATATATAGCTGGGAGGGGGGGGGCTCTTTTTTTTCGTTTAAATTTAGTCCGATAGTGTAAATTTTTGGCCCGGTAGTGTAAATGTTTATATAAAATTTGAGTTCGCTCCCTTAAAAAATTTAATTTCGCCCCTACTCACGTACGAGAGTGTCAAGCTACGCCACTACAAACATATAGAAGTGCTTATACGAACACATGTCTGTTTAGAAAGAAAAAACAAAAATAGAGACAATTAATTCAATAGAAGATTGGTCCTTACTAACAAAAGTGTATTTAATCAATCTATTTTAAGAGTGTTTAAGTGTACCGGCATATGTAAAAAACATACATTTTGTAAAAAATATATTAATTTAAGAGATTCATCAAGCGTGTGATATGTGACAGGAATATCCATTAAAAGCACTTCTTATTTAGGGGCTGTTTGATGTGGTTAGTAGTGAATACTGAGTCAGAGATGTTAAAAAAAGTAACTGGGTCAGAGGGTAAAATAAGGATGGGTCAGAAGGGCTGACTCGGACAAAACATATTTTTTATAAATCAAACGCGCTGACTGGTTAACCGAGTTAACAGTCGAAGCGTCAGTCAGATGCAATTAAACAACCCCTGAATATGAGTTGTGATAAACATTACACCACCTTATACGTATCATTATACGTTACTAAATCAGTTATTTCTATCTTCCTAGTCGTAAAAAAGGCTGTTATATTATCCACAGGATCCTTAGTCCATCCCTTAAAATTTATCTGATTATAAGTGTCAATTCACCATCATCTTAGCTCTCTTGTCTGGTGTCCCAAAAAGTGAAGAACCCTAACTACCCCTCTATCCTTCTCATGTCCTTCTTTACTCTTCCCCTAAAATATACCCCCATTTGCAAAATTAGGCAATTTCTTGATGAATCACCTTAAATTTATCACAGAGGATCACTGTAGTGTAATGTAGCTCTATATCTTATTGTTTTTAGCCTTGGGAATCAGCTTTTGTGTGTAGTGTGTTGAGTAAGGAGGGTTAGTATTTAGTAAACATGATTTTAGGGTTTTGATTTGATTCTTTTCTTGGATCAGTGTGACTAAAGTTCAAAGCTTTTTAATTTGGGATTAGTTTAAATGATTTAATCTTTACTGGGTCTTGATTATTAGGTGAAAAAGTGAAGTTCACAATGATCTTTATTTGATTCCTATCTTAGTCATCAATGTGTTCATCTAAATATTATATATATACATGTGTATGTATGTTATAATTTGTGAATATAATATGCAGGCTGATCACATGGGTTATCAGATGCAAGTGAAAGAGACTGTTTCAGATTGAATCAAACTGGTACACTATCTATATCTCTTTATCTCTCTGTTTTATGTTTTT
This sequence comes from Flaveria linearis, assembly GCA_024085815.1. Classification (NCBI taxonomy): domain Eukaryota; kingdom Viridiplantae; phylum Streptophyta; class Magnoliopsida; order Asterales; family Asteraceae; genus Flaveria; species Flaveria linearis. Next base: position 5,908,040 of record CM044010.1, read on the forward strand.
GTTAATTCAAGATGTTTTTTCTTGATTATGTGAATAAAAGATGAGTCCTTTTAGTCATTGCTTCATTTCCTTGAATTATTGGTATGTGTTTAAAGAATTACAAGAAAAAAACATTGTACATTGAAGTAAAAGTGAAATATTATGTGGTTCAACAAAGTTTCTGTTTAAGCTCTAATATGGGTTCATGATGTTGTTTAAACCTGTAGGAGGATTGATGAAGATGAAGATGGTGGAAATAATGTTTATAATTGTAATTATTTTTGGTATTTTTGTTGTTGGGAAATCAGAGATTTACATCATAACGATCGAAGGAGAACCAGTAACAAGCTATAGAGGCGGTGTTAGTGGGTTTGAAGCCACTGCTGTTGAATCCGACGAGAAGCTTGATGTCACTAGGTTCGTGTTCTTGGAGCCATTTCTTCTGATACTATTTATGTGTCATGATAGCTAAAATGATTTTAAGGTTTTCTGTTATGATGAATTGACAAAAACTTTAGTTGGTCTTGTGTTAGAAAATCATATAATATTATGATTATTCTTTAACCCGTTGTTTAATCTTGATATTCACTCAGTGATTCAGTTTCATCATATTCCCACCATCTTGAACTCAAGCACGATACTCTTCTTGAAACGTTGTTCGATGAAGGAACTTACAACAAACTCTACAGTTACAAGCATCTTATCAATGGTTTTGCTGTTGACATTACTCCTGAACAGGTCAAACCCTTGCTTTTTTTTTCTTTCAATTTTTTGCTTGATTTCATCAAACTTTTGAATCATCATATTGGATTTTTGTTGCAAATTAACCATTCATGTGAAAGTGCCAAAATGCAGATGCAAAATAAGAAGGTCAAACTGCACGTAAAAGGAACATGCTTTCGGTCAATTTATGTTATAGAAAACGTTAGCTTTAGGACCTATATTATAAGTTTATAATCAAGCAATGACCATGTTAAGGGAATAACATAGGCCCTAAAAAATTTATATTGGGAGTATGTTTCCTTGAATGAAATTTGACTGAAAGTCTTCCTTTTACGTTCAATATCCCAAATACAAAAACCATCATTCTTGTCACCTTTTGTCCAAAATCACTAATTTTTGCAAGCGTTTCTTGTTCCTATTTGCAATAAGCAAGAACAATACTATGCTTGCAACGAAACGTCAAGTGTGGCAGTTCAAATTCAAATAGTCAAGCGCTCTTGTATGCAATATTATCCTTCAATAATGAAGATTCTTGAAATCATATTTTCTTAAATGTTTCTAAACATATTAGTAGGCAGAAACGCTTAGGCGGGCCAATGGTGTGAAATCAGTGGATAAAGATTGGAAAGTGAGGAAACTTACCACACACACACCACAATTTCTTGGGCTTCCAACTGGAGTGTGGCCCACAGGGGGTGGGTTTGACCGGGCCGGGGAAGACATTGTGATTGGATTTGTTGATTCGGGTATTTTTCCACATCATCCAAGTTTTGGGAATCATAATACGGAACCATATGGGCCTATTCCAAAATACAGAGGAAAATGTGAGGTTGATTCTGATACAAAAAGAGTTTTTGCAATGGAAAGATTGTTGGAGCACAGCATTTTGCAAAAGCTGCAATTGCAGCCGTGCATTTAACCCTTCGGCTGATTATGCTTCACCTATGGATGGTGATGGACATGGGAGGTTAGTAGAGCTAGTGATTTAATAATTTAGGATTTAGATATAACAAAATAAGCTATTTCTTCTGTTTGATTTTGGAAATCAGACCTATTAGATTTCGATGAACTTAACTTTAAGTTATATTTGTATATGCGAATACTTTGTTCAGCACACTTGGCTCCATAAAGTTCAATTTAGTCAATTTTTTCTCAAATTTGAAGGTCAAAATAAACATACTTGATATCATTAGTCAAACTCCTAATATTTTTGTTAAACCATCAACACACTGATACATTGATCTGTTAAGAGAGTTAAAGTCACAAGCTCCTACTGTAACAGCGTGTTGAACGTTTAAGAAAAATATCAGGTTGTAGGGCTCCACTGATACTACTTAGTCAAAGTGCTAATATTGTTTCACAGCCACACTGCAGCAATTGCAGCCGGAAATAATGGGATTCCAGTGCGCATGCATGGATACGAATTCGGAAAAGCAAGTGGAATGGCTCCTCGTGCCAGGTGGGTGTCAATTTTTACCCATTTTTATGAATGAGTCGTTTTAGGTTATGTTTCGTCTCTAACTGGTCAAACGGGTATAAGGCTAAAAACTAAAAATGGGTATAAAGTTCATTGCATCACCCAAATTCTATAACGTGAAAAATCATGTATGAACAGGATTGCAGTGTACAAGGCACTCTACAGACTCTTTGGAGGATTTGTTGCTGATGTGGTTGCTGCCATTGAGCAGGCGGTTCATGACGGTGTTGACATCTTAAACCTCTCAGTGGGGCCCAACAGTCCCGCCACCACGAGAACCACTTTCTTAAACCCGTTTGATGCCACCCTTCTCTCTGCTGTAAAAGCTGGAGTCTTTGTTGCACAAGCAGCCGGAAATGGAGGCCCGTTTGCCAAATCTTTAGTCTCTTATAGTCCATGGATTGTAACAGTAGCTGCTGCTGTTGATGATCGACGATATAAAAACCATTTAACACTTGGAAATGGGAAAATACTAGCTGGAATTGGCTTGTCACGTATGTGATCATCTATTCATCTGTATTGAATAAACTGTTTATTTTTATTGTAATATTAAAAACTGATGATATGTGATCTGTTGCAGCTGCTACACGTTTGAATCAGAAGTATACGCTTGTTGCAGCTAATGATGTTTTGTTGGATTCTTCGGTTATGAAGTTTAGTCCTACTGATTGCCAGAGACCTGAAGTTTTGAACAAAAATATGATTAAGGGGAATATTCTTTTATGCGGTTATTCGTTCAACTTTGTTATCGGTACTGCATCGGTTAAAAACGTTGCTGAAACCGCAAAGAAACTTGGTGCAGCTGGCTTTGTTCTTGCTGTTGAAAATGTTTCGCCGGGTACAAAATTTGACCCAGTACCAATGGGCATACCCGGGATTGTCATTACTGATGTTAACAAGTCAACGGTATCCAACACACAATAATCTTTGATTTTATTGATCATCTTTCTTGATTCAATTTAAGTTTGAACTGATTATATATTTATAGGAGCTTATTGACTATTATAAAGCATCTACTTTACGAGATTGGACTGGACGAGTGAAAAGTTTCAAAGCTACAGGAGCTATAGGAGATGGTTTGGAGCCGATACTTCACAAATCAGCTCCAATAGTCGCGTTGTTTTCTGCACGCGGTCCCAATATTAAAGATTACAGCTTTCGTGATGCAGATCTTTTGAAACCCGATATACTAGCACCTGGTGCATTAATTTGGGCTTCTTGGTCTCCAAATGGCACTGATGAGGCTAATTACATAGGTAAAAACTTGATTTATTATTTCAACTTTAAGTAACATAAACACATTCAAACACTATTTCCTCTACACATTCTATTACTGTTAATTATCATATTCGGGTTGCTTAATATTACATAAACAGTTCCAAAACACACATCCAAACACAAACTAACTTCAATTGTTAAGCAAAAACAAGAAGTGACTTAGCGACGTTTTTTTGGGAACAGGAGAAAACTTTGCTATGATATCAGGAACAAGCATGGCTGCACCACATATATCAGGAATAGCAGCTCTTATAAAGCAGAAACATCCGCATTGGAGCCCTGCGGCTATCAAATCAGCCTTGATGACAACATCACATACACTGGATCGGGCCGAGAAGCCCATTCTAGCTGAACAGTATTCAGGGTCAGAAACGTTGACGTTTGTCTCGGCAACGCCTTTTGATTATGGAAGTGGCCATGTTAATCCCCGAGCTGCTCTGGACCCTGGTCTGGTATTCGATGCAGGTACATTTTGACATTATGGTCAACCATGTGATATTTGACATCGTTCAACTTTCATGAAAATGCTGACAGACCCGAATATGGTATATAAATACTGAATTTGAGAAGTAATAAGTGTGACCTATTTAGTCAATGACACAATATGTCTTTGATTAGATATGGACATACAATTTGACTTTAAAGGTCAATGACCCAATGTTTAGCCTCAAAGTTCTTATAGAAATTAAAAATCTTTTATGTAAAAGTTTGAAAAACCCTTATGCTTTATGAAATACAAAATATGCATGACACTTGAATTTGAGAATGAATAAGTTTGACCTATTTATTTGTTGATAATCAGAGCTAGAGATAGAACATGACGGTCAATCATTCAGTATTTAGCTTCAAGTCTTCAACATTCTAATAGAAATTGATGATCTTTTATGTAAAATTTGACAACCACTTATACTTTTTAATAAACTTCAAAATCTGTATGATGCTTGAATATGAGAAGTGTAAAGTTTAATCTATTCAGTCTATGAGTCCACATCTCCTTATATTGAGTAAGAACTACAGTTTGACTTTTAAAGGTCAATCATCCAATCTTTAGCTTCCTATTTTAATGTAAATTAGTAATCTTTATGTAAAAATGCTACAACCCATGATATTTTATGATATATATACAAATCAAAGGAAACATGTTTGACGTCTTTTTTGTCAAAATCTCAGGTTATGAAGACTACTTAGGATTCTTATGCACAACACCTGGCATCGACTACCACGAGCTACGAAACTACACTCACCACCCATGTAATTACACCCTCGGCCACCCGTACAATCTAAACTCCCCCTCAATCACAGTCTCACATCTGGTCAGAACTCAAACCGTCACACGAACAGTCACAAATGTTGACGAAACAGAAACCTATAAGATCACTGCAAAAATGGCACCAGCCATAGCCATTGAAGTGAACCCTCCATCGATGACTCTAAGACCAGGTGCATCACATAAGTTGTTTGTCACTTTGACCGTACGATCAGTGACCAAGAGGTATAGCTTTGGTGAGGTGTTTTTGAAGGGAAACCGAGGGCATAAGGTTCGGATACCGGTTGTAGCCATGGGCTACAAGCGGTAGCTCGGGTTTGTTGTGGTGTAATGTTATTCTTTTGTAAAACCATTGGAAAATATGTTATAGGTAATAGTAGTGTATTTGTATGTGAAGATATGTAAAGAGATTAGTGTAAGGTGAAAGACTTTGTTTCTTGTGTTACTATCAAGTTTTGCTAGTATCATTTTGCTTCTTATTGCTAACCTCTTTCACTCTATTGTTGTAACTTTGTGATATTCTGGCTTTTGTATTTAATTTTGATCAATGATACACATAAATGATACATGAATTAGATTTAAGGATATATTCTTAATACTTGTGTAACATATGGTTTATGTGTTATTATAAGACTAAAAAGATATAAGAATAAAAATAGATACGTAGAGATAATCATAAAAATGAGTGTGGAATTATAACTTTATTGTTTTATTTTAATGTAAGAAATACATATATGGGTGCACACATCTATTTTTTATTAAAAAAAGAAAAAAAATACATAAATGATTCCTATAGTTTGAACAGATTACATGTTTGGTCCTTAAACTTTAAAAGTTACAAATTTAGTTTAAATTTTTTACAATCATCACAAGTTTGGTTCTTAAATTTTAAAAATTATAAATTTAGTCCAAACTTTTATATAGGCTTACATATCTGTTCCCTAATTATATATATATATAAAAGTTTGTCCAAACTTTATAAAATACATAAAAACTAAATGAATTTAATGTTAGGGACCAAACATGCAACGAATACACCCACGTTTGACCGATTTTGCAAATTTTAAAATATAGGGATCAAACGTGCAATCTGCTTAAAGCACTTGGATCATATATGCAATTTTCTCTTAAAAAAATAAGTGTTATCGGACTTATTAACCGGTATGTCATTACGGCCGTACTTTAGTCTGGACTCACAATCATTACCGTAGGCTGGTCATCTAAGGTGTTTAACTTGAATATATTTTATTAAAACATATTTACAACTCATAAGTCAAACCTTGTTGTTTGTAGCATAATAAAAAGTGTAAATATAGTATCGACATATTCGTTTTGTGTCTACATATTGTAATATTCTAGTTCACTCTACCAACTTCGTTAACGGCCGGCGCCATAGCCGTCTAACGGAAAGAGGTACTTGCTAATGCTTATATGTGTATAAGTAATTAACTTTTGACTTTTGGAATGGGTGAAAAGTAAAAAATGACTCTTCAAAAGTCACAAAAAGTCAGAATTTGTGATTTTTAATAACTTTTGAAGGAACATTTTTTACTTTTCACCCATTTCAAAAGCTAAAAATTGTTTTAATAAACAATCCCAAACACCAACTAACATAAACTAAAACCAACCTTTATATCTTTTTATATTTATGTAATTTCACATATAATCCATGTGATATGTTAAAATTATGATATTCATCTCTATATATATGAGAAACTACACTTGTCTTAAATTATGTAGAAATGTAATATATTTGATGAAGATACACACTAGATGCCACTAAGCAAAAGGTTACCAACATCTTTTTCAATAACTAAAGTCGACTAGTCATGAAAATTTAAAAATCAAAAAATCAAATTTAAATTAAAACTTTGATTATAGCCCGTTTGTATTATGGGTGTAAATGGGTCGGTATTGTTTGATTTGACCCTCAAACCGAAATCAAATACTGATATTTTTGTTTTTGGGTTTTTAGAACCGTACGGTTTCGTTTTTGGTTTCAGGTTTTTGGTTTTACATTTGGATTTCAAATTCTAGACAAAAGAATCAATCAATTTGGGCTAGAAACCTTTAAGCTTACATTATTCCGTTGATATTTAAAATAATCTCTATACATCTGACAAGTTTCTTCACACTTAAATAAATTACAATTCATAAAATATAACAACAAACAATAATTAAAATAATTTAATCTATCAATTCAAACAAAAAGTTTAAAGATTATTTCTTTTCATATGCCATAAGTTCAATGAGTTAATAATAAATTAATAATCATAAGCATATGAATACACCACTAAATTACAAGTTCGCTTACATGGTTTCGGTTCGATTTTTCAGTTTTTGTTACAAGCTAAAACTAAAACCGTACTGCAACCATCACTTACCTCTAAACATCAATCCAAACCATCAGTTTTTAACCGGTTTTAATGTTCTCAATTTGACTACTTTTGAATTTATCAATTATGATTCAGTTTTTTTAGTTTCATATACACCTACTGTGTCTTCAATTCTTCATACAAATGAGAACCCATAACTAAAAAGGCATTCATCCCCAAGATTACAAATGGCGGAAAGCACGCGTTTATTAGTGTTTTCCGGCGTCAAAAAGCCAAAAAAACCTTCTTCTTATCTTTTTTTAAATTTTGTTTTATTAATTTATTTCCTATTGCTATCATAGTATCATACGCGCTTTTTAAGGATTTTATTATTATTATTATTATTATTATTATTATTATTATTATTATTATTATCACTATTATTATTATTATTATTATTATTATTATTATTATTATTATTATTATTATTATTATTATTATTATTATTATTATTATTATTATTATTATTATTATTATTATTATTATTATTATTATTATTATTATTATTATTATTATTATTATATTATTATTATTATTATTATTATTATTATTATTATTATTATTATTATTATTATTATTATTATTATATATTATTATTATTATTATTATTATTATTATTATTATTATTATTATTATATTATTATTATTATTATTATTATTATTATATATTATTATTATTATTATTATTATTATTATTATATTATTATTATTATTATTATTATTATTATTATTATTATTATTATTATTATTATTATTATTATTATTATTATTATTATTATTATTATTATTATTATTATATTATTATTATTATTATTATTATTATTATTATTATTATTATTATTATTATTATTATTATTATTATTTATTATATTATTATTATATTATTATTATTATTATTATTATTATTATATTATTATTATTATTTATTATTATTATTATTATTATTATTATTATTATTATTATTATTATTATTATTATTATTATTATTATTATTATTATATTATTATTATTATTATTATTATTATTATTATTATTATATTATTATTATTATTATTATTATTATTATTATTATTATTATTATTATTATTATATTATTATTATTATATATTATTATTATTATTATTATTATATATTATTATTATTATTATTATTATTATTATTATTATTATTATTATTATTATTATTATTATTATTATTATTATTTATTATTATTATTATTATTATTATTATTATTATTATTATTATTATTATTATTATTATTATTATTATTATTATTATTATTATTATTATTATTATTATTATTATTATTATATTATTATTATTATTATTATATATTATTATTATTATTATTATTATTATTATTATTATTATTATTATTATATTATTATTATTATTATTATTATTATTATTATTATTATTATTATTATTATTATTATTATTATTATTATATTATTATTATTATTATTATTATTATTATTATTATTATTATATTATTATTATTATTATTATTATTATTATTATTATTATTATTATATTATTATTATTATTATTATTATTATTATTATTATATTATTATTATTATTATTATTATTATTATTATTATTATTATTATTATTATTATTATTATTATTATTATTATATTATTATTATTATTATTATTATTATTATTATTATTATTATTATTATTATTATTATTTATATTATTATTATTATTATTATTATTATTATTATTATTATTATTATTTTATTATATTATTATTATTATTATTATTATTATTATTATTATTATATATTATTATTATTATTATTATTATTATTATTATTATTATTATTATTATTATTATTATATTATTATTATTATTATTATTATTATTATTATTATTATTATTATTATTATTTATTATTATTATTATTATTATTATTATTATTATTATTATGATTATTATTATGATTATTATTATTATTATTATTATTATTATTATTATTATTATTATTATTATTATTATGATTATTATTATGATTATTATTATGATTATTATTATTATGACTATGATTATGTTTTACTATAATTTTTTATGTTATCAATGATGTTTTACTATAATTTTTTATGTTATTATTATTATTATTATATTATTATTATTATTATATATTATTATTATTATATTATTATTATTATTATTATATTATTATTATTATTATTATTATTATTATTATTATTATTATTATTATTATTATTATTATTATTATTATTATTATTATTATTATTATTATTATTATTATTATTATTATATTATTATTATTATTATTATTATTATTATTATTATATTATTATTATTATTATTATTATTATTATTATGATTATTATTATTATTATTATTATTATTATTATTATTATTATTATTATTATTATTATTATGATTATTATTATGATTATTATTATGATTATTATTATTATGACTATGATTATGTTTTACTATAATTTTTATGTTATCAATGATGGTTTATCGTTTGCGTGCCATTGTCAAAGATTCTCCGCCACCGTGACATCTTCTTCACCCTTAAAGTTTCTTCATGTTAACTTCTTCGATCATCACGTTTTCCTTCAAACTACATCCTTCTATTCAATCCACTTTATTATCATTATTGTTATTATGCATTCAACTCATGTTTCTGCAACAACGGATGCCACACAGGTGAACCAACACGAAGACGACCACTTCACCGCTGTTCTAACGTCGCCGTTATCGTTGGATTCCGACGCCGGTAACGATTACAGAGCTCCGAATTTGCTGCAGCGGATTTTCAGTCTCTTGAAGAATGTCCGACCCGGATCCGATCTTACGAGGTTTTCGGTATGTGTGTTCTGTGATTGAATCGTTGCATTTGTGTATGTTGGATGATTGATGATTGATGATATGAACACCACAAGTTGTTTTTCTTTGTTTTTTTTTTGAATTTTGTTGTTTGTTATGAAATTCAATCGAGTTAGGTTAGTTATATGATTGAATTTTTGGTATTTTGATCAATTTTGTTGAACTCATAGCACGCTTAAAAAGCAAGAGTTCTTTTTTTTTTTAAAGCTGGACACTTAGTATGAAAGTATTGTTTGGGTTATTGTTTTAGGCTTGTTTTAGGTTGAAATTGGTCTTCTAGTTTAATGGTTTGAGTTTGAGATCTTTTAATTTCTTAGGTCAAACTGACTTAAGGTGGTTTTTCTAACAGTAGTGGGTTTACTCTTTAATAGTATTAGTGAGTGAGTTAGACCTGAAGCGTCAAAATCAGCATGGACGGTTGACATCCCGTCTTCTGGAAGGTGATTTGGGGTAGTTCTGAACACCGTTAGAAAAAGACATATTCTAGGCTAGTTTTGACTATTTTAGGTTGATTCTAGGCTTGTTTAGAGGTATTGTAATTGTTTCAGACATGTTCAAACTATTTTTGGCCGGAATCTGTCTTGAAAAAGTCCCCGAGTGTCTTAAAATGGTTTAGAAGTGAGGCAACGAGGCTGCGTTGGGTTGCGGCTAGTAGACTTTTGACAACATATTATTGAAGCAAAAGCTATCTTGTAAATTAAGGCTAGTATTTTTTTTTTATTCTTATTGAATAAATGTTCAATATGATGGTGTATTCAGTTGCCAGCCATCTTCAATATTCCCAAATCACAACTTCAGTGTTATGGAGAGTCGGTATATTGTGTCAACAGTGACATTCTCAGTAGATGTGCGAATGGTGAGACCGCACTTGAAAGATTCACATCAGTCGTCGCTTGGAGCATATCTACTGTTAGGCCACTAATGTTTGGTGTGGCTCCCTATAATCCTGTTCTTGGAGAAACTCACCACGTCTCAAGAGGCAACCTAAATGTGCTACTTGAACAGGTAAGCAAGATGGCTTAATGTACGTGCCGAGTTGAACATGGTCAACACTATTTTTCAAAAGTTTTGTCATGTTTTTTTATTCTGCTTATTGTTGCTTGCAGGTTTCACATCATCCGCCTGTGAGTGCCCTACATGCTACAAATGAGAAAGACAACATTGAAATGACAATGTGTCAATATGCAATCCCAAAATTCAATGGTATTCATGAAGGCTGAAATTCCTTTAATGTAGCTACTTCGGTTACACACAGTCACATATGATGATGTTAAAGTTTAACTTGTGTTCGTCTATTTTATGTTATATGATCTAGGTACCTGCATTGAAACTCGGGTTCTTGGAAAAAGAGAGTTAAAGCTACTGAACTACGGTGAATGTTATGTTATGAATTCACCAAATCTTGTTATAAAGTTTCTTCCCGTGCCTGATGTGGAATGGTTGGGAAATGTCACGATTAAATGTCAAGAAACCGGGCTTGAAGCTCATTTGTGTTATAAAGGCAATTCTTTTTTAGGAAGAAAAGGAAATTACAGGGCGATCAGAGGAAAGATTATGTCTTCACCAAGTATGAAAACTGTCTATGAGATCAATGGTCACTGGGATAGGTATAACATTTTAACATAGTAAACAGACTTTATATGATTTCTGTTGATGTAGTTGATGATTTTATGTTCTTTACCAGGACTGTGGCAATTAAGGATATCAGCAATGGAAAAACGACGGTGATCTATATGGCAAAGGATGTGATTTCATCGCTGAAAACACCCGCGGTCAAGGATCCGAAGGTACTAAACTTTCTACATTTGAAAAGAGAAACATCATTATAGGTTTATAACTATTATCACGGGTTGATGAGTGTAATCTAGAGGTGATAATTCTTGCCACGATCCAAAATAAGACATAAAAATAGTTAGGTTTTAGGCTGTCAATTAAACAGGCCCATTTAAATTATCAAAAACTTGTGACATGTTTAACACGTTTACAACTTGATTACAATCTATTTACAACCTGTTTACAATTCATCAACTGTTTTTACTGGTTTTGATAAATGGGTTAAATAAACTGAGTTTAGGTTACATGATTTTGAATGGTTGATGTCTCTAACACGAATAAGCATATGGTTGTGTTTGGGTTCAACGATTCAACCAGCCAATCCAAAACTCAACATGATTGCCACCTAATGTAACGATGTATGCATGAAACAGGGATTGTGTGCAAGTGAATCTGCTGTAATATGGGCTCAAGTAAATGATGGAATCTTGAACAATAAGTGGGATAAAGCAAATGATGCAAAAATTGCCATTGAAGAGAATGAGAGGGAAATGGTAAGAAGCAGGAAATTAAAATGTGAAACATGGGTTCCAAAACATTTTATATTATCTGGTTGTAAGGTAAACAGCGACTGGGATTGGGAGGTTAAACCCCGAAATTTAAAAGTACCTCCGGCTCCTATCGTTGTACCTTTGTAACTTATACTGACCTGTACTTAAACAAAATGGATTGATTTGAGCAATCTTGGCGAGCTAAATGCGTTCGTTTGGGTAAGACCAGTTACACAATGAGTCAAATGAGTCGCTCGTATGAAACTGGCTTTACTTGGAACATGTCCAAATGAGCAAGTACCATCCAACGCAACACTCGTTGGATGTTGCTAGTAATTTGTATAAATATGAAGCATATATGTTGGTTAGAAGTTACAACCATGAAAATTTGTTCTTCTACAAGCTATTCATCTCATGTTTCACCTTACAAAAGTTGAGCCACTGCAATGGCTATTACATCAAACTCTCAAAAATAGATACAACACATATTTAGCCGTAAATAATTGGCCAATCAAAATCACTCGATAAACTGCTGTTTCCAAACCTCTATTCACGACGTCGACTCATGAGTCTAGACTGTTCAGGAACTTCACAACAATGTGAAAACAGGCCGAACCAAACCAAACGGGTTTGATATCACCCAAAAATCATAACAAAAATCGTCACCATATCTTTTCATGCTCAAGACATCGTTTGATTCGTGAAAATATCTATCATGCTGTCTAGAGTCTCGGGTAAAAATTTTCTTGCGAACAAGTAACACGGTCGGTTGATCCCATTCCACATACATGGCATGATCATAGTTTTCTTCTGCAGTATTTCAAATATGAATATATGATCTATAACATCTTCCAAGAGTTAGTAAACAGAGCCAAGATCAAGAACAAAAGAACATACCTTTACTTCACTTGTAACATGAACACTCTCAGTAATCGACTGCAAGAACGAAAGAACCAGAACACATTAAAATCAAATATTATGACATTTCTAGTTATTTTCATCCCCGTTTAAAAAAAACATACCGTTATATTCTTCATTAGTTGGGGTGAGATGTCTCGCTTGGTGTAAGATTTCGGATGCCATTTTCCTTCCGACCAATCAACGTGTGTTACAGACCAGTTCGCGATACCGTGTGGATCAAGCATCTGAAGTTGACAAAGAAAACATGATTAGAATTCAAATATTTTACCTAAATTTGTTGAAGTTATTCAAGTGTACACACATGGAAAAAGGTTGGCAAATAATGTTCATCTGCATAGCAATTTCGCCCCTCCATACCCGGCTGCAACACCAAAAATAAATCAAATGATTGTTAATCATACGGAATCAGCAAAGATCACAAGAAACAAGAATCATACTCTGCAATAATCTCTGAATTTGGTGTAGTAGAGATTATCAGCCATAACTATAACTGCGTGTTGACGCTTCATTGTGAACCACTGCGCAAATTTAATAGCAAAATTTCAACAAATGGTGTCGAAAATTGTTAAAATGTGCTTTAATTACGGTAAAAGATTAGAGCTTGATCCCTCTATGTACCTGTGCACCCTTCCTAAAGAATTTCTTCTCGACTTCAGGTAACATATGGTCTGAGTACCGACCACTTCCATGAGGTCCAGGATCCTCGAAGCTAAAATGAGCACAGAAATTGACGTGATTAAGAAGTTAACTACTTGACAATCAAGTATATATCAAGTCTTCCAATCTTGCATACAGTATAATGTTAATGGTTTTACAAGCGATTATAGAATCATCAAAACATCAGAAGGAATGCGTTTAACTTCCAGAGTCAAATGTTCATACCTGTCGATGAAGCTGACATTTGTGTACATAAGATAATTGTAGACGTAATCAAAATCACGCAATGGCACACAGCTGAAATGCAATGAACAAAAATACAATAGCCAGATTAGACACTAGGAAGTTCAAATGGCAATTTCGACCCATTTATGGTATCTTATTGTTTATGACCTTCATCTAACGGGTCAAATGGGTCAAAATGAAAATGGGTCAAGTGGGTCAAAATGAAAATGGGTCAAGTGGGTCAAAATGGAAAAGGGTAAAATGCGTTCAACATAAACAGGCTGAAAGTTGCCAGAATTGCAACTAAAACGCATAAAGGCGCCTAAAAAGTGTTTGCAGGTTGGCCCAACCCAGCCCGACATGTTTCAACCTGCATTAAAAATCACTCCTTTTGACTTATGAGAGATGGAGATAGATGGCAACCTATCAGAAAGCAATACAAAATGCCGATTGTCTGGATCTTTCAACGCATTTGCCAGAAGTCGTTTCTCTGCATCAACCATTGAAATCCTCCCCCAGTCTACCTGCAAGTAGATTAGTTATTAACCAGAGAACTTAAGTTCATGCAGTTAACAACTGCAACAACAATCATTGAATTCTATGATAATGTACAAACCTTTCCACTGCGAATCTCACGATTAATGAAATAACGACTAGTATGTACTGGTTTTTCTTTAGATGCATGAATATGGACCGAAAATCTACCTTCATGCCCCTAAGATCATGCAAAAAATGTTCAAGAATAAGTAAATCAAGCTAAAATTATTATAAACTTGTAACAAGACTGTTAAATGATGATCTTGATTCTTGACCTTTCATACCTCAAAGAACTTATGCCATAACATCTCAAAAGGTAATGATCCAGGGCTCATAAACATGAAGGCGATCTTGGGATTATTCGATTCAATCGATGGAAGATCCAAAACGTTCTTGATAACAACACGAGAAGCTATCTCATTATCACTAAGTTGTCTTGCAGGGGGCGGAAGCCAACTATAAAAGGTGTTGCAGCTTGAAGACAAAATGATATAACACGCGCCCGAGTTTTGAAGTGGATAAACATAAGCAAAAACTAAGAAAACACAGACAAATGATATCAATATGATGATCCAAGTTGGTTTCTTTAACCGAGCTCGATGACGAGGTGGAGGCGAGATCTGCATGTCGTTCATGTGCCACGTCTGATCTGCCTAAAGATAACACATCACACGTTTATTTCCAATTGAATACTCGTGTTTACATCAATGAAATATCAAACTTAAAACTGTAGAGTATTGAATGATCTCCAACCACCTGCAGACAAGTAAATATGTTACTAAATTTATCAACTGTCACACCTATATCATCAAAATTCAAGATCCAATCAGTTTTATTTCAGACAGTTAGATTTAGGGGGTGCTTGGCATGTATCTAAAACCAACAATTCATATCAGATAATTCGGTTTAGGGGTTGTTTGGCATTTGTCTAAAACCCTATGTTGTCAAAAGCCCACAAGGCACATGCCTAGTCCCTCAAGCGTGCCGCAGCAAAGTCTCGTCACCTCGCTTCAAAAGTCCCTTTTTAGGCACACTTTTAGGCTATGTTTCAGCCGTGTTCTGTCCAAAAGTCGTTTAAAACAATTTGAGTAGCTCTAAACAAGCCTTGAACCGACCTAAAACAGCCTAAAGTAGCCTAAAACATGTCTGAAACCCCTAAAAATGTTAATTTTATACTATGCGTCTTGTTTAAAAAACCTTTCTTTTTAAGCGCCTTGCTACTAGGCCCAAGGTTCACTCTTTGCGCCTTGCGCCTTTGACAACATATATGAACTTAACAGCTATATCATCAAAATTCAAGATCAAATCAGTAGTTAGGTTTAGGGGTTGTTTGGCATGTGTCTAAGACCAACACTTCACACCAACTGTAACAGCTATATCATAAAAAATCCAATCAATCTTATATCAGATTATTAGATTTAGGGAGTCAAATTTACCAATCTCAGTCAACGACCAAATCCAGTACCTAAATCAGGCATTGCATACACACACGAAACATTCATGGGTTAATTGCATACATACCATACATACACGCAAACTAATACGTATATACTATATTAATCAATCGAATGCAACCCCGATTTTAGACATTCAGCAAAACCCCACATCAAAAAATCAAATCTTTACACGAATTCAAGAACACCAACCAGTTCAAAAATGGGGAATTGAATATTAAATCTGATTCATACCTAATTTCAGGGGATTTTATTAAATTAAGAGTAAAAAGAAATGAGAGGGTGTAATAGTAATACCTAATTCGAAAGATCGTTCGTTCAGTCGCTTGCTGTAATCATTAATCTTCAAGAAAACAAGATCTTTGAAATGGGCGTTAAGATCTGGATGAAAAGATGGTTATCTGCAAATCGATTCGTTTGGTTATGTTGATGAATTGAAGATCGGAAATTGGAGGAAGAGATTAAAAAGATTGGTGAGTTTTAATTGGTTGCTTAGTGATTTTACAGAGCCCAAAGCACAAGAACAATTCTGCCGGCGAATTTTCTAACACTTTATGGGTCATATTCGATTTAACATCAAATAGTAACCAAAAGAGCTTCTATAACCTATTATCGTATATGAAGATGTATCATAAATGATTTTTTAAATGGTTACGTATTATAGTCTCAAAGTAAATATTATTGTAGATTTAGGTGTATGTTTAGAGCGTTGTAAGTTAGTCGTTTTAAAATAATCATACAGTAATGGAGTTATGACAGTAAAGGTTTAAACCACTCCATTATTTGGAGTATTGGACCATTGTCAATCAATTGGTATAAAGTTCAAACAACTGGTGCTTCCATCAGTTCATATGGTCCCGTGTTTATCAAATCATTTTGGGTTCAATACTGCTAACGTCATGTTTTTTTTCCATTTGCTTGTTAACTCAAATGTATTCTAAAGATGACGATTAAACCTACTACCGACCACATGTAGTACCTTGGACGCATTCGTCATTGGGTATGATAGAAAACTATGTGTAGCGAGTGAAGTTGAGCTGACGTTAGACTAGGCTTGAGCTTGGTTCGTTTAGCGTAAAAGTGTCAGAGTTTGGTTCTTACTAACATACATTTAAAGCTTCGTTTTTTAAGTAACTTCACAAGAATAAAATATCGAATTTTTAATTATATATTTTTCACGTACACCTATTTACTCTGTACTCACTAGATAGTTGCTTTTTAATTTTGACTACACCATGCAATCTACAAACCCTTTTTGATCACCTAACGCAAGTCGATATCTCTCACGAGGAAAAATGGTATTATAGGAAAGCTGTTCATATAATTAAACAAAAACACCTTTTATAATCAAATTACAGTTGAAGAATAAAGGAAAGAGTAAAGTCACAATATTATTACAATGAATAAAATAAATGCAAAAATAATAAAAGACAGTCAAATAAACTCAGTATATCTTCACATAGTCTGACTATGAGTAAGGTTTAAGAAAGATAGGATAAAAGCAAGTCTTTCATTTATTCTGAATTTAGAGAGACCGCTTTTAGTGACACTCTTGTCTCCAAATATTTTGAGAATAATAGTGACATAGACATCATGTAATTTGATAATGAAAAAGGTGGATGATACATCAATAAACAAAAAAGATGGTAATGAAGAAGGTGGATGAGGATTCGTGTTTAACACAAGTCTCTTAAATATATATTTCAAGTCTTTCAAGAGATCGAACTCATTTTTTCTAAGATACAACAATCGAAGCAATTTGTATTTATCGGGGTGAACCCAAGAACCCAAATTATACTTTGAATCAAGAATAATTGAGTAAAAAAATTACTACATGGTTGTCACCCCCGAAAATCGCAGCGGAAGATTCGCGTGACGTGGTGGTAACGGAAGTTGGAGTTGACCCAACTATTATAGTCAAACGTTCTTAAGTTAACGTTAGTCGTGAAAGTTGTACATTATTATCATAAAAGTATTTTATTGAACAACATTAAACATTTCGGTAGTAACACATAGTTCCGTTTTTATTACATGAACCCAACTTTATTTAAAGATGTTTTGAAACGTTTGACCCTCCAAAGACAAAGTTCCAGAATATCCATATAGAGCTCACCTATAACCCTGAAAAGCATGAAGGGTAAAAAGTCAACATAAGGTTGGTGAGCTTTCGGGGTTTTTGTAGTTTCGCAAACAATCATTTGAAAATAATATGATGAAACAAGGCATAATATATTCCTCATAGACTAGCTAGGTACTATGAAAATTTAGGTCATAAGCCCATAATCAAACCAAGAAACACGTCGTTGCCCCACAACTATCCAGACATATAAACTCCCTCGCCACAAACCTGACCAGCGCGACTGGTCGCGAGAGCGGGCCATTCTAACCCGATAGATCTACCAATATATTCTGCGGCCTCACCCCTGAGGTTAATGATTATAGGGGGATTTAGGGCTCAATAGTATATACATCCATACTATGACCCGAACTTATACCCTCATATAATATATTATCTTGTTTAATCCATCATATATTCAAAGAAACATTATTTCATGCTTTTCACCCCAAAACAGTTGAAATGATATTAAAAATGGGGCCGAAGAACTCACCTTGAGTGCGGTTAATGAAACGAACCAACGTGCTTTATGCCCTAGTCATGAACATTATGATCAATACATAACGCTTTATGCTTATGAATACATTTCACCCATTTTATTTGGTCGTTTTTTTTTTTTTAAAATGGCATATTTTTATAAATGTATATTTTGTGAATTTTTAATGAAACTATTATTTCCCTTATTAAGGTTACATATCTTCCTACCGTTATCTATGCTTTTACTTATATACTTAATGTCTTATAAATCTTATAGTTTTTCTAAATATGTATATTTGTATATAAATATATGTATACATAAGCGTTTTAGTCTTGTTCAAAGTTTAGTTTGTTTCGTCTAATAATAAATTTTTATGTAAAAATCCCCTTTTTTTAAAAAAATATAATTAAAATAATTTAAATGTCAATACAATTGTTACTCTTAAAACGTAAGACTTATTAAGTCACGGTTAGTGTCTAAAATATATATATATATATACACATACTAGTTAGTCATGAATTGTTGAAAAATATATTTTATCTTTAGTTCCATGTGTATATATATTATAAATCCTATTAGTCGTGAGTTGTCCAAAATATATTATTTCATAAGGTCCTTTGTTTGATTTTAACCATAATTCCTAATCTCCAAGTTTTATTAGTAGACTTTTACCTAATGATGTCCTTTAATTGTGTCCAATTACTTTTGCCTTAACATTTTTATTGTTACCCAAAATCTTCAACCTAGTGATTACCTTAAGTCCTTATAAATAATCATTTATCCATAATCATCACTTAGTGTTCCTAACATAGTCATAAGACATTAATCTCCAACCAATGTGTTCATTTTATTATGTGTACATCCATATATACATTTTTACTATCTAGGCTACCCAACTAATGCATTTTCATCCAACATTAACCTATCTTACAAATTTTCAGGTTTATATTGCCATTTGAATTCCATTTCATACCCAAAAATCACCAAACCAATCATTTTCATATAACAAAATCATAAAAACCAACATTATTAAATGGGTGAATCAAGTTCTATCAAGATTATCATCTTGATTATCCATGCATGAACAAACATAACACATCTAATCTAATGTACCTTAGATGACACTAGATGGAACACAATGCAAGCACGATCCTCGATCTTTCGAAGAACAACTCGGTTTCTAGTCTAAAGATCTATTATATTGCTTTGTGAGTGGAGTGAAAACTTGAAAGGATGATGGTGAGGTTGTGGTGACCGAGAGAGAGGGAGAAGAGGGTGTTGGTTGCGGGTGGTGATGGTGGCGACGGGTGTTGGTGATGGTGTTGGTGGCGACGGGTGTTGGTGATGGTGTTGGTGGCGACGGGTGTTGGTGATAGTGTTGGTGGCGACGGGTGTTGGTGATAGGGAGAAGGAGACGGTGAGGGATGGTGATGGTGGGTACGGCAGTAGGTGGTGGTGCGGTGGCCGGTGGCCGGCGGATGGTGGTGTCGCGGCTGTAGAGAGAAGAAGGGGGGGGGGGCGATGGAGTGGTGTGGTGGTGTGTGTGTGGTAGATGAAGAGGTGGTGTGTGTGTTGAGGTTTTAAACTTGTATAGGGGGATGTGTTGTCTTGCATGCACGACTTCACAATCCTTCTTGGATTTGCTAGTAATCATGTTTATTATTATTATAATTATTATTATTATTTTGTTATTATTTTTATTTATTAACTAACTTTGTTATTATTATTATTTACTAGCTTTGTTATTATTATTTACTAGCTTTGTTATTATTATTATTTTAATAATAATCATTAGTGACAATTTGACTTAATTTGATCAACCTACCAACGGTTTGGTTAATAATGGTCAAATACTGATCATTGACTCTCATGGGTGCAATGCACTGTGTGACCAATTCTAAATTCAGCAAGACATTTCTTCTTTAAGGAAGACGTTAGTTAATTCTTAAGGGAGTCAAACAAGTCAACTACGGTTTAACTTTAATTATTTAAATTTTATAGAATTGAGTTAGCATTGACCTGATTTTGCCGGTTGTTAAAGTCTCCCCCCGTTCAGGAAATTTCGTCCCGAAATTTATGTTGTAGGGTTTTTATCAGGCTGATTTTTAAAGAGGTGGGGATATTTTTGTCGCATCTGATCTTCGCTCTCCCAGGTGAATTCAGGCCCTCTCTTCGAATTCCATCTTATCTTGACCAGCTTAATTTGTCTTCGTCTGAGTTTCTGGATCTTCCGATCCATGGCCTCAACTGGTTCTTCGATGAAATGAAGTTTATTGTCAATAAAAACTTCTTCTGGTGGAATGATGAGTGATTCGTCTGTCATACACTTCTTAAGGTTGGATACGTGGAATACGTTGTGCACACTCCCAAGTTCACTTGGTAGGTTAAGACGGTATGCTACTGGTCCAATACGTTCGGTTATCTCGAATGGTCCGATGTATCGGGGATTGAGCTTCCTTCGTTTACCAAATCGTATCACGCCTTTCCACGGCGACACCTTTAGAAATACTCTGTCACCAGTTTGGAATTCTAACGGTTTTCTCCGATTATCCGCATAGCTCTTTTGCCTGCTTCTTGCTGCTTCTAACCTCTTCTTGATTTGCCCGATCTTGTCGGTCGTTTCTTGGATAATTTCAGGCCCGGTTAATTTCCTTTCACCAATTTCTGCCCAACATAAGGGCGAGCGACATTTCCTTCCGTATAATGCTTCAAACGGGGCGGCCTTAATGCTGGTGTGATAACTGTTATTATATGAGAACTCAGCTAATGGTAGGTGAGTGTCCCAATTACCGCCAAAATCGATCACACATGCTCTTAGTAGGTCTTCCAGTGTTTGGATGGTTCTTTCACTCTGGCCGTCTGTTTGTGGGTGATAGGCTGTGCTCATGTCTAGTCGAGTACCCATGGCTTCGTGTAGTGATTGCCAAAATCTTGAGGTAAATCGGCTATCCCTATCTGATATGATTGAAACGGGTACCCCATGACGCGACACCACTTCCTTAATGTATAAATTTGCTATCTTGCTCATGTTGTACCCCTCTTTCATGGGTAAGAAGTGTGCAGATTTTGTCAACCGATCAACAATTACCCAGATGGTGTCGTAACCACTAGCTGTTCTTGGTAGTTTTGTCACAAAATCCATAGCAATACACTCCCATTTCCATTTTGGAATTTCTGGTTGTTGTAATAGACCAGATGGCTTCTGATGTTCTGCTTTTACCTTGGCGCAGGTGATACATTGATTTACATACGAAGCTACATCTCCTTTCATATTAGGCCACCAGAAGAATTCTTTTATATCGTGATACATTTTGTCCATCCCTGGGTGAATTGAGTATCTCGATTTATGGGCTTCTTCAAGAATTAGTTTGCGTAAACCTCCATGTTTGGGGACCCATACTCGGTTCACAAAACGCATCAACTTGTCGGAGTCGGGTATTAATCCCTTGACCATTCCTTGTAGATCTTCTCCCTCCATGTTTCCATCTTTTAATGCTTCGATTTGAGCATTGCGAATGTGATCGGTAAGGTTTGAGTGTATGGTGAGTTCCATTGCTCGCACCCGTAGAGGTTTTTCTCTTTCCTTTCTACTGAGCGCATCAGCCACGACGTTAGCCTTTCCTGGGTGGTATCGTATATCGCAGTCGTAATCATTTAATAGCTCTATCCAGCGGCGTTGCCTCATGTTCAAATCTTTCTGATCAAAGATATGTTGCAGACTCTTGTGATCCGTATATATCACACATTTGGTTCCATATAAATAATGTCTCCATATCTTGAGTGCGAAAACAACGGCTCCCAGTTCTAGGTCATGGGTGGTGTAATTTTTCTCATGCACCTTTAATTGTCTTGACGCATAAGCGATGACTTTATCCTTCTGCATTAATACGCACCCAAGACCTAATCGTGAGGCATCACAATATACTACAAATCCCTCTGTCCCATTTGGTAAGGATAGTATGGGTGCACTGCATAATTTTTGCTTCAATAACCGAAAGGCTCTGTCTTGATCTTCGCCCCATACGTAACTCTTATCCTTGCGAGTTAATAGGGTTAAGGGTTGGGCTATCTTTGAGAAATTTTCTATAAATCTACGGTAATAGCCTGCTAACCCTAGGAATTGTCGTACTTCTGTTGGAGATTTGGGGGCTTCCCAGTTCTTAATTGCCTCAACCTTGGCTGGATCCACATGGATACCCTTTTCATTAATAACGTGTCCGAGAAATCGAACTTCTCGAAGCCAAAATTCACATTTTGAGAACTTTGCGTACAACTTTTCTTCCTTGAGGACGTTTAGAATTAGCCTAAGGTGCTGCTCATGCTCTTCCTTTGATTGTGAGTATATCAGAATGTCGTCGATGAATACTATCACAAACTTGTCCAAGTAGGGCTTACAAATCCGATTCATAAGGTCCATGAATATGGCAGGCGCGTTGGTCAATCCAAATGGCATTACCAGAAACTCGTAATGACCGTAACGTGTTCTAAAAGCCGTTTTTGGAACGTCCTCTTCTGTTATCAACAGTTGATGATATCCTGATCGTAAATCTATCTTCGAGTAGTAGCTGGATCCTTGTAATTGATCGAACAGATCATCAATTCTTGGTAGTGGGTATCGATTTTTAATGGTGAGTTTATTTAATTCTCGGTAATCAATGCACATCCTGAATGATCCGTCTTTCTTTTTGACGAATAGCACCGGTGCTCCCCAAGGAGAAAAACTTGGTCGAATGAATCCCTTGTCTAATAATTCTTGCAGTTGTTTTGACAATTCCTGCATTTCAGAGGGTGCCAGTCGATATGGTGATCGTGCTACTGGTGCAGCTCCGGGTATCAAGTCAATTCGAAATTCGATCTGCCTTTGTGGAGGTAGCCCTGGTAAGTCTTCGGGAAATATCTTTGGGTATTCTCGTACAATGGGGATGTCTTCCATTCCTTGTTCCTCATTTTTAGTGTCAGTGGCCTTTACTAGAAAGGCGGGATACCCTCGTTTAGGTATTCATAAGTTTTCATGACACTTAAAACTTTAAACGAGGGTTTTCCTTTTTCTCCTTGAATGATTAAGAGTTCTCCACTAGGAGTTGGCAATCGGATGATTTTCTCAAAACATACTATTTCGGCATGATTTTGAGAGAGCCAATCCATACCAATAACAACGTCGAAGCTTCCCAGATTGACAGGTAATAAGTCGATACTAAAGAGATGGTTATTGAGTTGTATCGTGCAATTTCTAATTATTTCATTAGATTCTATTTTCTTTCCATTAGCTAACTCTATAATATACTTCTTTCTTAGCTTACATGGTTTAATCCCCAATGATGGTTCGAACTCTTTGGATACAAAACTTAAATCAGCACCGGTGTCAAACAAGATGGAGGCATAGTGATTGTTGATAAGAAACGTACCGTTAACCACTGACGGTTCTTGTTGTGCTTCCTTGGCATTCATCTCAAAAGCTCTCCCTCTAGCCCTGGACTGGTTCAACTTTGGGCAGTTCTTCCTGAAGTGTCCGATCCTACCACACTCATAGCAAGCTTGATCATTTCTGATTATCCTTTCATCAGGTTTTGCTCGGCAGTTTTGGCTCAGATGTCCAAGTTTATGGCAATGAGTACAAATCTTACAATTTCCCGTATGGAGATATCCGCATTTGTTACATTTCCCTTGAGATTCCTTGTTTGCCCCTCTGTTGTTTGATGTTGCAACATAAATTCGTTCGGATCTTTGGTCAAAGTTTTTCCTGTTGCTTGCTTGTCCCTTGGGGTTTTCAAACCACTTCCTCTTTCCATCAAATGGTCTTCTGTTTACTTTGATCGCCTTCCTCCCGATTTCCATCGCACTTTTTCCATGCTCATTCTTCTTGATCAGGGTTCCATTTCGTATTGCGTCATCAGTTAAGGAGTGTGCAATAGCGATTGCACTTTGGATGGTGGTAGGCTTGGAAGCTGTAACGTTGCTTCTTATTTGGGGTGTCAATCCCCATATGTATCTTTCAATTCGCACGTATTCTGGTGTAACCATGCGGGGCACCAATCTAGCAAGATCATTGAATCTCGACGTGTATGTCCGGATCTCGGCTCCTTCCATGGTATGATTCCAGAATTCGGTTTCGATCTTCTGGAGCTCGTTGCGTGGGCAGTATTCTTTAAGTAACATCTCCTTTAGTTGTTCCCAAATAAGTTCATATGCGTTCTTATCGCCCAAAATTTGGCGCTGGGAATTCCACCATGATAATGCTGCATCTTGAAAGGAACAGGTCGCGTATTTGACCTTTTGTTCGCTAGAACAATTGCTTATTACTATAACAGTCTCCATTCTCTCGATCCATCGGACTATATCTAGTGGTCCTTCAGCGCCTGTGAATGTTCTTGGATTGCACCCTTGAAAGGTCTTGTATGAGCATCCTTGTGGTTGTCCACTTGACGAACTTCCTGGATTCCCGTTCGTACCAGATCCATTATTGGCACCAACACCAGATCCCGTGTTTGATCCATTTCCCGTTCCATTACCAAGGCCATTGCCCGTATCCTCTTGCCTCCTCCCTTGACTAGCCACTAGGTTTGCATCGTGTTGTTCTAAGGCTGACTTAACATGCTGAGCTATTAGTTGTGCTAATTCTTCCGCGGTAGTTGGTAAATTGACGTTTCCACTCGAGGGTGTGCCTCGGGTTACGGGTGGCATGGTTCAATTCTGTTTTGAAGATAGGGAAGAAGGTGTTTAGTTTACGGATGTTTGCTGTTATAATGACTTACCTTATATAAAAATATCCATATAATAATCAAGTATTAATCACAGCCAACATAAATCATAAGGATAAAACTTTTTAAATCTCATAGGCGTCTAATTACACATACATAAATATCAAAACACC
Organism: Flaveria linearis; assembly: GCA_024085815.1. Classification (NCBI taxonomy): domain Eukaryota; kingdom Viridiplantae; phylum Streptophyta; class Magnoliopsida; order Asterales; family Asteraceae; genus Flaveria; species Flaveria linearis. The sequence continues at coordinate 5,933,595 of CM044010.1, forward strand.
CAACAGTTAGTTATCAAAAGATCATAAGTTAGAGTCTACATGCATCATCGAGTCATAACTCGGTCAAAAGAAAGAGTCCAAGCTCTCCGGCTTATATCAATAACTATCCTAATACAAACCTCCAGCACCAACATGCGTAAAGCATGAAATCATCATCAGACATAATGTAGCCATAGCCAATGCGGTCTCTGTCTGCTCTCCCATCACCATCGCGTACTGTTGTACCGTCACTAATGCTGATTCGGCCACATCTGCTCTCTGTTCCGCCTGGGTCAGTCGATCCCTAGTCTCTGCGAGACTACTCTCCAAATCCGCTATACGGAAGTGCATCTGGCTCAGAGCGCTTTCATCCAGTAGTCTCTCCTCTTCAATCGTCATCAATCTCCCATCCAAAGCTTGGCTCACCTCATCCCGGATACTCATCTTCTTTCTGACAGTTAGCAATTCCTTCTCGAGTCGAGCACATTGTGCTACCAGAGTGATCATCATATGCTCGACGGGCCCGTTCTCCATAGTAGTTCCACGTGGTGCGGAAGTCGACTCTCCCACCTCAAAGGTGGAAGGAATCCCATCTCTTGATGCCCATCCTCTCATAGTTTCCATGATCCGTCCCCACTGTTCATCTAGCAGTCTGGCCCGTTTGGGCATAGATGTACTCTTCATACCGGCACCATCATTCACCTTTCTCGTCTCCCTGCGTTTCTTTCGTTCATACACCAACCTGATCCTTGGTGGTGCATCATCATCCATCGTCTTTCTCTTCTCTCTGTGCTTCCTCCGCTCATACACCATCCTGATCTTTGGCGGGCACTGTGCGAGAGGAATAGGGGCTGCTGGGGTCACCTCTGTGGGGGTCTCACCTTCCGGGGCCATGCCTTCTGGCTCCTCGGTAATGGGCTCAAGGGTGACTACAGGTGGTGTGGGGTCCTCATCGTCAGACACAGATATCCAACCGTTTTCCGAATCTTCCATTCCCGGGTACAAGGCAGCTGCAAAGTAAGGCTGGGTCGGGTGATACCATGGTGTAGGGGAGATGGGTTCTGATGGGTCCTGCATGCTACTGTTACGGTTAGGTACCCTCTCTCGGTTAACACGATCAGACATCTACAATAAAAGAGAGTATGCATGCGTACTTAAAATTTTGCAATATTCTAGGTAATATTTTGCTCAAATATAATATAACATTTATGCTTGCATGGTACTCTAATCTAGGTAAGACTTATAACGTGGAAATGTCTTTGGAGTCAAAAGTCCTTTTCAAAAGTTATAGTCTAGATTTAAAATTTCTAGTTCACTATAACCTCTGGCTCTGATACCAACTTCTGTCACACCCCGAAAATCGCAGCGGAAGATTCGCGTGACGTGGTGGTAACGGAAGTTGGAGTTGACCCAACTATTATAGTCAAACGTTCTTAAGTTAACGTTAGTCGTGAAAGTTGTACATTATTATCATAAAAGTATTTTATTGAACAACATTAAACATTTCGGTAGTAACACATAGTTCCGTTTTTATTACATGAACCCAACTTTATTTAAAGATGTTTTGAAACGTTTGACCCTCCAAAGACAAAGTTCCAGAATATCCATATAGAGCTCACCTATAACCCTGAAAAGCATGAAGGGTAAAAAGTCAACATAAGGTTGGTGAGCTTTCGGGGTTTTTGTAGTTTCGCAAACAATCATTTGAAAATAATATGATGAAACAAGGCATAATATATTTCTCATAGACTAGCTAGGTACTATGAAAATTTAGGTCATAAGCCCATAATCAAACCAAGAAACACGTCGTTGCCCCACAACTATCCAGACATATAAACTCCCTCGCCACAAACCTGACCATCGCGACTGGTCGCGAGAGCGGGCCATTCTAACCCGATAGATCTACCAATATATTCTGCGGCCTCACCCCTGAGGTTAATGATTATAGGGGGATTTAGGGCTCAATAGTATATACATCCATACTATGACCCGAACTTATACCCTCATATAATATATTATCTTGTTTAATCCATCATATATTCAAAGAAACATTATTTCATGCTTTTCACCCCAAAACAATTGAAATGATATTAAAAATGGGGCCGAAGAACTCACCTTGAGTGCGGTTAATGAAACGAACCAACGTGCTTTATGCCCTAGTCATGAACATTATGATCAATACATAACGCTTTATGCTTATGAATACATTTCACCCATTTTATTTGGTCGTTTTTTTTTAAAATGGCATATTTTTATAAATGTATATTTTTGTGAATTTTTAATGAAACTATTATTTCCCTTATTAAGGTTACATATCTTCCTACCGTTATCTATGCTTTTACTTATATACTTAATGTCTTATAAATATTATAGTTTTTCTAAATATGTATATTTGTATATAAATATATGTATACATAAGCGTTTTAGTCTTGTTCAAAGTTTAGTTTGTTTCGTCTAATAATAAATTTTTATGTAAAAATCCCCTTTTTTTTAAAAAATATAATTAAAATAATTTAAATGTCAATACAATTGTTACTCTTAAAACGTAAGACTTATTAAGTCACGGTTAGTGTCTAAAATATATATATATATATACATACTAGTTAGTCATGAATTGTTGAAAAATATATTTTATCTTTAGTTCCATGTGTATATATATTATAAATCCTATAGTCGTGAGTTGTCCAAAATATATTATTCATAAGGTCCTTTGTTTGATTTTAACCATAATTCCTAATCTCCAAGTTTTATTAGTAGACTTTTACCTAATGATGTCCTTTAATTGTGTCCAATTACTTTTGCCTTAACATTTTTATTGTTACCCAAAATCTTCAACCTAGTGATTACCTTAAGTCCTTATAAATAATCATTTATCCATAATCATCACTTAGTGTTCCTAACATAGTCATAAGACATTAATCTCCAACCAATGTGTTCATTTTTATTATGTGTACATCCATATATACATTTTTACTATCTAGGCTACCCAACTAATGCATTTTCATCCAACATTAACCTATCTTACAAATTTTCAGGTTTATATTGCCATTTGAATTCCATTTCATACCCAAAAATCACCAAACCAATCATTTTCATATAACAAAATCATAAAAACCAACATTATTAAATGGGTGAATCAAGTTCTATCAAGATTATCATCTTGATTATCCATGCATGAACAAACATAACACATCTAATCTAATGTACCTTAGATGACACTAGATGGAACACAATGCAAGCACGATCCTCGATCTTTCGAAGAACAACTCGGTTTCTAGTCTAAAGATCTATTATATTGCTTTGTGAGTGGAGTGAAAACTTGAAAGGATGATGGTGAGGTTGTGGTGACCGAGAGAGAGGAGAAGAGGGTGTTGGTTGCGGGTGGTGATGGTGGCGACGGGTGTTGGTGATGGTGTTGGTGGCGACGGGTGTTGGTGATGGTGTTGGTGGCGACGGTGTTGGTGATAGTGTTGGTGGCGACGGGTGTTGGTGATAGGGAGAAGGAGACGGTGAGGGATGGTGATGGTGGGTACGGCAGTAGGTGGTGGTGCGGTGGCCGGTGGCCGGCGGATGGTGGTGTCGCGGCGGTAGAGAGAAGAAGGGGGGGGGGCGATGGAGTGGTGTGGTGGTGTGTGTGTGGTAGATGAAGAGGTGGTGTGTGTGTTGAGGTTTTAAACTTGTATAGGGGGATGTGTTGTCTTGCATGCAAGACTTCACAATCCTTCTTGGATTTGCTAGTAATCATGTTTATTATTATTATAATTATTATTATTATTTTGTTATTATTTTTATTATTAACTAACTTTGTTATTATTATTATTTACTAGCTTTGTTATTATTATTTACTAGCTTTGTTATTATTATTATTTTAATAATAATCATTAGTGACAATTTGACTTAATTTGATCAACCTACCAACGGTTTGGTTAATAATGGTCAAATACTGATCATTGACTCTCATGGGTGCAATGCACTGTGTGACCATTCTAAATTCAGCAAGACATTTCTTCTTTTAAGGAAGACGTTAGTTAATTCTTAAGGGAGTCAAACAAGTCAACTACGGTTTAACTTTAATTATTTAAATTTTATAGAATTGAGTTAGCATTGACCTGATTTTGCCGGTTGTTAAAATGGTCTATAAAAGCGTATTTTTTAAACTCAAGCGAGTTGTTTTAGTATTTTTTCAACTAAGAAACACCTTATTTTATAGTGAAACTTAAGTTGAAACTCAAGTTGAAACTTAGGGGGTGTTTGTTTTTTGAAAACACCTCTTCCCCACCTCTTCATCTGCGCGCTCGCAGACGCAAGAAGAGGTTTTTAATTCGCAGACTGTTTGTTTTCTGAAAGACGTTTCATTAAAAACGTCTTCAACACCTCTGCACGGAGAAGAGGTGGAACAATGTCTTCACACCTCTTCTAACCTCTTCTCTAGCCCTAACATCTGATCTCCCATTCCCCACCCATTTTCTACCCACCTCCCCCACTCTACACAATCATCTTCATCGGCCGCCCCTACCGTCGCCACCGCGCCACCGCCGCGCCGTCGCCACCGCCGCGCCGTCGCCACCGCCCTGACCGTCGCCTGCTCACCACCGCGCCTGCTCACCACCGCGCCACAGTTGGTTATTGAGATTCCTGAAACTGCTCATCAGATTAGCAGCGGTTAGTTTGTTTTTCACTGAGTTTGATCGGTTTGTAGTGGTGTTTGTGTGTTGAAATGTTGAATCCCCTGTTTTTGTTCGTTGATTGATTTGCACTAAATTGTAATGAGTTGCGGTTTTGAATCTGGATTTGAAGTGATTTGATGTTTTTGATTTCGGATTATTAGAATCTGTTACAAATTGTGAGGAATAATCATGATATCGTTTTGATTCTTGAAATTCGATTTTGGATTATTAGAATCTATTACAATTCCAATTTGTGCTTTTGCTCTCCAAATCTTATGATTTTGACCAATTTGTTTGAAATTGTGAGAATCATATTCACTTGTGTTCAAATATTCTGAATCTTTATCCAAAGGCTCAAAGCTATGTTATGGGATATCCGGTGCAGTCATGGTTCCGCAGGTACCCTCACCGTCTACCCCCTCCCCGGTCAAATGTATGATTAGTTTGTTTGTATATGGTTATTTTGTTTGTATATGGTTAGTTTGTTTGTATGATTAGTTTGTTTATATGATTAGTTTGTATATGGTTAGTTTGTTTGTATGATTAGTTTGTGTTTATATATGGTTTGTATAATTAGTTTGTTTATATGATTAGTTTGTATATGATTAGTTTGCATATGGTTAGTTTGTTTGTATGATTAGTTTAATTACAGAATATTTCAGCATTCTGCAAATATTAAACAAAACAAACAGTCTTTTTCTTACAGACTGCAGACATTTGGTCCACCTCTTCTGCTGCAGATGTCTGCCGATGTAGTCCGCAGACTGCAGACGTTTTCTTGCAGAAAAAACAAACAGCACCTTAAGTTGAAACTTTCTCATCTCGATGAAAACTTATATTAATTTGGTTTGAACGTTTTTAATGCAATTTAATCACTTCTAATGTTGGTTGAAAGTCTAAATTTGGGAGCCCTAAAGAAGAGCTTATATTTGTAATACATAAACAATGAGTAAAAAGGTAATTTCCAAACTTTCTTAAGACGCGTCGTTTGTGTTACCCCTTAATTTTAACCTCCACCCCCTTGAACTCTTCTCTGCATTCACATGAAATTTAATGGTGTCATTCTGTGATGCCCCCATAACTCCTGTCCCCTTCAGCTCTCCTCATTCATCTCCACTGATTGAATGTTATATTCAATTCGGTCGACTTTACTTGAGCCGATTGATTCCGTTACACATTCAGTTTAACCGATTGAATTACGATTCTCTTACATCTTCAATTTAACTAATTGAAAGTGAAACCACCGTTCAACATCATCATGTTGTATTACTTGTTCTACCTCGTCAAATTTCATAGCAACATGGCTTGTTATAAACAGTTCAGGAAGGTAGACAAGAATGCCAATGTTGTGAACCTAGCTATGTTGGTTAATACGATTAAGCTAACATGCGTTAAACGGGGACATTAAGAAGGTTGGAGTTCCGACCATTACCATAAGTGTGCCCTAGGTCGATTAGCCCCAGGACAAGTTAGAAACAATCAGAATTAGGAAATGACTATAGCTAGAAAGTAAGAACAGTTAAATTATCGAAATAAAGGTCATATAAGTCAAGGTAATACATCACGCGGTCATACATTTACGACTGAAGCAAGCCACATTCGACAAGACAAAATGTTGCTACAAGTACGTACCTTATCATCAATAGCTACACATCTATTTGATACCAGGGTTGATAATAAGCTTTGATTCTTCTAGAATTATTCTTGAACTTAGCATTAACCCTAGTTGCTTAGAAATTATTTACTCGGCTAAAGTGACCAATGGTAATAATTAGAGGTTACACAAAAATACACGAATATCATGTCTTTGACATAGACTTCATACCGTATGAATTGGTTATCGAAGCATGAAACCAAGATAGACCATCCGGAGAAGGCGATTCATCGGAAGCCTCTATAATTCAATGTGGGAGATCACGTTTGACTCAAAGTCTCTCCCTGGAAAGGGATTGTACGATTTGGAAAGAAAGTGTATTGCTGATGAATCACTTGTTGTTCCTGGAAATCAATGAACAGCTTCGTTTCATTGAAAAACCAGTAGAGATTAGGGATCAAGAAGTCAAAACCCTAAAACGTAGCAAGATCCCTATTGTGCATGTTAGGTGGAACTCAAAGCCTGGACCAGAGTTTACCCGGGAACGCGAGGACCAAATGAAGAAGAAGTACCCACAACTATTCAACGAACAGACACCTACTTCTTAAGGTATCATTTTTAGATATCTTTTTTCTTAAATTTCGAGACGAAATTCCCTTCAACAAGGGGATGATGTCACAACTCTGTCAAAACCTTACAACTCACACGGTATAAATCGTTGAATCTCATGTAATTAACTGAACCTAATGTTCTAATTTTCGGGACGAAAATTTCTTCAACAAGGGGATAATGTGACAACCCGTATATTTCGGGTTAACACCGTTTTCATAATCTAAATTATTATTAGCACATATTTATAATTAAATCAAAAACAATTAAACATAATAATAAAAATAATAATAAAAATAATAATATGGTTATTAATAATTTGTTAAAAATATTAAGAAAATAAACAACTTAAAAAAATTGGATTTAAAAAGCCTAGGGGGCTGTTTTGTCATTTCTGAAACTGTAAAAGAAAACATTTACACATAAAATGATAACTACTGAAACTATAGGGACCATTTGTGTAATTCCTAAAACCCAAACCACCCGCCCAACTATCCCCTCGATTTTCCGGTCGCCGGCCGGCGAAGATCCGGCGCGGCTCCGGCAACCCCAAACGGCTAAAATATCGGTTTTTAAAACCCCACAAGACACCAATACGATCGTGGGACAGTGTTGATCGATAATACACGCATTAATCGGGGAAAAGTATCCAGATTTTTGTGGTAATGGACCATTAATCGAATCCACTAACAAATACCTAACAAGTTCCACTCAAACGATATTAATAATCAAATTAATCCAGTATAAATACTCATCGATTTGTTTCTAATCGAATGCACCTATCAATACAATCTGAAACATACAAACACTTCGAATTCGATTACCATCTTCCTTCGAACTTGCAACTCGATCAAAAGCTATTGTTCGACGAATTTAAATCAAAATTAACAAGGGGCTTTGCATCAAGAGCAGTTCCTGAGGCTACCCATCAAATTAATTCGATTAATTTCATAATCTGTTCATTCTGTGATTCATCAAACCGCGAGCTTCTCGACAACCAGTTCATCTTCGAACCATCATCATTCGGGTAATTAAATACACATACTGGTTCGATTTTTCATGGGGATTAAAAGCCCCAACATTAATTTTATTGTTAACATCGAATTGATTTTCAATTTGATCCAAAATCGAACTAGGGTTTCGAGGATTTGGGGGAAATTGGGGATTTCTTTGAAAGGTTGTTTTTAAGATTTGGAAATGGTTTCTACCGCGGCTTAGGCCTTTGGTTCACTGGTCCCTCGCTTCCATACAATCCTTGAGGTCCCGGGTTCGACCCCGGCCACCTTCATATATTTTTAAAAAGCCTTTTTGACCTCTTAAAATTACAGAAAAATTCTAAAAAATTCAGAAATCATTTTTATAAATTTTGCCTATTTTTAAATCATCAAAAATTATTTTCTGTAATTTTTCTTTAAATTTAAATATATATAAAATAATATAACAAGGATTATTCTTAGTTATTTATTATAAAATGGATTTTTAAATTATGATTTAAACTAGTAAGCTATTGTTAATCTATACGTTATCTTTAATTAATGTTTAAATCATGATTATTCAAAATACTTATAAGGTTTATTTATACTTTATACGTTTTAAATTTATTTCTTTATATAAAAGTACTTAAGTGGTATAATCTTTTTCATCGAGTTAAAACTTATTCCATCATTTGATTATAATTATCAAAACCCAAAATTCCAACTGAAATCCTAGTTCACATTTAATCACTAAGTCATTATTAAACTTAAATATTGAAAAAAATATATATATCTATTTGTGTGCGTGTCACGCGTCAAACCGAACCGACCCGAATCCGACCAAATGTATTTATTCGCGTTGAACACATTTTAAAATTTTAATTACAATTAAAAATAGGTGTTGATCGTGTTTGATCGTGCATTGCCTTATTCTTTGAAGCTCTTGTTGATTTCATTTCATCAGTTCAAGGTGAGTTTCACGGCCCCTTTTACTTTCTTTTCTTTTTGGGGGAGGAAACATGCAAACACTATTTTTGTTATGGTTGCCAGTATTATTGATATCGCCTGTTAGGTTAGTGGGAAACACGAAATTGACCTAAAACGATTGCCACGGTCGGTTAAGACGTGGTGGAAAGGCACTAAACACACACAGTCAGCTTCGGTTTGAAACACTAACTAACTTGTTTATAGGCTCGCGACCTATCGATATGCTTTATATACTAAACCATGTGAAACGCTTTTCGGACACATTTCTGGTTGATGAAACCATGTGAAACGCTTTTCTGACACATTTCTTGTTGATTAAAACCTGTGGACTCACCAACTTTATGTTGACACATTTTAGCATGTTTTCTCAGGTCACAGAAATGCACAAGGTTAAGAACTCAGCTAGGATGCATGCATGGCATACATCACTACTCAACTGGTTTAATTTGTTGAAACGCTATTGATTCTTATGGTTGAAACGCATGTTGAAACGATTCACTGTTGATTTCTGATTTCGAAACGCTTCCGCAAATCTGAAACACTCATGTTTGATTTAAACAACTAATTACTTAATGTGATGTTTTGTAATTACTGTGTTTGGTGTAACTGATGCTATCTGAGATCCTGGTGTGTCACACGCCTGACGGTAAAACCCCGTACGTGGAAAATGAGGGTGTGACAGATTGGTATCAGAGCATTAGTTATAGCGAACTAAAATGGACTTTGCATCTCATTTGCATTGCATCTTAGACTATAGCTGGATTTGCATTAGTTACACACACATAGATTTCTAAGCTATGTTTACTTAATTTGGTTGTCTGAAAACCTTTGCTTTAACATATCCCTGTGCTGTGAGTCACGGGAGGGTTTGTGTGCATTTGATATCACCTAAATGTTCTTCATGATTTGTGTGACACATAGACACCTGTATTCTGGATTTCCTGGCAAAAGGCCTTCGGGCTAAGGCAAGCATATCGCATAAATCTCATTGCGAGACCTGGTATGCTTACCTGGGGATTTCTGGGATGAGTGATAAACTATGGTCAATACACAAGTATATAAGGCAAATGGGTCAAGTATATTAAGTCTATAGATTTAATATTACCTGTATGTTCCTCTATGTTTATTCCTTGTCTCTATACCTGATACTATACATATGTGCTAGATGAATCTGGACAATACTATGATGTTAACTTGGGGTAGGTGAAGCTAAGGGTGATCATGCAAGGCAAATTACCATTACGCGTGCACACGTAATTGCAATTCGTCGTGCATGAGAAGTCTGGCTAATCTTACCATGAGGTAACGATCATGAGTATTACAAGTTTTCTATTCTATACCCTAGGGTGCTAGGATCATAATTCTAGTAAGACCTTGTTAAGGGTAACAAAACATTACTAACACTTGCTATTACTTAAGTCCTGTCCTACTTAGAGCCTTTATGGTATTTCCAATCATGACATTAATTTATCTTTTAAGAGGCATTCCTCCACTTAGCATTTCAGTAACTGAGGAACTGATTGAATGCTTAGAATGAAAATGGACTACAGGAAATATAGAAGAATGATGATACTCTCTATACATACATTACGTTATTCTTTGGGATGATGCTAGGGAAAATTAGGATGTCGTATAACCGGTTTAAGCACATTCTTAGTATACCGGTGATGCTTATATATAGGGTTATTGAGGTGAGTTTAAAGCCTTGGTGATTGAGTACTATTACTTAAGGAATGAAATGCAAAAGTTAGAATGGTAATTCTAAAATCGTGCAATAGTAGGGTTAGGTCGTGCTCTTTATACTGACAAACTCCCTGAATTGACAAAGCTGATGTCATACCTTATGACATTAGACCAAATAGAATTAGGAAGGACACTGGGAAAATCTAGTGAGTAGTAGAAAGAAGTTGGAGGGTCGAACAAGCAATCTAGCGGTAAGGTAGACAAGAATGCCAATGTTGTGAACCTAGCTATGTTGGTTAATACGATTAAGCTAACATGCGTTAAACGGGGACATTAAGAAGGTTGGAGTTCCGACCATTACCATAAGTGTGCCCTAGGTCGATTAGCCCCAGGACAAGTTAGAAACAATCAGAATTAGGAAATGATTATAGCTAGAAAGTAAGAACAGTTAAATTATGGAAATAAAGGTCATATAAGTCAAGGTAATACATCACGCGGTCATACATTTACGACTGAAGCAAGCCACATTCGACAAGACAAAATGTTGCTACAAGTACGTACCTTATCATCAATAGCTACACATCTATTTGATACCAGGGTTGATAATAAGCTTTGATTCTTCTAGAATTATTCTTGAACTTAGCATTAACCCTAGTTGCTTAGAAATTATTTACTCGGCTAAAGTGACCAATGGTAATAATTAGAGGTTACACAAAAATACACGAATATCATGTCTTTGACATAGACTTCATACCGTATGAATTGGTTATCGAAGCATGAAACCAAGATAGACCATCTGGAGAAGGCGATTCATCGGAAGCCTCTATAATTCAATGTGGGAGATCACGTTTGACTCAAAGTCTCTCCCTGGAAAGGGATTGTACGATTTGGAAAGAAAGTGTATTGCTGATGAATCACTTGTTGTTCCTGGAAATCAATGAACAGCTTCGTTTCATTGAAAAACCAGTAGAGATTAGGGATCAAGAAGTCAAAACCCTAAAACGTAGCAAGATCCCTATTGTGCATGTTAGGTGGAACTCAAAGCCTGGACCAGAGTTTACCCGGAACGCGAGGACCAAATGAAGAAGAAGTACCCACAACTATTCACGAACAGACACCTACTTCTTAAGGTATCATTTTTAGATATCTTTTTTCTTAAATTTCGAGACGAAATTCCCTTCAACAAGGGGATGATGTCACAACTCTGTCAAACCTTACAACTCACACGGTATAAATCGTTGAATCTCATGTAATTAACTGAACCTAATGTTCTAATTTTCGGGACGAAAATTTCTTCAACAAGGGGATAATGTGACAACCCGTATATTTCGGGTTAACACCGTTTTCATAATCTAAATTATTATTAGCACATATTTATAATTAAATCAAAAACAATTAAACATAATAATAAAAATAATAATAAAAATAATAATATGGTTATTAATAATTTGTTAAAAATATTAAGAAAATAAACAACTTAAAAAAAATTGGATTTAAAAAGCCTAGGGGCTGTTTTGTCATTTTTGAAACTGTAAAAGAAAACATTTACACATAAAATGATAACCACTGAAACTATAGGGACCATTTGTGTAATTCCTAAAACCCAAACCACCCGCCCAACTATCCCCTCGATTTTCCGGTCGCCGGCCGGCGAAGATCCGGCGCGGCTCCGGCAACCCCAAACGGCTAAAATATCGGTTTTTAAAACCCCACAAGACACCAATACGATCGTGGGACAGTGTTGATCAATAATACACGCATTAATCAGGAAAAGGTATCCAGATTTTTGTGGTAATGGACCATTAATCGAATCCACTAACAAATACCTAACAAGTTCCACTCAAACGATATTAATAATCAAATTAATCCAGTATAAATACTCATCGATTTGTTTCTAATCGAATGCACCTATCAATACAATCTGAAACATACAAACACTTCGAATTCGATTACCATCTTCCTTCGAACCTGCAACTCGATCAAAAGCTATTGTTCGACGAATTTAAATCAAAATTAACAAGGGCTTTGCATCAAGAGCAGTTCCTGAGGCTACCCATCAAATTAATTCGATTAATTTCATAATCTGTTCATTCTGTGATTCATCAAAACCGCGAGCTTCTCGACAACCAGTTCATCTTCGAACCATCATCATTCGGGTAATTAAATACACATACTGGTTCGATTTTTCATGGGGATTAAAAGCCCCAACATTAATTTTATTGTTAACATCGAATTGATTTTCAATTTGATCCAAAATCGAACTAGGGTTTCGAGGATTTGGGGGAAATTGGGGATTTCTTTGAAAGGTTGTTTTTAAGATTTGGAAATGGGTTTCTACCGCGGCTTAGGCCTTTGGTTCACTGGTCCCTCGCTTCCATACAATCCTTGAGGTCCCGGGTTCGACCCCGGGCACCTCCATATATTTTTAAAAAGCCTTTTTGACCTCTTAAAAATTACAGAAAAATTCTAAAAAATTTAGAAATCATTTTTATAAATTTTGCCTATTTTTAAATCATCAAAAATTATTTTCTGTAATTTTTCTTTAAATTTAAATATATATAAATAATATAACAAGGATTATTCTTAGTTATTTATTATAAAATGGATTTTTAAATTATGATTTAAACTAGTAAGCTATTGTTAATCTATACGTTATCTTTAATTAATGTTTAAATCATGATTATTCAAAATACTTATAAGGTTTATTTATACTTTATACGTTTTAAATTTATTTCTTTATATAAAAGTACTTAAGTGGTATAATCTTTTTCATCGAGTTAAAACTTATTCCATCATTTGATTATAATTATCAAAACCCAAAATTCCAACTGAAATCCTAGTTCACATTTAATCACTAAGTCATTATTAAACTTAAATATTGAAATATATATATATCTATTTGTGTGCGTGTCGCGCGTCAAACCGAACCGACCCGGATCCGACCAAATGTATTTATTCGCGTTGAACACATTTTAAAATTTTAATTACAATTAAAAATAGGTGTTGATCGTGTTTGATCGTGCATTGCCTTATTCTTTGAAGCTCTTGTTCATTTCATTTCATCAGTTCAAGGTGAGTTTCACGGCCCCTTTTTACTTTCTTTTCTTTTTGGGGGAGGAAACATGCAAACACTATTTTTGTTATGGTTGCCAGTATTATTGATATCGCCTGTTAGGTTAGTGGGAAACGCGAAATTGACCTAAAACGATTGCCACGGTCGGTTAAGACGTGGTGGAAAGGCACTAAACACACACAGTCAGCTTCGGTTTGAAACACTAACTAACTTGTTTATAGGCTCGCGACCTATCGATATGCTTTATATACTAAACCATGTGAAACGCTTTTTGGACACATTTCTGGTTGATGAAACCATGTGAAACGCTTTTCTGACACATTTCTTGTTGATTAAAACCTGTGGACTCACCAACTTTATGTTGACACATTTTAGCATGTTTTCTCAGGTCACAGAAACGCACAAGGTTAAGAACTCAGCTAGGATGCATGTATGGCATACATCACTACTCAACTGGTTTAATTTGTTGAAACGCTATTGATTCTTATGGTTGAAACGCATGTTGAAACGATTCACTGTTGATTTCTGATTTCGAAACGCTTCCGCAAATCTGAAACACTCATGTTTGATTTAAACAACTAATTACTTAATGTGATGTTTTGTAATTACTGTGTTTGGTGTAACTGATGCTATCTGAGATCCTGGTGTGTCACACGCCTGACGGTAAAACCCCGTACGTGGAAAATGAGGGTGTGACAAGTTTCCCTTGAGATGAATCTCCACTCACACCCTTGAACTTGTTCCTTTCTTCATATGCCTTCAACCGCCCAACTACCTCTTCGAATGACATTTTCTCGATTTCAGCAAATTGCTTAATTGAGGATACAATAGGCAGATACTTATCAGGCATAGAATTTAGAAACTTTCTTACTAAAATCTCATCTTCAAGCGATGCTCCTAAACTCTTGTATTTAGATTGTACACCCCCCAACTTGGCAGCAAAATTATCTATAGTCTCTGTCTCATCCATCTTTAAAGCTTCGAGTTCACTTCTCAAAGTTTGTAGCCGCGCTTTCTGGACCCGTTCAGCTCCCAAGTACCGAACTCGCAAGGCCTCCCACACGTCCTTTGGTTCAGTGTATTTAGCAACTTGAAGAAGGATTTCTTCCGGTATTGATTGATAAATCAACGCCAAAGCAGTGTACTTCTTCTTCTCCTCTGTTGTATCTGCTGTAATGGTGTCTTTCAAGCCATTAGCAGCAAGAATCGTCTTCATCATAATCGACCACACCGTGTAGTTGGTCGCCGTGAGTTTAGGACACTGCAAAGAGACGTTGCTTGTCTCTTTTGCAGCCGATACCATCGCATTCCCTTCATTCCCTCCTGCCATCGATAATCTTTCAGCAACTTCCTCGCACCAAAATGGTTACGGTACTTGTGATAAGATTCTGGTCACTTTTCAGCAGACTTTCTTCAACAACTTCTGATCGTTGGTCTTCTTTTTCGATTTTTCTTCCTTCTGCGATAATCAGACAACAGGCTTCTTCCACTTCTGCTATTCTTGAAAATCAGCAGGTTCTTCCTTCTCTTCTACAGACACTGAATCTTGTGGCTCTGATACCAATTGTTAGATAATTGGATCAAAGAAAAACAAGAACAGACACAAGTTTTTGGGGAACTCCCAGACTCTTTTCTATTATTCAAAGTAAAGGAAATTAGTACAATTTGCAACTTATTCTACCTATCTATTTAAAGGGAAAAAACAACTTCTAATTTAGAAAAGACAATTATGACTGATTGCATAAATCAAGCATTGCTTAATATATGCTTTAATTTGCTGACTTTTTGGTTTCTTTATTTTTGAAATTATTATATTAATTATTCAAGATTAGACCAACATTTATCAAAAACACAACACTATTTGTATTTGCAAGTATATTTTTTTTGTTTAAGTTAACAGTTAACTCTAGAATTTCCAAGCTTAATGACTAGATGTTTTCATATCTGTGCAATATGTTAATTATTTTAATTATTTAATAATATGTGAATATTTTGCTGCTTCTTGAAACTCTAGAAGGGAGGGAGATTCCTTTGGATTAAATTCAACAACGTACACACTCCACTTTCATCTTGCCTGAAGCTTTGTTGCAAGATTGCTTTAGTTATTTCATTTTAGCAATTTATTTGAATTGAATTCTTAATCTATGTTGTTCATTGAGGATGAACAGTTGAAAACTGTTCTTTTGTAATTCATTTGACAATTTACTTGAATTGCCACTGTAGATTTATGTTCTTAGAGTGGAACTTGATATTAACTTGTTATTGCTTAAAGTAGTTGTATGTGGTCTATATGTTAACAGAAAATCCAACTTAATGTCAAAATATGCAGAAGTACATGTCAAATTTGGACTTGAATTTAGAAAAATAAAGGCCATTCAAGTAGTTCAAGTAAGTAGACAACGCAATTCATACACAATTGGTGGCTGCTAAATCTACCAAAATAAGTTATTTATGTTCTACATAAAGATGGAATGCATTTAGCAACGTATTTGTTTGCAAAATTCATGTGGGAAGTTAGCTTCTTAGATTGCAAAATGGATGCAGTTGCTGCAGATATGGGTCAACTTAATTTGTAATTTTTGTGCGACTGTTCTAAATTGCAAGCGAAGCTTAAAAGATGAATACATGCAACAAGTGATCAAACTATTTTCTTTTTTTAGTTTTAAAGCTTATTTATGTTTATTGATTGTTATGATGAATGATAATTGAATTACAACTTTATTTTCCTACTGCTTCTCAAACTATTGAACGTGTTTGTTTGAATGATGATACCCTGTCCCAACACGAGTGATGATACCCGCCGCAACGCGCGAGTTTGTTGCTAGTTTTATATAATAAGGCCAAACATGACTGAAAACGAAGTAAGAGCACCGACAAAACTCTCCATTGTGTTCTTGTGTTGAAATGGCCATTTGAAGTTGTTCATGTGCATTGGGGCGTTTATGAACGGGCATGATGGATTGGATATATATTTTTTATTTTTTGATTAACTTTTATCCATATAGTTTCTTTTTTATTTTCTAAATAATAAAGTTCTCTTAAACTTTTTAAAAAATATATAAAACTTTTAAGCAACTATGAATTAAAAATATGATCTTCTACTAATTAAAGTTTATTAGTTGTATTAAATGATATAAATTTAAATAATGAATACATTATTACAATAAATAAGTTAATTAGTAAAACTAAATGTAAAAGGTGGTGATTGACTGGAAATTTTTCTGGGCACCTCTAGCCTTGCTATCAGGAAGTAGATACGTATGGTTTAACATGTTTTTAAGTTTTTTATAGCATATATATACTATCGTGGATGGCGTTTGTATCTATTAAGATTATGTCAAACACAATCATAAGTTTAGACTTGAAACGATCAATTAGATCTAAACCATATCCAATAGGTGGCATTTTTCTCGTTAAAAGTGTTTCTAATAACTTACATATACACCAAACTTAATTTCTTTTATCATCATAAAGATGTTATAACCATTCATCACTAATACCATGCACATGCACCATCACATGTTTTTACATTTGGCAATCTCACTTGCTGATTTTTGGGACTGCAAACATATCTTCTCATTAAAATCTTGGGCAAATTTTCTCTGTCATTGACTTTGGCTTGCTTATAAAAGTGACTTTATATCGTCTTTGAAGATTGAGTAACAAAGCTATTTGCTTAAAGCTTGCACGAATAAGTTATTTTAGTACGTTTTGTCACAATTCTTAATTAAATAGAGTTGTAATGGCATCAATTCTTTTGAAATTACGTGTTAGATTATAAAAAAATGCTAAGTGAGACCTATATATATAATGTAAGTTAAAAAAACGAATATGTGAGTTACAACGAAGACTCGTCACACAAAAATAATTATAGCTTTCTCTATTTCGCTCTAATGATTCATCTAACGAGGGGAAGAAGCAAGTATTCAACGTAGAAGAGCTGCAAAGCAAAAAGTTACAGAAATTTTTAGTATATGATATACTAGGTTAGAGCCCATTTTTAGTTAAATTTATTTGTATTTATATCATAAAAATCTACACATATATATCAAATTTGTTATAAGGAAAAAATATATACAATAAAATATAGCTAATTCAACTTAGGTAAAATGTTTCATTAGACCTATGTCTATAACAACCTTTTATCTAAAAGTTGCATAAGGTAAGATTGCATTGAATATAAACAATATTTTTGATAGAAAATACAACATTTTATTATAAAATGCAACCATTTCCGAAAGATTGCTTCAAAAATGTTGTATTTTGCTTATTTTTCGAGTTTGTAAATGATTAAATAAACAAATGATCTAGATTGATTATAGCGAGTTTTCGTAATATTTATGACTGTTAGCGTTTGGCCAAGGCTATTTACCTTCCAGAGAAATAAGTACATCGATGATATGGACTCTATGTTCTTCAAATCCACTGATTTCGCTCGTACCCAAAGTGTTAAAACCGTCGCAAAATGTCCCAATACCTATTGTAAAGTCGAGGGTTAATTTCGATATCTAAATTCATCTTGAAAGTAAAGTTACAATAGAGTTTAACTTTACTTGACACCCTTTTGTAGTAGATAACGATATCTACTTTTAAACTACGTTATATCTAGAATTCTTACCGTCACGAATTTACTCCACGTAGAAGATGACGTTGCGCCAACGAACATAGAAGCACCATAAGCCACTCCAAGAAGCCAAATGCAACTCCAGAACATCTACAAATGATCACGCGATTCACATTATTAGACTTTAACACATAACTACGTAACAGTCATTCACTATTGACAAAGTTACTGCTTAGGGTTTTTGGTTAATATAACTACATAACTATCAATAGTACGTTTTATCTATAACTGACATACTCTTTTATGAAAATATTTGACGTTTCAACTGAAAATAGTTAAGTAATTTACCCGCTCTGGACCGATTTGAGAAGCAAGTGACTTTATCCCATGCATCTCGTCACCTTTTATGTCAGGAATGTCCTACGAATCAAACAAAGAAACATTAATCATTTAAAATAACTAGAAACCAAGGATTTTGAATTCAAGATACATTGCGTTACAATTAATCATACGTTGATCACTCACCTTAAACAATATCAAGACAACGGAGAATACAACGAGCATTGCAATCGAAAAAAGTGACGCCTTGAAAGAACGATACCTCCACGAATTGCGCTCTATGAATCATAAAAAGGAAAATCTATACTTTAATTTTCTATGATTTGTGTATGATGTAATATAGTATGTTATTGATCTTAATTTGTAACATAATGTGCCTTGACATGTAGGTAATATCCAAATGGTATGGCTAGTGCCCTTGAGTTTATCATGTATAAAACCGCAGTGTAAGGAAACCGCTTCCATCTTAAAAGGGGTAACTGAAAATAAATCAACAAAGAAGAAATACATATTTTGTTACATAAAGCTAGTTAGTTATGTAACATAAATAGAATAACAAAAACTGCGTAAAAACGACATAATAATGTGCAACTACATACCACATTTGCTGAATACGCGGTTCCAACGACAAACCAGGCGAAGAGACCACAGAAGAGCGGCCAGGAACCAGATATCAATACGATGGATAAGCTCTACATAATTAACAAGTGATGCAGTGAGCGTAAAGATTAAAAACATGTAAAGTGCGTGGTCACATCGCTCTTCTTTGATATTTATGACGCTATATATATGAACTCTTAGCGACATATTTTTTTCATTTTGTGATAAGATTTCGTATGGCAAAACTTAAGGGTATATAGTTACCATGATAGCCGATAGCGCGGTCACAATGATGGCTGTATTCATGGTTAACTCTCCCGAAGCCAACGGAAGATAAGGCTTGTTAATCTGAGACATTACAACATCATGGATATTATCAACCGCAATTAGTGAACTTATGAATTTGATGTATGTATATATAGCTTGTACCTTGTCGATTTCTATGTCGCATATCTGGTTGAAACCACAAACGTATATTTGCATAAAAATGCCTCCAATTATAGCCTGAAAAACATAATCTTACTTGAAATATCTAACCTACTTTAGAGATATTATAAGGGGTGGACCGGCTAAAACACCTGTCACCTGAATTTGTCGTTTTTTACATATAAAACAAAATCTTTTTAAGATGAAAACATGAATTGGAGTATTTAGTTGTAGTCGATAGAGAAAAGAACTTTAAAATGACCATCCGACGAAAAAGTTATGGTTTTGGCAATAGGACATAATAAGTGTTCCATAAGTTGATCAACAATTACCTGAAATACTCGGAGAAAGAACAATGATGAGAGATCTGAACGCGTTTCAACGGCTAGAAGAGATGTCGAAAGCACACTAAGAACCTACAAACACAAATATACGAAATATATAGTTAGTTTATCATGATGTTCTATTGTTTTCATAAGAGAGATACTCAAATATATATCCTGCTTAAAATATCACCAACGCTTTTTGATACATTATATAGTTGTGCATCAGAGGATAATTTCATAGTTAAAGGCTTGAGATTTTTTTGTATGTACAAGTTTTACAATTAATTGCTTGATATATAAGACTGGATGTTACAGTTTAGATAATATAGTGCATGATTACTAGTAAAACAGTTCTATTTCATTACAAAACTACAAATTCATAAGGTAAAGGAATTTTTTTAAATCTAACCGTCGCCATTGCTGCATAAGGTCTTGAAAAACTGAACAAAATATCCAATGCCTTGAAAGCAGATTCAACCAAATTCGATGAGTCTCGAGTAATTATATCATTAGGAAACTCACTCGATACACAAGCTGCGTGCATTATGTTTTCCCGATTGTGTAATCTAAACAACACAATATGTCGGTATACATTTTGCATTCGACAATCTTGACGTTTTCCTTGAAATTTAACAGTGGTGTAGCTTTTCGTGACGTTACATGTTCCAAAGGAAAATCTTGTTTCTGATGAAAATAGACATAGGAAGACAGTTTTAGTGTACTATTTGCAACGAAGAAAAGGGGGTTAGATTGAAAGTAGAATATTACCTGAAGCTACTGGCACTTTACGCGACGAAGTAGAAGTTTTCGCAAGAGATCTAATAACTTGAGTTCCCATTAGTGTTGATGCTTTGAACAAGTGCTTTTAATATATAACTGTTGCTTATATATCGACATGATCATCGTTGTCATGTACTTGGTTGCTTGGTTTACAGTAAACGTAGATTTTATTTTCTTATAAAATAACCAAAGATTAAAATAATCAAACTGAATAATTATTGATTCTTTTTTCTTAAAATGATACATTTGTTAATGATATTTGAGACAAGATATTACTAGTAACTTAGCAATGAACAAGTGCTTTTAACATATAGCTGTTGCTTATATATCGACATGGGCATTGTTGTCAAGTGTTTGGCAATCTTGTGATATACAGTAAAAGGGCGTACCCGGTGCATGAAGCTCCCGCTTTGCGCAGGGTCTGGGGAGGGGCCGGATCGCGAAGCGATCTGATGTACGCAACCTTTCCTTGCACAATTTTGTGTAAGAGGCTGTTTCCACGGCTAGAACCCATGACCTCAAGGTCACAAAGCAGCAACCTTATCAGTTGCTCCAAGGTCCGCCCTCATATGCTGATACAGTGAGAGATAATATTGAATAAGATTTAGTCTTTTAATCATTAAATATGTTTCTAAAACTTCATTAAGGGACTCCATAAAATATTAAAGAACATTTTTTAAATGAATCAAACAAACTCTTAGTATCTTCTCTCTAAACATAATAGAACAACATGATATTTGTCTAGCTAAAATGTAACTTATAAACGAAAGAGCAATTATGTTTATGTTTACTAATGGCCATTTTTAGGATTGTTTATTTTAGTTGAAAATGACTTTTAATAAAAAGAACTTATGAATTTATAAATTTTCAAAAGAAATTTTTAAAAAATATTTGAATTAACTTATAAACTAAAAATTATAAAATAATCAAAAAAGACACTTTTAAAAATTAGAAGAAATTACTAGGAGGTAGTAGATCGAGGGATGCATATAATAGAAAATTAACTAAAAGAAGTTTTTAAAATTTAGTAAGTTACTCCCTCCTTGTTTTTCAAAAAACTACTTTTTATCAATTTGAAAATGACTTTTAAGATTGTCAAATATTTTTTTGCATTTATTAACTTCTCAAAACTTAATAAGCAAAAGTAGTACGTTAAAACATTATATATATAAACAATTCCAAACACCCGCTATATATGTATGAAAAGCTAGCTAAGGATTAAACAGACTTGGAGTCCCTACACTCTAAAGCAACCTTAAATGTTAAATCTATTTTATATAGCATTATTAGATTTTAATAATCTCAACTTTTATTTATAAGTTAAGATTAATTATAACTCAGAAATATTTACACACTTTCAACTTTAAACTTATTTTTATCCACGTATTCAAAAATAGATTTAACATTTAAAGTTGAGATCTCACATTAGCTCCGTTAATCTTAAACTTCTGCACTCTGAACTCGTCAATCTCTACCCCTTGATCTGAACCACTAGACTCGTTGAAGGTAAATTTCACGTGACAATGGAGGCTAGACACCGAAAAATAGACTTTAGTGGCGGCTGGGCGGCAAAAAGTTGTAAATAAGCTCAAAGTTGGTCACATTTCAACTAAAAAAACTAACGGGAGTTAACTCTTAGTTAGTAAAAGATCATTGGATGAAAATAAACTCATAGTTAATAGTGTCTGTAAATATTTTCTTAGTTGGGATTAATTCCAGTAAATAAGTAAAAGTTAGGATTATTAAAGTCTAATAACTCCTATTATATATACATCTTGAAACAATATTAATAGTATTTAATCAGTATTAAACCGTCTTGTCAAGTTTAAAACATTTGAAGCACTTATACTCTTTGGATTTAACTATTTAAAATAGAGAAATAAATAAAACAAAAGAAAAGAAATAGACGTTGAAATTGCCAATTGATGGCTTAAATTTAAAATATGAAAACTAAAACTGTAAAAATTAAAAACCTATAGACATATGGGTGTAACTATAACAAGTTTTCACAAAAAGAGATTAATGCTCTAATTTAACTTAATTCTCAATTCTCAAAGCTCAAAACTTGTGACCCAAGCTCGATCGGAAATTTATCTTGAAGCTTGAGCTTGGTTGCTTAATACCGAAACTTCTAGCCAGCATGACTTGACTTGGTTTCGTATTAAAATATCAAACAATTTAATTATTAGTCTGAGGTTGCTAAGGCCTTAGACATCATCAACGTGGAGGGGCCATCTCTGGGGCTTTATCTCAACATTAAGAAAACAGAGGTTTTTTGGCCGACATGCGATGGGCGTAAAGTTCAGGACGGACTTTTCTCGAGAGGGATTGGTAGACCAGAGAGGGGGGTTAAGCTCCTTGGTGGAGCTGTTAGCCGTGATCCTAGCTTTATTGAGGAGTTGGCTGGGCGACGGGCCTCGGGAGCGGTTGACCTCATGAAACTCTTGCCCTGCCTTAGGGATCCCCAATGTGAACTACTTTTGCTAAGGTCATGCATGGGAGTTGCTAAGTTACTTTTTGGGTTGCGCACTTGTCAACCCCATTTGATGGAGGATGCGGTATCTCGGTTCGATGATGGCCTCAGGGAGGCTATAGAAGACATAGTCGTGGGTGGTGGCCCTTTCTTTGGTGATCTCCAATGGCGTTTGGCATCTTTGCCAATGCGTCTCGGTGGTTTGGGACTCCTCTCAGCTCGAGATGTTGGGGCTTATGCTTTTGTGGCGTCTAGAGCTCAGTCTTGGGAACTACAAGATCATATCCTTCGAAACAGTGGGGTCTTCGGGCTTGACCCGTACTATCAGCAGGCGCTCGAACGCTTATATGTCTTTCTCCCGGACGTGGATATTGGCGGTTTCTCTAATAAGGACACCGCCCCCTCGAAGCCACAAACAACTTTGGCGAATGCTCTGTTTAGCAAAATCGCTCAAAGCCTGGGAGAAGTTTTTTCTTTGTCATCCCGCCAAAAGGCGGTGTTTGAGTGCCTGAAGGGCCCCCATGCTCAGGTTGTTTTTGACCGTTATCACGATTGAAGGGCTGGGACAGTGCATGTCTCCAGTAGAATATAGAGCAATTCTCAAATACCGGTTGATGATCCCTATGTACCCGGAAGATGAAACATGTCCGATATGTCGTAAAGCTTGTATGGATAAATATGGGGAGCACGCAGTTCATTGTAAAGAGCTCACTGGGTTCAAATATCGGCATGACTGGGTACGGGATGTTTTGGAGGACATCCTAAGAAGAGCTGGGATTTCTGCTAAGAAAGAAGCCCCTGTGAATTCCTCACGGACCCTATGGAAGGGAGGTCTACTTTGCGACCAGCGGATCTGCTCGTCTTTGGCTGGGCTGGGGGCAAACATGCTTGTGTGGACCTCACACGGGTTTCCCATTTGGTTGGTTTACAGGAAAACGGTTTTGTAGCTGGTCAAGCAGCAAGAAAGGCAGAATCAAAGAAAGTGGATAAACATGCTAAAGCTTGCGCAGAGAACCAGCACGTCTTTGTTCCCTTTGCCTTTGATACATTTGGCTCCCTAGCGCCAGAAGCTATCAACTTTTTGACCAGGGTCCAACGGGTCATAGACAACCATTGCTCAACCCTGGGGAGGCAAGGATTTGTTTTTGGAAAGTTAGGATTTCAATTCAGAAAGGGGTGGCGGCGCAGCTTATTGTTCGTCTACCTTCTATTTTGATGTAACTTGACAAATATATTTTGCTAAAAAATTCAAGTTGGAATTCAATACTTTTGGGTTTGGATTGAGTTAAACTAATTAAAAAGCATAATGATTATTAAGAGTAGTACCAATAACAAATCCAAAAAACATCTAAAAATGTGCCTAGTCAGTTGTCACATAAAAAAAATTCATTTCTTAAAACACTTGAAAACCTCCGCAATAAATCATAGAGAGGAATGACCATCCCGAAACCGAATCTCACCAAACGGTGAGGAACGGCAAAAGCCATGCGGCCTTTCTTCTGGGCAAGAACACTTTATTGGTGATGTATACACAATGGGTAAAAAAATTTGAACTATATTATTATTGATTAATACCCGAGTCAAAGTTTTGAATGTTTAAGCTTGATTTGACCAAAATTGAATCGCTAACAAGTTTTCCTTATATCATTTGAAATAGCTCATAATTTGACTCAACACCAACGATTACACCTATATATCTCCTCCTCCACACACTCTATGTTAAAGAATGTAACAACATTTAATAAAGTTTTTATAAAGAGTACTATGATATAAGTGAAACAGATTAAAATGCAAGAACATAAGAATTAAGATCAATCAACTCTACAGAATTTTACTAGATACTTCATTTTATTGTTATTTTGTTTTAGTTATTATCGACAAGGTCTTTCAAGTAACATGATCGGTTTTCAAATTTGATACTGAATTCCATTTTGTATTCACGATAATTAGTTGTTTAGTTTTGTTTTTCTTTTAGTTAATATAATTAAATATGCAATCCAACAATAAGTAACGTATGGTATTTGTTATCGAGTGTAACACCCCAACCCGGAGAGGCTGACGTGTCACTATTACAGATATCAAATCAAAAACCAAATTCATGATATTAAAGAGACGGTCAAAAGAAATAAATTCAAACAAATCAAATAATCCGAAAAAACCTAATTAAAGTGTTCATTACATCAATTAAAGTAAAATATAATCTTGATCTTCAACCACTCTTCACTGATTTCCCGGATTACCCTGATTACCTATAATTAAATAAGAAAATACCACAAAAGAAAATACGGCTGAGCCAAAAGTTGCTCAGTGACGGAAAGAACAATAGTAATGATACGAAGCATAAAATACTTATATCTGAATGCTGAACTGATCATATGATATTGAAAATGGAAATCTGATTCTAACATATAATACTGATACTGAACTGAACATGTACTTTTGAAACTGAACTGATCTACACGACGCGTATATACAAACAAAATAAGTCGTGTAATATAAGAAGTACCCAGAGCCGAAACTGAACTGATAAGTACATAGCTAGCTAGACTATGCACAAATGAGATGGTGTGTGGGCGTACACACATGATTCCATCCCCCGGAACTAAACTGATCTGAACTGAACTAGGATCGATCCATCCGCCTCCCGGATAATTATGGCCAAAGTACTACTTGATTACTAACGTGTTAACGGAGACGCCGTGAACTATTTATAAACACCGTCACGAAAAGTGTCATGTCATTGACGCCACAATGACATGTCGGACAAGCTCGGGTAACTTAGTGCTAAATTAAATGGTAGTATAGCTACCAACATATAACGTATCAATAGAATATTTATGGGAACATACAATAATGAGCACGAATTTATAAATATATATATTGCATGCTACAAGTCTTAATAAACAAAACTAATAAGTCGAACGAGTCAGAGCAGAACTAGATAAATAATGTTATACGACTAATAAAAACTAAACGAGTCATATTAACGGAACAAGGTATCGAAATCCATACTACAAAGTAACGGAAAAGAATAAAATTTATACTAAGATAAAAATAACCAAGAATCCGTACCTTAGTCAAAGAGCAAAAGCAAACAAAATCGAGTAATCCTTAAGTTTCACTAATACCTACATTATACGTTTGTAAATAATTTATGAAATTATAAAATCTTTATAATTTCCACAATTATCATGATTTATCCATAATATAAATTAATAATTTAAATTATTATTTAGAGTCCATTTTTATAAAAATGGCTATTTATAACATTTATAAATAATTTTTATAAATATTATTAAGGTGTTTTTAATAAATAAATTTATAGAAATTAACTAGGTAACCTTTAAAATAAACAAAGTTTATAAAAGTTGTTTTTATAGTTTTTAGGAATTTTTACATATTTTTAAAAGGTGAAAAAGGGCTTTAAAAAAATAATAGGAGGTGCACGGGTTCGAACCCGTGACTTTAAGTTGGGCAAGTGAGTGGGGAACCGGTGAACCAAGGGCCGTGGCCGCGATATGATTCAGCTTTTAAATCTTAAAACAAGTCTTAAACAAATCCCCAATTTCCCCAAGATCCCTAGAACAAATTCGATCAAATTGAAGCCCAAATCGATGTTATTAATCAGAGTATGGTTAGGGCTTTCAATCCCCACATGAAATCGAGCATGATGGTAGTTTTAATTACCTGTTTTGAAGCTCAAAACGTGGTATTCGATTAGTTGCAGGTCGCGGCCAAAGGGTTTGATTGGATCGTGGTTTTGTGTGATTCTTAGATGATATTGAACTCATTGGATTGTTATAAACGATTAAATGATTGCTAGTGCGCCATTATTTTGTTTATTACTAATGTTTATTGTGCGATCGTGGTGGGTGTCGGCCGAAAGTTTAAATCGCACTAATTCGACTCCATTATTCAAATTTCAATGGCCCACGAGTTCGAATCATGCACGAGATGTTGTCGGTAGTGATTAACTGAGCTGGAATCGACTAAATTTGGGTATTTGGCTTCGCCGGAGACTCGCCGGAGTGTTGGCCGGAGGGAGGTCGACGGGGACGGGTGGCTTGGGATTTTTAAAAAAATTACACAAATGGTCCCTGTGGTTTAATATGTTATCATTTCATGCTAGAATTTTAATTATAAGTTTCAGAAATTACATAAACAACCCCTTAACTTCTTAATTTAAGTTTTAAATAGTTTTTAAGTTTAATAATTCTTATAAATTATTAATAGTATTATTATTATTATTATTATTATCCTTATTATTATTATTATGAGTATTATATCGAGTCTATCACCGAATATCTTATTCATATATTGGGTGTTCCAACTTTTTTTTTTGAAAATTGCGTGTTCCAACTTCCATCACAAAACTTGTCTAGTATGTTCTATTAATTGACATGAGTGCCCGTGTTCAAAGTTGAAAGCATATTTTGAAAGGCGTGATATTGTTTTAATTTATATTTTGTCAACTATTGTTATTGCTCTCTCCTAAAATTGTTAAGGGTTTAAATTATGTAGAGTGTAGTTATAATCAATGTTTTCAGAACCGGATCGGATGTTGAACTGGACGTCTTAGTGATTGATGGTCGGACCGGTCGGACCGGATGGACCGGATTTAACTATATTTTAATTATATTTATATATGTAATTAAATATAAGTAATTTATATATGATTTATACATATATTTTATAGTTATATATAAAACTTAACTATATTTGTATATCCGAAGTACTAATTTATGGTTTAACACCCCGTTTTTACCCACTAAAATAAAAAAAAAATTGAAAACCGGTCGGAACCGGCCCGGTTCGCCGGTCCAACCGCCGATTCGGTTTGAACCGGCCGGTTCAAAGCTCCAAAAACGAACCACCATCGACCGGACCGGACAGGCTGCCGAATCGCGGTCCGACCGGTCGGACCGGCCGGTCCGATCCGGCCCTGAAAACAGTGATTATAATGAGTTTAAGAGTACAGTATATGCAGAGTAAAAAATTACACGAAAAATTGCCAGTTGTCATTATTTGATTTAACTTTTAGGAATCCGTAACTCTTATTTCAAAGGAATGGGTCGGATCTGTAAACTAACTGCTATTCTTTAAAGCATCACAATCCATTCCCCATCTCTTATCCTTATAATTACATTAAAATCACTATTTCTTTTTTTTAATTTTCAATTAAATAATATTTTTTATACCTTTATCATTATATTTTCTTTTTTATCCACTCACAACAACTTTCAAAAATATATAAAAAATTATAAGGGTTGTACCGTGTTTCCTCAAATATAAGAAAACACGGTACAATCCCCATAATTTTTCTATATCTTTTACTCACAATCAATCACAATAATCCCCAATAATATAGGGTACCCACTCACATATATATGGGGAAGGGCTGTGAATCCTCTTATGAACTTGTGTACGTCTCCAAAAGTGTTACGATAAAAGAAAAGAGATAGAACAGATAGAGAGACTCAAATCATTTCATCGATACTCAACTGAATACAATCATTCGGCTATTTAACCGATTTAACGACTAACAGAAGTCGTTACTACAAATCTTACAATTGTACACAAAACACCCCTATATTATGTAAAAGAAACATAAATGGTCCTTCTATTTATTAATTCGTAACAATACTCCCTCCATATAAGATTCTTGACCTCAAGAATCAATGGAAAACTCCGGATAACGCTGCATGAACTCATCTGCTAACTCCCATGAAGCATCATGCAAGGGCAAGTCGTTCCATTGGACTAAAAATTTAACCACCGGTTTGTTCCCCATTCGAGCCAACTTCCTGTCCAAAATACGAAGGGGGGTTAAAGAAGATGCTTGGCCCGTAGGCAAGGGAGTAATCTGGGAGGGAGGGCCCAACGCCTTCTTCAATAAGGACACATGAAAGGTATGATGTAGTTGGGATTCCGCAGGCAGATCCAATTTATAAGCTACTTCACCAACTTTATCCAAAATTTGAAAGGGACCATAATATTTTGGAGAAAGTTTAGAATACTTATGCAAACGAATAGTAGATTGCACATAAGGATGAAGTTTCAGATAGACCCAGTCACCAACTGCAAAAGATCTTTCTGTTCTATGAGAATCTGCCAATTGTTTCATCCGATTGCGAGCACGTTCTAAAGCATGTTTCAAAAGTCGTAACATGTCCTCTCGTTGAGTGAATAAGTCTTCAATAGCTGCAACTTTGGAGGTGGAAGGAAAGTGAGGAGCATGAAGTGGAGGATCAATGCCAAATAATGCTTTGAAAGGGGACATGTTGATAGAGGAATGCCATGAAGTGTTATACCACCACTGAGCTAAAGATAGCCAACGGAACCAAGAAGTAGGTGAAGCCATTGTCATACATCTCAGATACGTTTCTAAACATCGATTCACCACCTCAGTTTGGCCATCCGATTGAGGATGGTATGCTGTGGATAAGGCCTGCTTAATGCCTTGTAAATTCAAGAATTCCTTCCAAAAATGACTTAAAAACAAAGAGTCCCGATCAGATACAATGGTGTGAGGACAACCATGTATCTTAAAAACATTATCAAGTACTAGTTGGGCCACTTTAGATGCTGAATATGGATGTTTCAATGCAATGAAATGAGCATATTTGGTGAATCTATCCACCACCACCAATATAGAATCAAAACCTTGAGATGAAGGTAAACCACCGATAAAGTCCATTGATACATCCGAAAAAATGGAAGTAGGAATCGGCAAAGGGCAAAGGAGGCCAGGAGAAGCAACTGTTTCGTACTTTGCCTTGTGACAAATGGAACAGGCCTTAATAAAAGCCTTGATATCTTTAGTAGCTCCTTTCCAATAAAACATGGATTTAAATCTTTGGGTAGTAGCATGAACACCCGAATGACCCGCTTGAGGAGAAGTGTGACACCAAGATAAGAGTTCATTTCTCAATTGATCATCTTTTGGAACCCAAAATTTATTCTTTCGAAGAAGAAACCGGCCATCCCAAGAGAAGTGAGGGACATCTATTCCATGTGTGAGTTTGTGAATAAATTCTTGAGATTGAGAATCTGTCTGCCAACTGGATTGTAATTGTTGGAATAGAATGGGCTGTATAGTAGAAACTTGTAAAGAGAATAAGGCTGAACCATGCAAGCGAGATAGAGCATCAGCAGCACCATTATCAGTACCCTTCTTGTACACAATATCATAGTCATAACCCATGAGTTTACTTAACCAAGTATGTTGAAGAGGAGTTGTAATCTTCTGTTCTAAGAGATGTTTCAAGCTCTTCTGATCTGTGCGAATAGTAAAGTGTCTAAGAATCAAATATTGGTGCCAATGTTTCACGGCCATAAGAATTGCAAGCAATTCTTTCTCATAAACAGAAAGAACACTTTGGCGGGTTGTCAATGCTTTACTAACAAAAGCTAAAGGATGGTTATCTTGCATTAAAACAACACCAAGTCCTTTAGAAGAAGCATCCGTCTCTAGAACAAATTCTTTAGACCAATTGGGAAGAGCCAAAACAGGAGCATTCACCATAGCTTGTTTAAGTTGATCAAAGGCTATTTGAGCAGCTGAAGACCATTTGAAAGCATCTTTTTTAAGTAATGCAGTCAATGGTTTAGCTATAGATCCATAAGAAGATATGAATCTTCGATAATAACCTGTGAGACCAAGAAACCCTCGTAGTTGTTTAACAGTAGAAGGAGTAGGCCATTCTTGTATAACGGCTATCTTTGATTGATCAGTGGAAACCCCTTCTTTAGAAATGACATGGCCCAAATATTCGACTTTGGTGCCCGCAAAGCTGCATTTAGATTGTTTTGCCAACAACTGATGAGTTCGAAACAATTGCAGCACTTCTTTTAAATCAACTATATGTTGTTGCAATGTTTTGCTATACACCAATATATCATCAAAAAAGATAAGAACTTTCTTTCGTAATAGATGTTGGAAGACTGAGTTCATAAGGCCCTGAAAAGTTGCTGGGGCATTAGTTAATCCGAATGGAAGTACTAAGAACTCAAATAAGCCTTGATGTGTTCGAAAGGCAGTTTTATGGATATCATCAGGATGCATACGAATCTGATGATATCCTGATCGCAAATCCAATTTAGTGAAAATTGTAGCCCCGCCCAATTCCTCTAACAATTCTTCAATTAAAGGTATTGGAAATCTGTTCTTGACTGTGTTATCATTAAGCTTTCGATAATCAACACAAAGTCTCCATGTTCCATCTTTCTTTTTCACTAGAACGACTGGTGAGGCCAAAGAACTAACACTGTCCCTTATGATACCCATCTCCTTCATCTCTTGCACCATTTTCTCAATAATATCCTTCTGACCCATAGGATAACGATATGCTCTTTGATTAATGGTAGTGGACTCATCAATTAACTTGATCTTGTGATCACAAGATCATGGAGGTAGTAAAGAAGTTGGAGTTTGAAAAACATCTTCAAACTCTTTCAGCAAGTCAGAAATCTGAGTATTCTCAACTACCTCAGACACCTTAGATTGATGTTGAAACACACCCTCTTCTGAAAGCTGAATACTAAAGAGTTGAGACTGAACAATTGAACAATCCTTGTGTAATAGAGATGCCATTTTCTCTGCTGAGCAAAGAGAAATCTTCTTATTATCAATGCCCTTGAGTATGAAAACTTGATCATTGACTGGAAATTGCATGGTCAGTGATTTGAAATTCCATACAATATCATTTAGGCTTTGCAACCATTGTATTCCCAATACCATGTCATAGTTCCCCAAAGGAATTAATAACACATCTGCCTTAAACCATACACCTTGCATTAGCCACTGAAAATCTTGACAAAGTGTAGAACATGGTAATTTATTACCATTGGCCACAGTCACAGACATAGATGTGACAGATTTTGTTGGACATTGAAGTTTAGATGCTAAATGAGAATCTAAGAAGTTGTGAGTGGAACCGGAATCAATCAGAATCTGTAATTGTCTTGTTCCAATAGTGCCAATGACTTTCATGGTAGAATAAGATGGAACTCCCATAATAGCATGAATAGAAATATGAGGATCCATTTGCATGGATTGCAACTCTTTCAATTCATTAGCCAATGATTCACAGACTTCATCATTAGAACCAATCTCTAAAACATATAATTGTTTGAACTTACAATTATGTGTTGGAGAGTACTTTTCGGTGCACCAAAAACATTCCCCTCTGGCCCTCTTTTCTTCTGCTTCCTTTGTAGATACTTTTCTGATTGGCTTGATCATTTTTGAGGTTGATGGAGTAGGTAAAAGAGATAAGGTAGCAGTGGGAACAGATGGATTAGAAGTAGAAGGTTTGTATGGTGTATTAGTGAGTTTAGGGGTAGAATTGGATAGTGTGTAAGTGGTAACGGTTTTCTTTGGATCTTTGCCACCAAAAAGGGTTGAATATACTACTTCTTGTTGCTTCGCCATAGCTATGGCTTCTCTTAAGGTTTTAGGCTTGAAAATCTTAACCAAACAACGAATTTCAGGCTTAAGACCTGCAATGAACAAGCCTGCAGCATAGCTTTCACAAAGCTCTACTCTATTCAACAAGGCATCAAATGCATCACAATATTCTTGTAATGAACCCGTTTGATGAAGATTCTTTAACTCCTCAATAGGTTCTTCCGATAGTCTGGTAGAAAACCTATTCACAATGGAACGAACATAATCATCCCAAGGAATATCTTCGATTTCCCGATTCTGACTTGTAACATAACCTTGATGCCATTGTAATGCCACACCTTCGAGATTGACTACTGCATAATGGACCTTCATATTCGTCGGTGTTCTATCGACTGCGAAGAAATGATTACATTTATAAATCCATCCTTCTACGTCTTCACCACCAAATTTAGGAAAATCCAAGCGTCCTAATCGAACAAGACGTTGCTCATGATGATCACCGCTTCTTGAATTCTTCTCCAGTAATTCCTTAATACAACCGATCTGAGAACATACCTCCGCCATCTGAATTTGCAGATTCTTGATATGATCGGTGTTTTCTTCGAGAATCGCTTGCTGAGAGTGAATTGCTTGCGAATTCTCCTTCGTAATCTTCTCCAATTTCTCCATTTCCTGTTGTCGAGTTGCTGCCATGTACGCCAGTAGTAGCTGATGAACGCCGGAGCTCCGATGAGGATCGAGAGCTCTGATACCAATGTTACGATAAAAGAAAAGAGATAGAACAGATAGAGAGACTCAAATCATTTCATCGATACTCAACTGAATACAATCATTCGGCTATTTAACCGAATTAACGACTAACAGAAGTCGTTACTACAAATCTTACAATTGTACACAAAACACCCCTATATTATGTAAAAGAAACATAAATGGTCCTTCTATTTATTAATTCGTAACAAAAAGCCATCAAAGAGGTTGGGCATGCGATCTTTCTATCTGGCCTTGTGTGCATTTGTAAAGCTGGGAAACGAATGATGTTTCAAAAACAAACGGATTGGGAAAGATCAAATACTACTCTTTCCTTTGTAAAAAGCAGGGGGAAAGTTTGGTTTGACGGACTGAGATATAAGGTGTAAATTTGTGTTTTAATTTACTCCTCTTTCTCTGTTTTGTATATCAAGGATATCCCTATTACTTATATTTATTTAATCTTTTGGTTGTTAAAACCTACATTTCTTATAATGAATACTTAGAATATCAATTAAAACCTACTTTTCTTATAATGAATACTTAGAATATCAATTAGTGAAAACCATTCTCTTAGGTTTTCCATTTGT
Source organism: Flaveria linearis (assembly GCA_024085815.1). Taxonomy (NCBI): domain Eukaryota; kingdom Viridiplantae; phylum Streptophyta; class Magnoliopsida; order Asterales; family Asteraceae; genus Flaveria; species Flaveria linearis. The sequence continues at coordinate 5,967,415 of CM044010.1, forward strand.
TAAGTTAAAGCTATTTCTATTCTTTTAAAATTGGACTTTTTACATATGCGAAATAATTACCCCCGTATATTTAAAGAAAGTTCATAATACAAAGTTCATTTTTTCTACCATTTAACTCAATATTGTTGATTCTCTGCTTCAAAATCATTGGTAATCAGCAAAAATCTTCAGTACAACAACATGTTAAGCAATGGTACAAACACTTCGGTTTGTTCCTAGTAAAGATAGACTACTTTGATACTGATATGTTCCACGGTAAGTTTTCCAACAATCTAAACTTAAAATTGTGTTTCATTTGATGATTATTATCCATTTACTACATACCCACGTTTAAATTATGTTGATAGCAAGCTAGTTTAACACATGTGTTGACATAGATGTGTTTTCTATGCACGAGGTTAATATTTTGATCATTGAACTAGGTTATCCAAAAGATGAGGTAATGTACTATCTGTCTATCATGATTCCAGACGTAGAACTAGATTTTGGTTTGAGTGCACTAGCTAATGATCAAAGATGTGCCACAAGTTTAAGCTTACTTAAAAATATATTCTTTGTGACCTTGAGCTCATGGATTCTAGTCGTGAAAACAGTCTCTTGCAAAAAAATGTGCAAGTAAAGGATGCGTACATCAGACCGCTTCGCGATCTGGCCCCTCCCTAGACTCTGCGTAAAGCGGGAGCTTCATGTACCGGGTACGCCTTTTACATATTGACGGGATATTGCGCAACAAGAGTTGACATTTATGTTAAGTCGCCAAGTAATGTGGTAACTGAAGAACTCAAAGATGTTGAATCTTTTATTCTTAAAAGGAAGTCACAAGAGACGACTAATTGTTGTATAAAAACATTGGCCTAGAGTGATGTTAAAAACCTAGTCTGGTGGTGAAAAGTGTTCAAGTGGAAGAAATTGTTAAAGTAATGGAATCTGATCAAGTGTAGGACACAGGTGAAGGGTTAACATGTGTTCAAATCAATTTAAAGGGAGTGACAAAAGGAGGGAGAAAAAAAGTCCAAAATGACCATCAAGTGAGAAACATACGAGGATTTGACAAAATATATTTGGCAATGTAAGCTCTCATGATCAAAACTGTTATAAAATTCAATATCAGACATTAATATGCAAAAATATATTCTTTTCGGTCCTAAAAGAGTTGAATAGTAAAATCTCATGGACAAAGAGAGTAATTTACTCGGAAATTTTTGTTGAGGAAAAGGAAAACATACACTTGTTTTTATCTTTTATATCTTAAAATGTGTATATGATTTTTAAGCACATAAAAATATTTTCTGTTGTTTATGTTCTTCAAAAGGAAGCTTCCTATAGTTGACAATTTTGTTTAATGTCTTCTCCAATTAACTTGCTCCTCTTCACGTGAATCTTAGATTTGGTTCATGTTGCTGCTTCGTGAAAAGAGCTACGAAATAAATTTAAAGTTAATTAATCAATAATTAATTACGTATGGAATTATTATTATTATAATTAAGTTGAAGAGCAGTCGATACATGAATATAAAAGAAGTTTCGTAGATCATTAGTATTAGTTCTCTTTAATCACTCTGTCAGCTTAATTTCTGCTCAATGTATCGTTTTGCCTTTAGTATAAGAGAAAAGAAGATCTTAGTGACAACTGTTTTGATATAATAATAAACATATCATTCAGAAAGTCAATAATCTTATCCGCTGCAAGTAAATCGATCTACACAAGCATACGTTACTATCATATTTTCTAATCAATATTTTAAAACATAACGGGCCACAAGATACATGCATGTCAGAACCAGAACGTCTTAGTAAGAGAGTTATTACAAGATTATCTTTACTACTGACTATCACTAAAGGATCCAAATCATGTTTTACCTTAGAAAACTCAAGTTATAAAAAAAATAAAAGGCGGACATAATATTACATTGAATGTAGAGTTAAAGGATCTTCTTAACTCTCCCGTGGTTCCACCCTTGAAATTTATACGTATCATATTATATGATATCAAAGTATGGTATTGATCAACAAGATAATTATATATTATATTACCAGCGGTGAGTGTAACCGCTGGTAAAACTTATTACAGCCGTTGGATCAAGTTGAAATCAAATCTTGTCCGTTTAAATTCGACGGTTATGACGGTTACGGGGTGGTTTATAGCAGTTTTACACCATTCACATCGTATGCGGAGAAGTTTCGAGCGGTTACATGTTATCCCCATTTTTCATCCCCACGTCGCTGAAAAAAGTAAAAAAACCTCCTGATCGGGTGGTGAAAGTTCAACGTTTAACGGCTTTATTTCCGGGTTTTACGTATAAATCTATGAGAAATAGAGTTACTTTGGGATTATTTTATATTTGTAGGTTAAACTTGAAGAATACAAAGAAATGGGAAGAAACGGGATGGTAATTGAAGTTCAAGAAGTCAAGCTAGGATAAATCGAAGTTGTACGGCAACGGTATTTTAAAACGGACATAACTTGAGCTAGGAAAGGAGTTACGGGACCCATGACCTGTCCACGGAAAGGTCTCGAAAAGTTACACATGAAAACAAAGTTTGTGCAGGGGGTGGCGCCACTGACGCCATGACCACCGCCACCGACGCCGATACCGTCAGAAACACCGTCAGAGCCACCGTTGGTCAGTAACTTTCAGCCCAGATGGCGCTGGGGGCGCCACCGACGTCGATCGCCGCGTTTTGGTGGATTTTAACCTAATTTGAAGGGATTTAAAAGGGAAAAAACCCTATTACGAATTACAACTTTACACACAGCAGTCTTGGACGAAAATTAGCAATCTTGGATCATTCTCAAGCTCTGCCAACATCAAGAACATCAATTTCATCCAAATTACATGATCAAATACACTGGTGTTGAAGAATCGATGATGATGCAAGGCTAAATCCATTGTGATTCACTTCGGGGGAAGAGTTTGTGCAAGTTCTTATTTTTCTTAGCTTGTAACCTAGATTTGAGATTAAATCTTGAACGTTTTAAGTTCTTGTTGGATTTAATTTATGATTTGATTAGTTAAACGGTTTGATTATGATTTAACCTAATTTTGATCTTCTTTAACTTTGGTTGTCTATGATCATTACATGATTGATTATTAAAATTAGGGTTTTATTATTTAAATTGGTAATTGTGTGAATAAGGTCCTTTAAATTTTAATCCATAATTGTCACTTAAATCATATCATGTGTAAGTCACCATTAATGACGTATCACTAGGTTTCATTCAAGAAAAATTGCAACTTTGCCAAACCTGGATCCTAAAGTGGGTTGCTTTTTTTCAAGATTGTTAAAAAAACTTAAACTTATTTCATTAATTTAATTATTTCTTAATTAAGTCCATAAATCAATTTACTTTTTAATGTTTAGTAGCTTTAAATGAATCGTTGCTAGCACTTTCCTATGATTTCCTGTGGATTCGACACCCTGCTTACCCTTTGCTATTAAGGGTGATTAAGTACTCTTTAAAATATATTTTGACCGACCACACGAGAAGCGCCAAGGTTCAATGAACTCTAACCATGATGAAATCTTGAACATGTTGATAAAATTGAAAAAAGAAGACAAAGAAAGAGATAAAACACTCCAGGTATTGGTTAAGCAAGTTGGCCAACTGGTTGAGGATATGGCTCAACTAAGACAAGAGCGATTTGAGTTGGATAAGGATACCGTGATTGATAGTGATGTGGTTGAAGAGGTTACAGAACTTCAAGAGCAGGAACATGTATGTTTAAAGTTGATAAAAGACATAACACCTTTAGATGAGCCAAAGCCTAAAATAATCCAAGTTTATCCTGATCCTTCCCCTGTGCTTATTATTCCAACAAATAAAGTTGGAGAAGAGGGTTTGAAGACAAAGAAAAAGAAGGTGACACTACAGGACATTGGACAAATCATCATAAAGTGGCTCCGCACCAATTATTCAATTGACTTGCCGATTATTGGAAAGCAACTACGAAACTGGCATGTCAGCTATCGAGCGTTTATCGGGAATTCGGTAGGTAAATGTCCACTTAAGCCACCGTAACAAATATCAGGTACGGTCTGGTTGAAGACCTAAAACTTAGCGCTATTTGGGAGGCAACCCAAGGTGTTTTGTGTTTTTTTAATTATTTTTTTGTTTATTTATAATTTTATTTTATTTTATTTTAAGAACTTTGTGGGTGTGTTCACTAGAAACCCTCACGAGACTACACTCGTCCACCTGGGTCTACCGGATGGTTTAAAAGGCTTGTTGCATATGTTAAATGTAACCGTGATTCCTAAGAAAGTGAGTTTAGGACTTTTATCATTAAAGTGATTTTTTTATATTTATTTAAAAAGTTAACTATTTTTAATCAAATTTCCTTTTAAAAGTTGCATTGAGGATAATGCAATGCTTTAAGTGTGGGAAAGTGAATGCATTATTGATTTAAATGTGAGGTGCTAATCATGAAGTGAGAACTTTGGTTCTACAAGGGTTTAGTATGTTTTGTAGATTAGTGGACGAGATGTTGAAGATCACTAGTACAACTAAAGATCTTGCCATAAAGATATAATCAGGTGTATTTATTTCCCTTATTAATTGTTAAAAATAGTTAATTTGTAGTTAGTTTTAATTTTCAGTAATTGATGGTGAGTCCCCGACTGATTGTATATGATTTGTGAATGTGATAAGATTGGGTTTGCTCTTAAAATTCTCTTGTTTTCACACTAATCAGTCAGTACATTGGGGGCAATACGGGGAGTTATGAAAAAAAAATTAACATCCTTTCAAGCTTTAATTTTTACAAAAGTTTTCTTGTAAAGTTTAATGTTTTTATGAAACTAGAATGTTCAATATACGTCACTTGTTGTTTATGAGAAGATTGGTATAGATCTTAGGTCATGGCCATATTATTAAATTTCGGGAAAAAGTTTTCTAGCAGGTTATTTTTGCAAATGTGACGGATGCCTGGTTAGTGTTAACAAGATTTTGATATAATAAACTCATGTGCATATCGGTAGCCTAAATTCCTACTTGGTGAGATTTTGAGCTGATTACTTAAAACACAATTATATATCCATTTGTTGAGAGTAGGCCATATACTACGTTTGTTACAGAACTTGTATTGTTTGATGCATACCAAAATCATAAGCAAGATGTTTGCACATAAATGACAAAGGCAATTTAGGAACCATTTCCTTGTTATCGTTTATTATTGTTATCCATCATAGCCTTTAGTAGCCATGTTGAGCCTTAAACCATTCGTTTTAAAACCGGTAAATAAAGCCCAAGTTGTTAGTTGATAATCGATCGTTAAGCTGTTCAAAGTAAAAAAAATAAAAAAGTGAAAAATAATGAAAAAAATAAAAAAAAGAGAAAAAGTATTGGTTCAAAAAGGATCAAAATGATTTAGCTCTGTGAGTCATGTTGATAACGATGGTTTAATGGTTTGGGTTATAATTCTATGTGTGTTAGCCACTTTTAAAAGCCAAAACGTCCGACCCGTGCCTAAGCCCAAAAACCCGTAAGTCCTTTAGATGTGTGCAAAGATCTATGCAAATGGTGGAGGTGTGATTGCTATACAAACTTATGTGGACAATGTGGTATATTGGATTATTGAGTGATTAAACTAGTATAACTTTTACTAGTCCATATATAAAACCGAGAAGAGTGATTTATTGTTAGGGGTGTGTACATGAGATTAGAAATCAAAATCATGTTAATATTAGTTGGGTGATGTCATATTTTGCTTATACTTGATTTTCTAGAATGCAAATATATTAGACGGTGTAAGTCGTGTGAATGAGGGCATGACCTTGGACCTTAATTAATCTTTAATAGGTGACTAGTGATGTATATATTCAATGATGGTTTTGTAAATTAAAATTGAGCTTTGCTTGAGGACAAGCAAAAGATAAGTGTGGGGATTGTGATCGGGTGGTGAAAGTTCAACGTTTAACGGCTTTATTTCCGGGTTTTACGTATAAATCTATGAGAAATAGAGTTAATTTGGGATTATTTTATATTTGTAGGTTAAACTTGAAGAATACGAAGAATGGGAAGAAACTGGATGGTAATTGAAGTTCGAGAAGTCAAGCTAGGATAAATCAAAGTTGTACGGCAATGGTATTTTAAAACGGGTATAACTTGAGCTAGGAAATGAGTTACGGGACCCATGACCTGTCCACGGAAAGGTCTCGGAAAGTTACACATGAAAAGAAAGTTTGTGCAGGGGGTGGCGCCACCGACGCCATGACCACCGCCACCGACGCCGATACCGTCAGAAACACCGTCAGAGCCACCGTTGGTCAGTAACTTTCAGCCCAGATGGCGCTGGGGGCGCCACCGATGCCGATCGCCGCGTTTTGGTGGATTTTAAACTAATTTGAAGGGATTTAAAAGGGAAAAAACCCTATTACGAATTACAACTTTACACACAACAATCTTGGACGAAAATTAGCAATCTTGGATCATTCTCAAGCTCTGCCAACATCAAGAACATCAATTTCATCCGAATTACATGATCAAATACACTCGTGTTGAAGAATCGATGATGATGCAAGGCTAAATCCATTGTGATTCACTTCGGGGGAAGAGTTTGTGCAAGTTCTTATTTTTCTTAGCTTGTAACCTAGATTTGAGATTAAATCTTGAACCTTTTAAGTTCTTGTTGGATTTAATTTATGATTTGATTAGTTAAACGGTTTGATTACGATTTAACCTAATCTTGATTTTCTTTAACTTTGGTTGTCTATGATCATTACATGATTGATTATTAGAATTAGGGTTTCATTATTTAAATTGGTAATTGTGTGAATAAAGTCCTTTAAACTTTAATCCATAATTGTCACTTAAATCATATCATGTGTAAGTCACCATTAATGACGTCTCACTAGGTTTCATTCAAGAAAAATTGTAACTTTGCCAAACCTGGATCCTAAAGTGGGTTGCTTTTCTTCAAGATTGTTAAAAAAACTTAAACTTTATTTCGCTAATTTAATTATTTCTTAATTAAGTCCATAAATCAATTTACTTTTCAATGTTTAGTAGCTTTAAATGAATCGTTGCTAGCACTTTCCTGTGATTCCATGTAGATTCGACACCCTGCTTACCCTTTGCTATTAAAGGTGATTAAGTACTCTTTAAAATATATTTTTGACCGACCACACGAGAAGCGCCAAGGTTCAATGAACTCTAACCATGATGAGATCTTGAACATGTTGATAAAATTGAAAAAAGAAGACAAAGAAAGAGATAAAACACTCCAGGTATTGGTTAAGCAAGTTGGCCAACTGGTTGAGGATATGGCTCAACTAAGACAAGAGCGATTTGAGTTGGATAAGGATACCGTGATTGATAGTGATGTGGTTGAAGAGGTTACAGAACTTCAAGAGCAGGAACATGTATGTTTAAAGTTGATAAAAGACATAACACCTTTAGATGAGCCAAAGCCTAAAATAATCCAAGTTTATCCTGATCCTTCCCCTGTGCTTATTATTCCAATAAACAAAGTTGGAGAAGAGGGTTTGAAGACAAAGAAAAAGAAGGTGACACCACAAGACATTGGACAAATCATCATAAAGTGGCTCCGCACCAAATATTCAATTGACTTGCCGATTATTGGAAAGCAACTACGAAACTGCATGTCAGCTACCGAGCGTTTATCGGGAATTCGGTAGGTAAATGTGCACTTAAGCCACCGTAACAAATATCAGGTATGGTCTGGTTGAAGACCTAAAACTTAGCGCTACTTGGGAGGCAACCCAAGGTGTTTTGTGTTTTTTTTAATTATTTTTTGTTTATTTATAATTTTATTTTATTTTATTTTAAGAACTTTGTGGGTGTGTTCACTAGAAACCCTCACGAGACTACACTCGTCCACCCGGTCTACCGGATGGTTTAAAAGGCTTGTTGCATATGCTAAATGCAACCGTGATTCCTACGAAAGTGAGTTTAGGACTTTTATCATTAAAGTAATTTTTTTTATATTTATTTAAAAAGTTAACTATTTTTAATAAAATTTCCTTTTAAAAGTTGCATTGAGAATAATGCAATGCTTTAAGTGTGGGAAAGTGAATGCATTATTGATTTAAATGTGAGGTGCTAATCATGAAGTGAGAACTTTGGTTCTACACGGGTTTAGTATGTTTTGTAGATTAGTGGAAGAGATGGGGAAGAAACATCCGTGAACACTGACACAAATGAGAATGACAGGATTTCTCAGATAGTAGCCCAACAAATAGAAGCTACCTTACCTACCCTGATAACCCAACTACAACAAAATCTAAATTTTAGAACCACCTCACACCCACCAGAAGAGCCTGAAAATATTAACACAAATGGGCGACAGGAAGAAGAAATCCTGAATGGAGTCTCAAAAGGATGTTCTTATAAGACCTTCATGTCATACAGACCCCGGGAATTCGATGGAAGAGGAGGAGCTGTGCAAGCCTTAAGATGTCTAGATGAAATAGAAGGAGTTTTGGAAATCAGTAACTGTGCTGAAAATTTTAAGACACTGTTTGCCTCGCATTCTCTAAAAGGAGAGGAACAATCCTAGTGGAAAATGGAGGTACACACTAGAGGTAGGAATGTCATGAATAAAATAAGTTTTGAGGAATTTAGAAAGCTAATAATAGAAAAATACTGCCCTTATAATGAAATAGAAAAACTAGAGGCTGAATTCTTAGCACTAGAAATGAAAGGAGCTGCACACCGGGAATATACTGACAGGTATAATGAACTGTCCAGGTTAGTACCACATCTGATAACCCCGGAATCAAAAAGAATAGGGAGGTATATTTGGGGACTAGTACCACAAATAAGAGGGTTAGTGAAATCTGCAAGAACCAAAACCTTTCAAGATGCAGTCATCCTGTCAGGAAGTCTGACAGATGAGATGATCAGAAATGGATCATTAAGCCATCCACAGGTAGGGGAGAAAAAAAATGGAATGAAAACCACTCAGGAAGAAGATCTGAAGAAAACCTTCAGAAGAGGATAACCTGACCTCCACCAAGAAATTTCCTAGGAACAACCCAGGGAAAGAGGATGGATAAACAACCACAGTGTAATATCTGCCAAAGGTATCATACAGGGAACTGTATGACAGTGGTTTGTTACAACTACAAAAAGAAAGGGCACATCTCTCAAGACTGCAAAAACCCTACCAACCCTAAAACAGTCTGTTTTCAGTATGGAAGTGAAAATCATTTTCGTAATGAGTATCCACAACGAAAAGGCAAGGCCCCAATTAATCAAAACAACCCCCGTGGAAGAGCTTTTGTGATACAAGCTGATGAAGCTTGCCATGAACCAGAAGTGGTAACGGGTACGTTCCTTATCAATAACCAGTACGCAAAAGTATTATTTGATACAGGAGCAACTCGTAGTTTTGTTTCAAATATTTTTAGACCTTCACTTAGTTCAATATCTGATAAATTAAGTGATAACTACGTGATAGAATTGGCTGATGGTTAAATAATAGAAGCTGATGAAATCATTCCTAACTGTATTTTGAATTTGGATGGATATTATTTCGATATAAATCTAATTCCTATTAAATTAGGAGGATTTGATGTTGTAGTAGGAATGGATTGGTTGAGTAAGAACCATGCTGAAATCATTTGTGATAAGAAAATGATAAAAATTCATTTGATTAAGGAAGACAAAACTCTCTGTATATACGGTGATAGACCAAATGATATTGTGAAATTGATTTCTTGTGAAAAAGCACAAAAATGCTTAAATAAGAAATGTTTAGCTTTCTTAGCTCACATAGTTGATGCAAAACTTGATAAAGGAATTTTGAAAAGTATTCTTGTTATAAATGAATACCCTGATGTTTTTCCTGATGAATTACCTGGATTACCACCCCCTCGTCAAGTAGAGTTTAAAATAGAATTAATACCAGGAACAGCCCCTATTGCTAAAGCACCCTATCATTTAGCACCAACTGAAATGAAAGAACTCATGACTCAATTACATGAATTATTAGATAAGGGATTTATACGTCCTAGTGTATCACCTTGGGGAGCACCAGTTCTCTTTGTTAAAAAGAAAGATGGAACTTTTAGGATGTGTATTGATTATAGAGAACTCCATAAGGTTACTATAAAGAATAGATATCCTCTCCCTAGGATTAATGAGTTATTTGATCAGTTACAAGGATCTGGTTATTTTTCTAAAATAGATTTAAGATCTGGATATCATCAATTAAGAGTACAGGATGACGATGTTTCTAAAAATGCATTTAGAACCAGGTACAGGCACTATGAATTTCTTGTAATGCCATTTGGGTTAACCAATGTTCCAGCAGTGTTTATGGATTTAATGAATAGGGTATGTAAGCCTTATTTAGATAAGTTTGTTATAGTCTTCATAGATGATATTCTGATCTATTCTAAGAATAAGGAAGACCACGAACAACACCTAAGGTTAACTTTGGAATTGCTACAAAAGGAAAAATTATATGCGAAATTCTTAAAATGTGAATTTTGGAAAAGAGAAGTACAATTTCTAGGACACATAGTTAAACAAAATGGAATACAGGTTGATCCAGCAAAGATTGAGGCCCTGTTTGATAGAGCTGACCCACTGACTGACCGCTGACTGGCTGACCCGGTCAGCCAGTCAGTGCGTTTGATTCGTCTGACCGGAGCTTCTGACCCGGACTGGAGGACTGACCGAGTCCTCACTTTCTTCCCTTCTGACCCATTCATTCTTCTCTTCTGACCCATTGATCTAACACCCAAAGGAAGGACCGCCCTTCCCTGCCTCTCGCTGCCGCCCTTCCCTGCCTCCCGCGGCCGCCCCCACAATTCGGTACCAAAATTTCACCACCACCACCTACAACAACCAAAACCGACTTTAAGGTCAGCTGCCACCACCGAAACCACGACCGACCATCACCACAGCCACAGTCACAGCCAACCACCGCATCGCGACCAACACTTACCACAACCAACAATCACAGCCAACCACCGTCACCACCGGGCCCCTGCGGTCGAGGGTTGCGAGGTCACCGTCGACCACTTCCGCCAACACCTACAGCCATGACCATCACGAACCACCACCTCCAAAACCGACCTGCAACCGTTACTCCCACCTTCGATTCATGCCATTTTGCTGTGTTTGGAGCGAAATCATCACCTCCATCGAACTCAGGGTGTCGAGGGGACTCAAATGAGGCGTGTCACACGCTGGCCCTCGCCGGAGGCCGTTGCCGGCGGCCGGAGATCGGAGGTCGACCGATAGAGGAGGGGGGGGGGAGAGGCTGCGAACGCCTCTCTTTCTCTCTGCCCTAATTTTATTTCAATCCTAAAATGATAGAACATTTTCTTATATAGTGGGTTTAAATGATAGGTTCGTTAACAGTTCGGTTCGAGCACATGTGATCAAGTTTTTCACGTATCGCTTAAAAATTTCGCTACCCGTTCGGTGGATTGCGGTGGTGGTTCTGTGGATTGCGGTGGTGGTTCGGTGGATTGCAGTGGTGGTGGTGTGAATCAATTTGGTCAGACGCATACCGAATCAAACAACCAAGTTTCAGTCAGACGCATACCCAGTCAGAACTTCTAACTGGGTCAGCTTCTGACTCAGTCAGATCTTACCCAGTCAGTTTTATCAAACAGCCCCTGAGTCAGTTAAGAAATGGGAAGTTCCAAAAACCCTAACTGAAATACGACAATTCTTAGGTTTAGCAGGATATTACAGAAGATTTATAGAAAATTTCTCAAAAATAGCTCAACCACTGACAGATGTGACCCAAAAGATAGAAAGTATATATGGGAAGAAAAACAGAATGAAGCTTTTGAACTCCTCAAAAGTAAGTTATGTAGTGCACTCATATTAGCTTTACCAGAAGGGACAGATAATTTTATAGTATACTGTGATGCATCACGTCAAGGTTTTGGATGTGTTTTAATGCAGAAAGACAAGGTAATTGCATATGCATCCAGACAACTTAGAGGTAGTGAAAAGAATTATACCACCCATGATCTAGAATTAGGAGCTGTAGTATTTGCACTAAAAATTTGGAGACATTATCTGTATGGGACTAAGTGTATAATATATACAGATCATAAAAGTCTGCAACATATCTTTGATCAAAAGATGTTAAATATGAGGCAGAGAAGATGGGTAGAGTTACTAAGTGATTACGACTGTGAAATCAAGTATCATCCTGGTAAAGCAAATGTAGTTGCTGATGCTCTAAGTAGGAAAGAAAGAACTAAGCCATTACGGGTACGTGCTATGAGAATGGAACTACGTTCAGACCTGTTAAATCAAATTCGGGAAGCTCAACAAGAAGATGTGTTAAAACTAAAAGGACAATTAAAAGACATAAAAGAAGAAGCAGATGGAATTCTGAGATTTTAAGGAAGAATTTGGATACCTGACACCAGCATGATTAGAACAATTGCTCTGCAAGAAGCTCATAAGTTGTAACAACCTTAAAATTTTTTTTATATAATTATTATTAGAAGGTTATGTGCATATATTTTATGTGCATGCTTATATGCATGTTTAATATTAAGACGAATTAAAATAAGAATATATATGTGTGTAAAAGATATACATGATGTGCATATATAGGTATATTTTTACGTATGCATGTTACATGCAAGTACGTATATTACTAGTTTAGATATAAATGAAGAGTTATGTGCCCGAAAATTATACATACGTGTACGTATATACAAACTTTTACGTGTACATATACGTGAACCATATTTATATGTATATACAAACAAACTAAAACAAAACCTAACTAAATCAATCTAAAACTAAAAATTAAAACCACCAAACCACCTTAGTTAAACCACCCAAAACCACTCCCAAAAATCCACCTCCTTACCCCTCGGTTTTTTTTTGCCTTGTCCACACCAAAAACCAATGGAGACCTCCATCATTACACCTTGGGAATATGTTGACCTAGAAACCTAGGTTTCACACTAGAAATTCTCTAGTGATCTGCCACCACATCACCAAATGAATTCAAGGTGGCATGTCCTCGGGTGCTTAGCTTCAAGATGATGCCACCTCCACACATAGGAGGATAACTCATCAACTCTACACACTCTATAAAGAAGCCATTTACACACAAAACAATTACAACCTCTACTCTCTTCTCTCTCTCGGTTTTTCTTTGCAAAACAATACCATCACCATCGATCACCATCTCCACAACTCCCGATCACCATCTCCAACCTCTGCCTTCTCCTACTAAACGCACCATCATCACCACCTTACAACCACCACCACCTCTCGGTTATCACACAAACATCATCAACACCCTCACCACACACACCATCATCCTACCCGATCCCCACCTAAGCAACAACACCATCTGCAAAGCTCAACAGCTTGTTTTCGAAGTCCAGAAGTGAAGAACACCACTAGCACAACTCACCTAAGGTAATTGAAACAAGTGGATTACATATATGTTACACATATACATATATACACATACATACCGATGTGTATATGTATGTATATGGATGTAATCACCTAAAACTTTCTTGAAAGTCTTGAAACCTCAAAACTTGAGTAACAAGGTTCTAAAATCCAGAACCTTATGTTTTACAAAATATATACTTAAATTTTTATAAATTTTAACCTAAAACTAAGAAAATCAAATAAATATTTATTGAAAGCGATTGTGGGAATAAACATGTAAAATACTTGTTTTTATACTGAATTAATAAACTGGAGAAGTTGGTATAATTTTGATAAACCAATTAATTTATACAAATTATTTTATGGAAAAAAGGTGAAAAAGGCCAAAAATATAAATAAATTCGATAAAATTCTGATAAAATCTCAGAATTATTATTTTAAGGTATAATAGCCTCTGGAATTATTTCGGAATTTTATACCTTATTAAAATTTAAATACGAATTTTTGTATGTTCTGCAATAAATAAACTGTAATAAATACTTAAAGGACACAATAAATTTGGATAAAATCATAGATGAAATAATAAAACATTTAGTACAGAATATGTAAATTTCATGGATTATGGAATAATATAACTATTTTTTTAAATATTATGAATATTGAAGAAGTTACAGAAGATATTATAGTATGATTTGGAATATGAAATAAATATATGTTGTTTAATTATATGTAATAAGTATGCTGTAAAAGTATTGGAATTTTTCATAAGCAGAAACTATTTTTAACTATTTATTGAAACTTTATAAAATTCGCAGAAAATAATCTGTTAATGGTTAGGTTCTATAAAAATTATATGTTATTATTGGACTGATGGACGAAAATATATGGACTTATGAGGACTGATGGGATAATATTGAATATTTTGGTGAATATTTGGTTTATTATGAGAAATGATAGAAATTATTCTGACTAAATTGGGACTGTGATTTAATTATATGTTATTCTATATAATATTTGAAGTTAGCTTTAAAAATATGAGAATTTATTTACTGCAGTAGCTAATTTTTATGAGTTTTTGTGATTTTGTAGATCTTATAACAAATAATCTGTTGGGAAATAAATTCTATAAAAATTTCAGAAGATTCTAAATAGATTAAACTAATTTCTGTAAGAAATTGGTGATTTTTAGAGAAACAAAGCTATATTTGAGTTATTTTTGTAATTTACAAAGTAAATTACATTATTATCAAGAAACAATTAAAAGGGTAATTTTAAAGGCCCGAAGATGTTTCTTTACCTTTACAGTCAATGAAAACCAGAAAAAGATTGAAGTATTATCTAACACTGTGAACTATTTTATTAGGTTCAAGTGAAGGATACGGTGAGTTCATAGCCCCATTTTCAACCGTTTGGTATTTCGTAATGTTTTGGGGGAAAAGTATACTTTATGCGTTGATGTGTTATTTTGAAAATATTTTTGTTTGCTTACTGTCATTTGCGACACAACCATTAGTTCGAATGAGGAACCGGTCAATAATATTGGTAACGTTACTTAGGAAGATATTTGTACTAACCGGATGAGGGTTGCTACTATTTTCCTGCATCTAACCGAATGGGGGTTAGGATGTAATATTATCTGATTCTTATTATTTCGTAACAGTATGATTATGTTTGAGCACATTTGGTTGTAATTTTGGTTATGGTTAACACATCAACAAAATATTTGTTTGGATTAAACATATGTTCTCACCAACATTTTTGTTGACTGTTTTAAGTATACTTTTTCAGGAAATGAGTAACACCTTTGATTTCAGCTTTGGGATTCATGATGGTTGGGGCAAAAGTCGTAGGACGGGTCTGTGTAGATTTTAGATATGTTGTAATCTAGTTGTAACTAGTTATATCTAATTTTGGTGTATTATGTAACAAGATGTAATCTTGAATATTAAGAAATAAAAAGCATGTCTGTATTATGTTTCTATTTAATCTGTGTTTATTTAATATAAACCACTGCACTCTGATAAAAGCTAGTCACATTCCATCCGTTTCGTTCACGCTTCCGCCGGGATGTGACAGGTTGGTATCAGAGCCTTTGGTTATAGAGAATTAGTTATTCTAAGTAAATAACTAGACTATAACTATAAGCTCAAAATATACTTTATGATTTTATGTGAATTTATGTGGATTATGTGAAATTTCATGATTTTATGTTTAAGATTTTGACAAGACCTATTTGACTAACTCTTTTTGTGAAACCTTGTTAAGAAATTTGCAGTACGAGTCCAGATAGTATTTATTATGAAACTGATCCTTCAGAAGAACCATACCATAGCAGTCCTAAAGAAATATTGCCTAAATTAAAACCACAGCAGGATATAAATGTTTCCCAACTGGAATGGAAAATACGTCAAAGTTTTATGTTAGACGTGCACTCGTGCAAAGGGGAGGATATACAATTGTGACTCTTAGGAAAGAGTTGAAACGTGGAAATAGGTTTAAAGCTATACCAACTGAGGATCTAGAAAGATAACTTCCTGATTATCCCAAAGATAAAGATAAAGTTATTAAACCAGAGTTGGATCAGGTAAAAACAGCCCGACAGACCCTTAAGAAACTTAAAAAGATACAGCTGGGAATCTGGAAAATCCAAAAGGATATTAAGAAGCTTTAGACACCCAAGCAAAGTCTTTTTACCAGGATGTGGAAATGGTTCGGTAGAAATTAACAATTATAGTTCAACTTGTTAGAATAAAAAGAAATAAGAGCTTAACTGATATATGTGCTTTTGTGTTAACATGTTTATTTGATCTATGTTAAAAAAATTTTGTGTTAAGATATTTATTTGCAATACTAACCTTGAAATTCACTATAGTAAATCATGTCGCCAAAAAGAAACACTCAACCTGTCCGGAGAACAGCACGAGTGGGGCGACCCAGAACCAGACTTGGGGAAGAAACACCCGTGAACCCGGATATCAATGAAACTGATAGGATATCCCAGATAGTAGCCCAACAACTAGAAGCTACTTTACCTACCCTAATTAACCAACTTCAGCAAAACTTGAATATTGGAACTACCTCAAACCCACCAGCAAGGACTGAAAATATAAACATGGGAGAACAACAGGAAGAAGAAATCCTGAATGGAATGTCAAAAGGATGCTCCTACAAAACCTTTATGTCCTGTAGACCAAGGGAATTTGATGGCAAAGGCGGAGCAGTACAAGCTTTAAGATGGCTAGATGACATGGAAGGAGTTCTGGAAATTAGCAACTGTGCTGAAAATCTTAAAACACTGTTTGCTTCACATTCCTTAAAAGGAGAAGCCCAATCTTGGTGGAAAATGGAGATACATACTAGGGGTAGGAATCTTATGAATAAACTAAGCTGGAAAGAATTTAGAAACTTGGTGATAGAAAAATACTGCCCGTATAATGAGATAGAAAAACTGGAAGCTGAATTCCTAGCGTTAGAAATGAAAGGATCTGCACACCGGGAGTACACTGATAGATATAATGAACTATCCAGGTTAGTGCCACACTTGATAACCCCGAAATCCAAAAGGATAGGAAGGTATATTTGGGGATTAGTGCCACAAATAAGAGGATTAGTGAAATCTGCTAGAATCAAAACCTTTCAGGAAGCAGTAATCTTGTCAGGAAGTCTGACAGATGAAATGATCAGGAATGGATCATTAAGTCACCAACAAGTAGGAGAAAAGAGGAAATGGACTGAAAACCATTCTGGAAAGAGATTTGGTGAAAGTTCTCAGAAAAGAATAACCCGATCTCCACCAAGAAACTTTTTGGGAACAACTCAAGAAAAGGAATTAGAAAAACCACCACAGTGCAATATCTGTCAGAGATATCATACAGGAAACTGTATGACAGTGGTGTGCTATAATTGTAAAAGGAAGGGACACGTTTCCCGAGACTGTAGAAACCCTACTAACAACAAAACCGTCTGCTTTCAATGTGGAAGTGAAAATCATTTCCGGAACGAATGTTCACAACGAAAGGGTAAGACTCCAACTAACCAGAACAAACCTCGTGAAAGAGCTTTTGTGATACAAGCTGACGAACCTCGTCACAAACCAGAAGTAGTTACGGGTACGTTCCTTATCAATAACCTGTACGCTAAAGTATTATTTGATACAAGAGCAACCCGCATTTTTGTCTCACATACTTTTAGACCATCAATTAGTCTAACATCTGAAAAATTACGTGACATTTATGTAATAGAATTAGCTGATAGTAATATAATTGAAGTTGATGAAATCATTCCTAATTGCATCTTAAATTTAGATGAGTATTGTTTTGATATAAATCTGATACCTATTAAGTTAGGAGGATTTGATATCGTAGTAGGAATGGATTGGTTAAGTGCAAATCATATTGAAATCATTGTGATAAGAAAATGATTAAGATTCCTTTGATCAAGGAAAACAAAATTTTCTGCATTTATGGTGATAAGCCATGTAATACTGTGAAACTGATTACTTGTGAAAAAGCACGAAAATACCTCAATAAGAATTGTTTAGCATTTTTGGCTCATATTGTTGATACACAACTTGATAAGGAAAATTTGGAAAGTGCTCCTGTTATAAATGAATATGCTGATGTGTTCCTTGATGGACTACCTGGGTTACCACCCCTCGTCAGGTAGAATTTAAAATAGATACCAGGAACAGCCCTATTGCTAAGGCACCTTATCGTTTAGCACCAACTGAGATGAAAGAACTCATGACTCAGTTACGGGAATTGTTAGATAGAGGATTCATACGTCCTAGTGTATCCCCTTGGAGAGCACCAGTCTTATTTGTTAAAAAAAAGGATGGAACTTTTAGAATGTATATTGATTGTAAGAAATTTAATAAGGTTACCATAAAGAATAGGTCTCCACTCCCTAGAATTGATGATCTATTTGATCAACTACAGGGATCAAGTTATTTTTCAAAAAAAAAATAGAATTAAGATCTGAATATCATCAATTAAGAGTACAGGAAGATAACATCTCTAAGACTGCATTCAGAACTAGGTATGGACATTACGAGTTTCCTATAATACCATTTGGGTTGACTAATATTCAGATAATTTGATTAATTGCATAGGTATTGGGTAATGGGTTTGGTGAATCATGGAGGATAATGGCTAGAACATTATAATTGCAATAAATAAGTAATAACACATGGCCACTGTTATTTCTTGTCTATTAATACTATCATGTTTTGGATCATAATCCCTCATGTGAATACTAAATCCCTGCTCCCTGCATTGAAAATTTTGGAGACAGAACCTATCTGAAAATATTTCCCTCTAAAGGAATTTTTCGATTTAGGAAATCCAATAAGTTGAACCCTAGGTACATTGGTCCATTTAAAGTTATTGAAAAATTGTAAGTGGAGTACACAACACATTTCATGTGTCCAACCTCAAGAAATGCCTAACCAACAAAACCCTCGAGATACCAATTCAAGAAATACAGGTAGATAAGACAACTGCATTTTATAGAAGAACCAATAGCCATTATGGGAAAAGAAATAAAGAAATTAAGGAGAAGAAACATTCCTATAGTAAAGGTCAAGCGGAATGCAAAAAGTGGACCAGAATACACCTGGAAAGATAAGATGAAAAAAAAGTACCCTCACCTATTTGAAGGTAATATTTAGTTAAACTTCTAAAAACATACTCCACAGAATTTCGGGACGAAATTCTTTTAACGGGGGAGAATGTAACAACCTTAAATTTTTTTTATATAATTATTATTAGAAGGTTATGTGCATATATTTTATGTGCATGCTTATATGCATGTTTAATATTAAGACGAATTAAAATAAGAATATATATGTGTGTAAAAGATATACATGATGTGCATATATAGGTATATTTTTACGTATGCATGTTACATGCAAGTACGTATATTACTAGTTTAGATATAAATGAAGAGTTATGTGCCCGAAAATTATACATACGTGTATGTATATACAAACTTTTACGTGTACATATACGTGAACCATATTTATATGTATATACAAACAAACTAAAACAAAACCTAACTAAATCAATCTAAAACTAAAAATTAAAACCACCAAACCACCTTAGTTAAACCACCCCAAACCACTCCCAAAAATCCACCTCCTTACCCCTCGGTTTTTGTTTTGCCTTGTCCACACCAAAAACCAATGGAGACCTCCATCATTACACCTTGGGAATATGTTGACCTAGAAACCTAGGTTTCACACTAGAAATTCTCTAGTGATCTGCCACCACATCACCAAATGAATTCAAGGTGGCATGTCCTCGGGTGCTTAGCTTCAAGATGATGCCACCTCCACACATAGGAGGATAACTTATCAACTCTACACACCCTATAAAGAAGCCATTTACACACAAAACAATTACAACCTCTACTCTCTTCTCTCTCTCGGTTTTTCTTTGCAAAACAATACCATCACCATCGATCACCATCTCCACAACTCCCGATCACCATCTCCAACCTCTGCCTTCTCCTACTAAACGCACCATCATCACCACCTTACAACCACCACCACCTCTCGGTTATCACACAAACATCATCAACACCCTCACCACACACATCATCATCCTACCCGATCCCCACCTAAGCAACAACACCATCTGCAAAGCTCAACAGCTTGTTTTCGAAGTCCAGAAGTGAAGAACACCACTAGCACAACTCACCTAAGGTAATTGAAACAAGTGGATTACATATATGTTACACATATACATATATACACATACATACCGATGTGTATATGTATGTATATGGATGTAATCACCTAAAACTTTCTTGAAAGTCTTGAAACCTCAAAACTTGAGTAACAAGGTTCTAAAATCCAGAACCTTATGTTTTACAAAAATATATACTTAAATTTTTATAAATTTTAACCTAAAACTAAGAAAAATCAAATAAATATTTATTGAAAGCGATTGTGGGAATAAACATGTAAAATACTTGTTTTTATACTGAATTAATAAACTGGAGAAGTTGGTATAATTTTGATAAACCAATTAATTTATACAAATTATTTTATGGAAAAAAGGTGAAAAAGGCCAAAAATATAAATAAATTCGATAAAATTCTGATAAAATCTCAGAATGATTATTTTAAGGTATAATAGCCTCTGGAATTATTTCGGAATTTTATACCTTATTAAAATTTAAATACGAATTTTTGTATGTTCTGCAATAAATAAACTGTAATAAATACTTAAAGGACACAATAAATTTGGATAAAATCATAGATGAAATAATAAAACATTTAGTACAGAATATATAAATTTCATGGATTATGGAATAATATAACTATTTTTTTTAAATATTATGAATATTGAAGAAGTTACAGAAGATATTATAGTATTATTTGGACTATGAAATAAATATATGTTGTTTGATTATATGTAATAAGTATGCTGTAAAAGTATTGGAATTTTTCATAAACAGAAACTATTTTTAACTATTTATTGAAACTTTATAAAATTCGTAGAAAATAATCTGTTAATGGTTAGGTTCTATAAAAATTATATGTTATTATTGGACTGATGGACGAAAATATATGGACTTATGAGGACTGATGGGATAATACTGAATATTTTGGTGAATATTTGGTTTATTATGAGAAATGATAGAAATTATTCTGACTAAATTGGGACTGTGATTTAATTATATGTTATTCTATATAATAAGTTAGCTGTAAAAATATAAGAATTTATTTACTGCAGTAGCTAATTTTTATGAGTTTTTGTGATTTTGTAGATCTTATAACAAATAATCTGTTGGGAAATAAATTCTATAAAAATTTCAGAAGATTCTAAATAGATTAAACTAATTTCTGTAAGAAATTGGTGATTTTTAGAGAAACAAAGCTATATTTGAGTTATTTTTGTAATTTACAAAGTAAATTACATTATTATCAAGAAACAATTAAAAGGGTAATTTTAAAGGCCCGAAGATGTTTCTTTACCTTTACAATCAATGAAAACCAGAAAAAGATTGAAGTATTATCTAACACTGTGAACTATTTTATTAGGTTCAAGTGAAGGATACGGTGAGTTCATAGCCCCATTTTCAACCGTTTGGTATTTCGTAATGTTTTGGGGGATAAGTATACTTTATGCGTTGATGTGTTATTTTGAAAATATTTTTGTTTGCTTACTGTCATTTGCGACACAACCATTAGTTCGAATGAGGAACCGGTCAATAATATTGGTAACGTTACTTAGGAAGATATTTGTACCAACCGGATGAGGGTTGCTACTATTTTCCTGCATCTAACCGAATGGGGGTTAGGATGTAATATTATCTGATTCTTATTATTTTGTGACAGTATGATTATGTTTGAGCAGGTTTGGTTGTAATTTTGGTTATGGTTAACACATCAACAAAATATTTGTTTGGATTACACCTATGTTCTCACCAACATTTTTGTTGACTGTTTTAAGTATACTTTTTCAGGAAATGAGTAACACCTTTGATTTCAGCTTTGGGATTCATGATGGTTGGGGCAAAAGTCGTAGGACGGGTCTGTGTAGATTTTAGATATGTTGTAATCTAGTTGTAACTAGTTATATCTAATTTTGGTGTATTATGTAACAAGATGTAATCTTGAATATTAAGAAAGCATGTCTGTATTATGTTTCTATTTAATCTGTGTTTATTTAATATAAACCACTGCACTCTGATAAAAGCTAGTCACATTCCATCCGTTTCGTTCACGCTTCCGCCGGGATGTGACATAAGTCAAGATATTCTGTGCACCCAGGGAATAATAAAATGTACAAAGATTTGAAAAGCCAATACTGGTGGCCAAGCATGAAAAGATCAGTCGGAGAGTTTGTGGAACAATGTCTTTTCAAGAATAAAAGCTGAATATCAAAAACCTTCAGGATACCTGCAGCAACCAGAGATTCCAGAATGTAAATGAGATCAAATTACAATGGACTTCATAACTAAGCTGCCAAGAACCAGAAATGGATACGACACAATTTGGGTTATAGTGGATAGACTAACTAAGTCAGCTCATTTCCTACCTATACGAGAAGATTATAAGATTGAGAGACTAGCAAGAATTTACATAAAAGAAATTATGTCCAGACATGGAATACCTGTATCCATTATATCATATAAAGGTAGTAGATTTACTTCCAGGTTCTGGCAGACATTACAAAAAGCTTTAGGAACCCAAGTGAATTTAAGTACAGCTTATCATCCACAGACTGATGGACAGAGTGAAAGAACAATACAAACTCTAGAAGATATGTTAAGAGCCTGTGTTATAGATTTTATGGGAAATTGGGATAGTCACCTACCATTAATAGAATTTTCATACAATAACAGTTATCACCCTAGCATTGGGTTAGCACCATTTGAAGCTCTGTATGGAAGAAAGTGTAGATCACCCTTATGTTGGAATGAAATAGGTGATAGACAACTCACAGGTCCTGAATTAATCCAAGAAACTACAGACAAAATCACTGAGATTAAAAATAGATTGAAAGCAGCTCGTGATCGACAAAAGAGTTATGCAGACAAACGAAGGAAACCATTGGAATTTCAAATTGGAGAAAAGGTCTATCTGAAGATATCTCACTCTAAAGGAATCTTT
Source organism: Flaveria linearis (assembly GCA_024085815.1). Taxonomy (NCBI): domain Eukaryota; kingdom Viridiplantae; phylum Streptophyta; class Magnoliopsida; order Asterales; family Asteraceae; genus Flaveria; species Flaveria linearis. The sequence goes on from CM044010.1 coordinate 5,990,395, forward strand.
CGGTTTGGAAAAACCAGTAAGCTAAACCCTAGGTATATTGGCCCGTTTAAAATCATTGATAGAATTGGTCCTGTGGCATATAAGTTGGAATTACCTCAAGAATTAAGTGAAGTACATAACACTTTTCATGTGTCCAACCTCAAGAAATGCTTAACCAATGAAACCTTAGAGGTACCAATTCAAGAAGTCAAAATAGATTGGAGACTTAATTTCATAGAAGAACCAATAGCCATTGTAGACAAGGAGATAAAGAAGTTAAGAAGAAATAGAATTCCCATAGTGAAAGTTAAATGGAATGCAAAGAGAGGACCGGAATACACATGGGAAAGAGAAGATGAGATCAAGAAGAAATACCCCACTTATTCAAAGGTAATAATCAGTTAAGTTTTTCTAAAAATTTAAGAAGTCACACTCCAAGGAATTTCAGGACGGAATTCTTTTAACAGGGGGAGAATGTGACAACCCTAAAAATAAATAGACAATTTTATTTATATTACGACTAAATAAAATATATTATTATGTCAATTTTACGTATGCATGTTTACATGCATACATGTATATGAAAAATGTACGTATGCATGTTTGCATGCATGCATATATATTAAGAACTATTTACGTGTGCATGCATGTGTACATATATGAGAGTTTAGTATGCATGTTTACATGCATGTATATGAATTAAGAAGGCATACTTCTGCATATACTATTGTACATATAACATGTATGTATATATATATACACTTATGATTATCTATATTACTATATATATGTGTATTATAGGCAAGCAGGGGTGCATGCTTGCTAAAGTTTATGTATGCATGTATGAATATACTTCTATAAATGCATCCATATATATATATATACCAATCAAGTTAGATAAAAAACAAATCACTTCATAACAAACCTAACCAAAACAACACAAGGGATATTAAAAGAACATTAACATCTAATAAATCAAATCCTAATGCACCTAAACCATTATGTTTAAACCTAGTTTAATGACTAAGAAGTTATCAAGCAACCCTCGGCTAAATATCACCACCAAACCGCCACATAAAATCACCATCATTTCAAAATGAATGTGGTAATTTCATAGACAACCATCGGCCACCATACCCCTCTCTAAAACCGCCACCTATCACCTTGAATATCTATGATTGACACCTAGCAAAGCTAGGATAGGTGATTCACCAAAACTATAGTGTAGCCTCATGATTATGTTTGTAAGGGGGCGGTTAACCGAGGGCCTATATACAAGCATACATTTGGTAATTGCAAACACACCACAACCAAAACCATTACCAAACTCCCTTTCATCTCTCCTTTGCCTCTCGGTCCCGATTGTCACACCCTCGCTTAGAGCGGAAACACGAGGATGCGACAGACGGGATCGTCATAACACTTGGTATAAATACAGATATATAATACATGCAATCTTCTCGTGTCATGACGTCCCTTGACACAATGGTGACTTGTGTCGTGGTTAGTCAGTTCCACGACTATCATAGTCTTATTGATTCTAAATCCAAGTACACAATGTTCAAATATGGAAACAAACGGCAAATATTACATATGCAAATCTATTGAAATCCTGAGGTCTCTGCTAAGGCATCTGAACTAGCTATCCTCTTTGATTATGTTCACCTGAAAAGATATGCTCAAAAATGTCAACACATAATGTTGGTGAGTTCCGCAGGTTTAAATTTAAAACATTTGATGCTGTATAGAATTTGATATGGAATCATACTGCAAGCACAAACCACATAACATGTGTTTAAAGACAACCAAACCTAATGACGTTATGCATATAAATCTGACGGAATATATTCACCCATGGCCTGATTGCTGGCAGCTGTAGTCGGTAACTCACAAGTAAAAACGATCTGTCGAGGGTGGGGGTGTCAACCCAGTAGTACTACCAATACCTAACCGTTGGTTCCCAAACTCGGGAATTAATGGTTGTAAGAATCATAGAATAACACCATGTATGCATGCAAAACAGTATCACATTGATTCCAAGTATGAAAACAAAATATACAGTGTACAGCATTGAAAACGGGTGAGCATACTTTTCCCCCATTGATTGAAAACATTGAAAACTTGTATAAACATAAAAAGGGGCCACGAAACTCACCTTGAATTGATGTAATGTATATGAACAAGAACTTCAAAGAATTAAGCAATGCACGATCAAGTACGATCAATACCTATTATTAATTGTAACTAAGTCTTTAAAATGTGTTTATTGCGAATAAATATATTTGGTAAGATTCGGGTTGGTTTGGTTTAACACGTGACACGTACACAAATGGATGTATATATGTTTACAAGATTAAGTTTGAAATTAACGTTAAATCAAGGATTAGAATTATGGGGTTTTTAATAGGTATTAAGTTTACAAAGTATTTATTTGCATTTTGATTTCATTAGGAGGATTATACATGTATGTTTAAATATTTTAGAATGATATAGAAATGATAAGGTTTAATATGTAATTTATAATTATCTAAAGATAATTAAAAATAGTATTTCGATTAATAATAAGATATTAATCTTATTATTAGTTAAAATATACTTTATAAGAAATAATCTACAATTTCATTTGTAAATAATTTGTGAATTTATAAAATATATTAATCTATATTCAAAGATAATATAGTGTCCATTTTTTTATAAAAATAATTATTTATAATACTTATAAATAATTTATGTATGTTTTCTATAATTTTCGTGATTTATTTCATAGTTATACACGATTTAGAATCCATTTTATAAAAACAAGTATTTTTTAATATTTATAAATAATATTTTATAAAAATTTATTAAGGTTTTTAAATAACATAAATTTTACAGAAAATAATTTAATAACCTTCAGAATAGACAAAGTTTATAAAAATTATTTTTATAATTTTTAGTAATTTTTCTGTATTTTAAAAGGCTCAAAAAGGGCTTTAAAAAAATAAGTGTTGAGGGCCGGGTTCGAACCCGCGACCTCAAACACACACTGCCACACACATACCAGTAAACCAAGGCTCTCAGCCGCGAGAGGAATCCGTTTCCAATTCTTAAAACACACCTTTAAATTAATCCCCAATTTCCCCAAATTCCCGAAACCCTAGGTTTGTTCTTGGGTCAAATTGATGATCAATTCGATGTTGTTAACATCTGGAATGATAGGGCTTTGATTATGTTAAAACGAGTGTATTGGTGTAGTCAATTACCTGTTTTGATGTTGGATCGATGGTGAACACTCGATGAACAAGCCGCGGGTAGTCTTGAATCAAAACGATGAGCAAACTTTGTTGGAAATCAAATTAACTTCGTGTGTAGCTTCTTCTGATGTTCTAGTTGCAAAACCCTATGTCAATTTGGGTGTAAATTACTCGGATGTTGGGTTTCGACAAGGTTGCAGGTCGACACAGAGGTTTTGATCGAATCCTAGATTTTTGTGTGTTTCAGGTTGTATTGAGAGGTGCATTCGATTAGGAACAGATCAATGAGTATTTATACTCGATTAATTGGATTATTATTATCGTTCGAGTGGAATTTGTTAGGTATATGTTAGTGGGTTCGATTAGTGGCCATTATCACAAAATCCCGAATGCTTTTACCTAATTAAAGTGTGTATTATTGTTGGAAATTCAACCACGATCGTAGTGGTGTTTTGTGGGGTTCGAATGGACCGGTTTTGAGGTCGTTTGGTGTTCGCCGGAGCCGCGCCGGAGCTTCGCCGGCCGGCGACCGGAAAAGCGGGGGGGTCGAGGGTTGGGTTTATGATATTACAGAAATGGTCCCTGCAGTTTATTTGTTTGTTATTTTATGTAAAAACCTTGTTTTAAAGTTCCAAATTTGGCAATTTAACCCCCTAGACTTCATTATTGATATTTATGATTACTATTATTATTATCAACTAGTTAATTAGCGCCGCGCGATGCCGCGGCAATGCTATTTTATGAATTTTTATGTTATGTTGTTTGATAAATGTTGTAAACAGTAAAATACTCAGGTTTCAGATTATTTGCAGACACGAAATGTAATCTGAAAATGAAGAAAAGAAAACTAAAGTCTAAAACTTTCGCTCCGAATTTGAATTCTGGTGGGCAGTATGAAGAGGTTTTCGACGATGTTAAATTGGTACTTTTCTTGCTTCTTTCTCCCTGCAGTTCTACAGATTGCTTTTAGTTGATCATATTAGTCGTGTGTTTGCAGAAACTGCGCAATTGTTTCACGAAAAAAGCAGTTAGAACGGTTCTTTATCAACTGTATGAGATGAATCCCCCTCTAGTATATTTGGCTACACAAGTAAGTGAAGCTACCATTACTCAACTTTCTGCAGCATTTTGTTTTCTAAGCCTATATTGTTAGTATTGATACCCACAAAATGCTGCAAATTTCGTAATCTGTTTTTTTACTTTTTTTTTTGGATTCTTGATTTGCAGTTTCATTGCTGAAAATGATCCTGCAGAGGGGAAGAAATTTCTTCGAAAACTTGCAAAGGTAATTTTAGAACATAAGATTGAATCACTTCCATATTATGATCCATTATTGGTGAAACCTTTATTTTTAATATTCTAAACCATGAATGTTTGCTTGATTAATATTCATTTCTTGGCAGATTTTCTACCTATTGTTCTAAAGGAGCTCCTTCTTCACCGAAGAAAACTGAAGTTAATTTTAATAAGTGCAACCCCAAATGCAGAGCCTTTCTCCTCCTATTTTGATGTGGCTCCAGTTTGCAACAATAAAGAATATAACATATTTGCAAGTTATCTACAAAGCTACTAATCACATATAGCATACAGCAGCAAGCAATTCTAAATATATTTTGCAAATTAACAAACCTAAAATAAAGCCAAATGGAATTTTCCTAATGGTCCCCCTTGTCCTTATTCTCAAATCTAGCCACGTAGTGATGCAGCAGTACTAAATAATTGTATATCTTATTCTTTCAAATCCAACCCCCTTCCGAGGCACCCCTTGTTGTACCCTTATCTTTACCCCTTTTTGGGTCTCTAAAAAGCTACAATCTTTGTAGATAGATCTAAAGAATGATTTTAAGGAAATCTGGAAAGAAGTTGCCGACGGTAAAACAACTCATTTTAGATCAAGATTCGACGGATGTTGTCTCGAAAGATCGGCGGTGACGTCAGGCCAAAGCGGCAGAGACGGAGGCTGAGATCGGAGGGGGACGACGGTAGAAATCAGAACTCAAGATACGGAAGCTGAGATTGGAGGGGGACGACGGCAGAAATCAAGAACTCAAAGGGTCATTTCTGGGTCAATCTCAAGGCCGGTTCAAGAATCAAAAATCAATATTTCAAGATCCAACATCAAAGTAAACTTGGGTGTGTAAGGTTAAACCCAAAGAAGAAAAAACCCCAAATCAAGAACTCACCTAGAATTCGAGATCGCTTTGTTCCTTGACTGCTTTGAGTTGTTCGACGGTCATTTTCTCCATCTCAGGTATCATCGTCCCCCTTGACGCCATTGTTTCTCCAAACCCTCAGTTCTCAAACCCTCACCTTCGGATCTCCGGCGAGGCTGTCGGTGTTTAAGAGGTTGATACCTTGTGAAGTTTTTGGGGAAGATGAAGGAGAGCTTTGCGATGGTGAAGAGATCGGAGGATCCGTACGACGACTTCAAGAGGTCGATGATGGAGATGATAATGGAGAAACAGATGTTTGATGATGGTGATTTGGAGAATCTGTTGCAGTGTTATTTGTAGTTGAACTGGGGATTAGGGTTTTGTTCGTCGGTGGCACTGTAGCCACCGACCAAAGTCTTTAATATGTATATATAATAATAATATTATTATTATTATTATTATTATTATTATTGTTGTTGTTATTAGCATCATTATTATTATTATTATTATTATTGTTATTATTATTATTATTATTATTATTATTATTATTATTATTATTATTATTATTATTATAATTATTTAACATCAACATATCAAACTTAATTATTTATAAAATTAACTTTTAATAGTAAAAAAAAAATACGAGATGTTACACCGATCTCCATCACCACCATCTTCAAACCACATCCATCGACCAACTCCACCTTTGCCCCTCTCCTCTCGGCTCTCACAACAACAATCAACAACCATACCACTATCACCATCTTTTAACATCACCACAAACACCATAACCCGTAACCATCACCATTCACCACCTTGATTCACTCACATCTCTCGGCTTTCATACAACATCTTCAAGGTCATCATTATCATCATCATTAGTCTTCCTCATCTCATTTATACAAGGTTAAGAACCTTCTAAAAAATGTTTTAATACAAAAAGTTACATATGTGTTATAAACACATATAAATTGTTTTGGTATATGTATATGTACTAAAACTAATCTTAATAAATCTTGAAACCTTAATATCTATCAAGAACCAGTAATAAAGTCAGAAAACTTGATAAAAGATGTATTTTTAAATTTATGAGAATTTAATCTTGAAATATTAAAGAAATTAAGTAAAAATACTAAATAAATTGCGATTGTGAGAATAAAAATTGAAAATCTTTAGAAAATATTAACTTATTATTCTGAAAATTTTCAATAAAATATAGTTAGTAAAATAATTTATACAAATTATTTAAAAATAGAGAAAATACTCAAAATACAAATAATTTGAGAAAATTCTGATAAATTTACAGAATAATCCTTTTGAAGTATAAAGGTCTCTAGAATTATTTTAGAATTTATTTCCTTATTATAATTGAGATATGAATTTTTATGTGTTCTGTAGTAGAAAAATCGAAATAAATACTTAAATTATATAATGAATTCTGAGAAACTCATGGATGCAATTTTAAATCTGAATCCGCAGAATATATAAATTTCATAATTTTTTAAGTTATATAACTATTTTTGCTAAATATTAAGATTATTGTAAAATTTACAGAAACTGATCTGCTACGAGTTAGACTTTGATATATTTATATGATATCTCTACACCTTATAATACATAAAGGATGGGCAAAATGGTCATTTGCTCATTCTTGTAAGACGCGCCCGTTCAGGTCTCCATGGAGTTCGAATTGAGCGGTCCGTAACGTCTCCGGTGGCCGTTCAGGTCTTCTTCTCCATGGAGTTCGCCTTCACCACCATCGGTAACATATCCGGTATTCAATGGCATTCATTGTCGGGTCACCGGTTCAACCAATAATCACCATTTTACGGTACATCTGAAATCTTTTCATCTTCGTCTTCCTCCCGTTTTTACTCATCCATTTATGTTCCCTTTTTTGCTTTCTGAGCTTTGAATTGCTGCTCAGTAAGATTTGGGAACCAGACCTTCTTAAATCTCTTCGGTTTGAATTATGCTTCTTTGGTATATCGTGTTCCACTTATGGTTTATATTATGACACTGAAAGATTGTTAATTGTAAAACAGGGAAACACAAACAACTACAGGAGTGCTGCTTTCTCAGGTACCTCTCTAATTCTTGTCTATTTTCTTGTTTTGTCATTGCAATTGTTGTTTTCATTGTGTTAGGTTGGTTTACAGAACCCTCACTCTCCAGATCTTGTGTCAGTCACCATGTCAACCCTAAATGACTACATAGAATTTCATATAAGAGGTGCCTATAAGGTGTTTGATGAAATGCCTGACTCGATTAAAATATTAAGTCCACCTTTCTTTACTTGTTTATTCTTTATTTGAACATTTTAACGGTTGGATTATGTTTTGTTCAGGCATGCTTATCGATTTCTATGGCTATTACTATAACATCCGAATCTTAAATTGCTACTTATGACAAAAGGGTCTGATGCTTGCAGATATTACACCAAGTTAATGCTATGAATTTGAATAATATATATTCGTTTTTTCGACCACTTATATAACCTTTTTTATGTGAAAATTTTTAATTATATAGGATTTTAGTGGAATAATGAAAGCTTTAAAGTTGGAGATCATGAATACGACAGGTGATGGAGATGCTTTTGTGGCTCCGATTTTCATCAACACTTGTTGCATATGTTTCTTTGCTCAAGGTATGATAGTAACAAAGTTTTGATTAAAACACTTTCATAAATGAAAATGCTAATTAGATGGTTAATATATACTGGATGAACATCGGTCTAGAGAAGCTCTTAGCTTTGCAAATGCTTGTGGTGCTATATCCAAAATGATGATAATTTGTTTTATTCCACTTGATGCCATTGAAGTTGTTATGTGAAGTTACTGTTCTGATTTAGTTTTAGTTTTAGAGTGGTGGATGCTTTAAAGGATTGGGATGACATGGTTTAAGCTTTAGAAGGTTTGCCATAAACACCTATAAAGTTTTCTTTGTTCAGTCTAAGGCCTTTTATACCTAGATGTTCATTCATCAAGTCAAATGAATTAGTCACCTTTTTTAGTGTTTGATTTGTTTTGTGGGAATATAAACACAAAATGCAATTTATGTTCTTGTTACTTCTTGTGTAGAGATTAGTTCCTGACTAGGTTATTGATAGTTCAAGTTTACTTCAGTTTTTTGTAAAGCTCTTTATGGATTGTTATTTTTCGTCTGAATGTGATATTAAGTTAGACTTTAAGATAATGATTAATTTTATGATTTTAGGTGTTTGTCAAGAGAGGGTTCTTTGGATTTTACTTCAGATTGCCATGTGGCACTTTTGTGTGTTAGGTATTTTCTTGGTCAAGTTGCTTTTTATGCAGTTTGACAGTTGCAGTTAGAGTAATTTTAGTTGCTTCTTAATATGTTATGTGAAGGTATTTTTTGGATTCTTACTTTATTCTGAATGCGTATATGAAGAGTGGATTTGTGATTTCATGTGTGTTAGCAAATGAGGTGAATAGATTTTGATCTGCTTTCCTTTTAGACAACCGCTTTGTTGTGGTTCTTTGGATTTAGGTTTGAATTTTGTGTGTTGCAGTCCAATGCGATGTACTGTATTATGATATATTGCTTTTGCTGCAGTTAAACTGTTGGAGTTGGAGTGATTTAGTTTGTTAAATTGTTCATTTGTTGAGAGTGCTTGCTTCATGCCAATTTCAGGTATTGCATTACTTTGTTTGGATTATCTTTTACCTACATTGCCTTATTTCCATAAGTAACTACTGCCTAACTAGGCATTTTAATTGGTACACTCAGTTAACTTAAGTGGAAGACAACATTAGGTTAAAACCAGACTACATTAACAATGCAAAGTTAACATGAAAAAGAATATTGAATTCTTATGAGAAATTGATGAAAATTTTTGTTGCCTGTTGTGATATGTACTACCATTAAGAATGGTATCCATCTAAATTGGGATGAAATCATATTAGTTATACCTTGGAGGTGTCGTAATAAAACTATTAAGAATGTGTCTGATGATCTGTTTTTCATAGTTGATGATGTTAGTGATGTGTGTTGTTGGTATTTTAATTTTGTTGCTGATGAAGGCTTGCCCAATAGTGTATGGTTAAGACTGTTGTCATTTACATTATTAGGTATTCAAATTGCTAGGCTTATGCATTGCTATTGATATTATGGGTCTGGTCGTCGATGCGTTGCATTGATTATTTTTCAATGTCATCATTTTCGATAAAAGAATCACACGCAAACAATTAAAAATCTACCTGTTGTAGATTTTTATAATAACATCGATTTGTGTTATTGTTATGTTAATTATGTATTCAAATTACTAGGAGTGTGCATAATTGAAGTTTGTGGTGGCTGCAATTTTCTTTGATGATGTCATTTTGTTTGCAGTCTTTAGCAAAGTGACTAATGATGCCACAATATGCATGGTTAGGTATGCAGATCTATTGATTTTTTTTGTTTGTATCGTTGTTTGGGGTTATGCATTCGGTCCAATACTTGATGTGTTACATGATCAATTTTTGGTATCATACATGTCCAGTTACTTGTATTTGGTATCTATCTTCTAATTTGTTCCCACTTATGTTCTAATATTATCTTTTATTTAGGGCACCTAATCATACACTCTTTATGTTGGTTGAATTGATTCTAAGGTGTATGTTATAATGGAACCATATCTGATATATATTTCATGTGTTATCATCGGTTAACTTTGTTTGTTGTTATATGAAAAAAGAAGAAGTTTGTTTATATTGTGTTGTGCTCATTTGTTAACTTTGATTGCTGGTCTAACACAAAGAAGTTTTTATACTCCGTTATCATTGATTAACTTTGTTTGATGCTGTAATTAGGTTATAGATTTTGTACTTGGTTAAAATTTCTACACAGCCTAATTAATAATTTCATATTATTTTGTAGTCATGTATCTTGGTCTAGATTGCAAGTAAATTTTCAGCCATTGTTAATCTTTCTAACTATTCAGGTTAATGACACTAATATCACTGATAAAAGTTTAGAGGCTCCTTTGTCATTTTAAGTTTTAGTTTTATTCGTATAATGTAGCCTTTGTCGGTGGTTGTCACCACGAGTTCTTGCATATTGGTACATGTATGGAGGGTATAAAACATCATCTGGAGATATTTTGGTGAAGGTTAGAGGAAGTGAAGATGGTATTAACCGAATTGTTAAAGCCTTACAGAAAAAGTCTTTTACCTGTAAGGTTAAACGCAAGGGGGGATTCTTTTGGATTGGTTTACTTGGAAGCAATTCAGTATGGTTTTGGAAGTTGGTGGATCCTTACATTTTAGGTGATCTAAAAGATCATTTAAAGCCAGAACACTTAGCTTCTGATCTGAAGGAAGAATCCCAACCTGTTGACTTTGATAGACGTGATTCTGATTATAGTGAAGATGATGCGTCGTAGGACTTCTTTTATTAAATGTTTTTTGTGGTTGCTGCCAAAAAGACAAGAAGAGGTTTTTGAAAGCCAGATTTTCTTGATGATATCTCTTTTCTTGCTGCAGTGACACTAAGGTATGTTTATTTTGAACTTTTGAAAAACACAAGTTAAGGCACATGAATATTTTCTGTAAATTTCACATGTAATTCTGGTTTCTTGTGCTATTTTCTTCAGTTATGCATGGAGTTACCGGGCCATGCTTTTATTCTTTACTCACACATTGTTTTATTTCATTATTTGGATGCAGGTAGACATTGGGACTGATGGTAATGCTGCATATTCGAGCCAGGACATATACCAGCTTTTTTGGTTTTTCTTGATGGTATATCATTTAACACTTCACTAGCATCCAAATCTAATGATCTTATTGATAGAATGTCACTTTGTGCATATTTAATGTTACAATTGGTATATGATTTATTATCTAGCATGCTTAAAACTTATTACATGTTCTGAATCACTTGCACCATGGAGATCTATTAGGCTAAACTAGCTAACTAGGTAACTAAGAGTAGGTTTGATATGTTAATTGAATAGTTTGTAAAGAGAGGGTTAAAGAACGTTGATCATCATTACGAAAGATACTTGAAGGAGCGACTGTCTTCGAGAGAGTTGGTCTACCTCTTGAAAGTAAATTGTTATAATCGGATAGGAAGCACCTTAGAACGTTCTAGAACTTGTTGAGTCCACCTCAACATCCACCTGGCATTCAGTTAATCATATGCAAGTGAGATAGTCACATATATTATATTATTCCATAATCTGTTATGTTTGATAGCATAACTTTGGAAGTTCTATGCATTTAGAAACACACTCCAGTGAGGTGTTCTTGTAATAAGCTAAGTGGGGAATTGGTCATGACGTGGTTGGGTCAAAGCAAGTAAGATTTTATCCAAAACTTCTAACTCCTTGTTATTAGTATTTGCGACATAATCATTACTTTTTCTAATCTGATATTGCTTTTCTTCTCTGTGATCTAGGATTTTCTTGTTTTCTTTTACCCAATTGGGGGTATATTTACCTATATTTGCTATCATTTGCTAAGATTCGGAGGCATGGGAAAGTGGCAGTATGTGCAAGTCAGACAATTGGTTAAATTTGGGTGGTTTAAATAGGTAATGTTTATGCATTTAGAAATACACTCCAGTGAAGTGTTCTTATAATAACCTAAGTGGGGAATTGGTCATGACATGGTTGGGTCAAAACAGGTAACATTTTTCTCCAAAACTTCTAACTCCTTGTTATTAGTATTTATGACAATCAGTAATATTCAATATAACTTTTCATTCATTTTCTTGATTGTCTTCCGGTGACTAAAGGAAACAATTTCAACCTATGGGCCGCTTAGTGATGAAGGTAGCACTTTCTATCCTCCCTTGGTTTATCATTTTTATATTATTGTTCATTCCTTTTCATTAACTTAAATTCTAATATTCATTCTAGAGACTACAGCAATTTAGGTAAAATATTGATCTGTGGGCGAACAACGATTAAGGTAACATTTTTAATTCTCCCTTGGTTTATCGTTTTGTAATACTCTTCGTTCGTTTTCATTTGACGCAGCCCTCAAGTTCTAATGTTGATTCTCGTGATGAAAAGGAACGATTTAGATCATTGGGCTACTCATGATGCAGGTAATAGTATTTGACCCTTCCTAGGTTTGTCATTCTATATAACTGTTCACTTGTTTGTAGTCACTTGATTCTAATAAAGGAGGAGAAGAAACAAGAGCGTCTCTCCACATCCAACACGATAACAGATGCTGACCAGAAGGAGGGTAATACAACTGATTGGGACGACGAATGGTGGGCGACCCACATGGAGGACATAATTGAGATGTGCAAGGCCTACGACAAACCATGAACACCATTCCGCAACAAGACCTGAAGTCTTTCGTATTACTATATCATGTTTGAAGATACTTTATATGTGAAAACATAAATAAAATGTTTCACTTTATTTCAAACAAAAAACATAAAGCATAAACTTCATTTCAATAAACAACATACCCTTTTGGCTTGTTGAATACTATTCCTAACACTATTAATAGGATGCTTGCTAAGCCCTTCCCTATTGTATGTATGCAAAGGCCTTCATTAACTTAAGATCACGCATGCACGGCAAAACGCGCGGGCGCCCACTAGTTATATTTTATATATGAAACTTTATGTAAAATTTTAGGAATTTATGGACTACAGAAACTATTTTTAATGAACTTTAGGAATACTATAGAAATTACAGAAAACAATCTGTTGGGAATTAGATGTTATAAAATTTATGGGATGTTACAAACTGTCGAAATAATATTCTGTAAATTTTTGGTAATTTTTGAGTAACAGTAGCTATTTTTGGTGATTTTTGGAGACTTTGGAATAATTATAACTGTTTATGTGTAATAAAATAAATATTGAGAATTTTATTTAACTGTTTTATAGTTGAATTTTCAAAAATTAATAAAATCTGAGGTTCTAAAAATTTTAAAGAAATTTATGTCTAATTTTGTGAATTATTTTATAGGTTCCAATTTGGAGACACGGTGAGATTCATAGCCCCATTTTTGACCATTTTGGTATTTGTAAAGTTTTTTGGGGAAAAAGCATACTGCTTATGTTGATGTATTATTTTGAAAATATTTTGAGGCTTACTGTCATTTGTGATACAACTATTAGTTCGAATGAGGAACCGTCTGATAATATTAGTAGCGCTACTTAGGAGAATATTTGAATGAAAAATTCAAGGAAAATCATGCTTACAAAATTTAAGGTCAATGTTCGAGATAACAGGATTTGTTATGATGGTATTCAAATCTTGAATAATTTAAATCAGGGAGACAAAATCAAGAACAAGAATGATTCGACACCATGATGAGATATGAACATTCGATTCACAATCGAAAGGAAAATACAAGGACTTCTCAAGATATGAGGTCAACCATAGCCTTATTGAAGACACGCGTACTTATAAGTGATCAATTATTACAAGGATTTCGAGTCAAGTAAACGGATTCAATGATCGAATCAGATCACTATTTACACTTTGCCTAGACAAAGCATCCCGAGATGTAGGAATTCCACCTACAGCATTGCATGTTCTTAGTTATGGGACACATTCTTAAGAAGATTTGAGAACCATAAGTAACGGTTTAAAGTTTTAAAGACCATACGGTTTAGATTCTCAATATCTTTGGGTATATTGAAATCCATGTTCACGTTGGTCAAGATAAGAAGATAGTTACATGAAATGCCGAGTTCAGTACTGTATCAACGTTACACTAATAACACTTTGAACCCTCATTGACATGAGTAAACAAGAATCGACCACCTAGAACCCGTTAAAGTTACTTGCTTGAGAAGCTCTTATGAATTCCATCCGAAAACATCCGGAACTTATTTCTCATGTTCGTTAAGCCGAGTCCCGTATCGATCTAATGTATGATGTTTCACACATGACAAAACTTTTTAACCGTATTGAACCGTTTGGAATACAAACATTTATCAATTAAAAATTTTAAAGGAATAACTTGCACACTTTGTCAAGGAACATATAAGATTATGAACGGTGAAACTTAACAAACTTAAGAATCATAGTCAAACTTATTGAATTTAAACGTTCCCAAGTGTGCACTCGTGAACACGAAATGACATCTAAGTCTCGTCATAACCTTAAAATTTATTTCTCATGATTAAATTTCGGGACGAAATTTCTTAAAGTAGGGGAGACTGTAACATCTCGTATTTTTACGTTAAAAAAATTTTAAATTAACGACGTTCGATCTTGTAAGAACCATTGTCTTGAATTTTAAAATATTGCTTTAATACGTCTTTTAATCCTTTAAACTTGAACGTATAATAATTTAATAATAATAATAATATAATAATAATAATAATAATAATAATAATAATACTAATAATAATACTAATAATAATAATACTAATAATAATAATAATAATAATAATAGTAATAATAATAATAAAAAAAAATTGTAGGATTTAAAAGTCAAATTATAAGTATAGGGGGCCTTAATGTCATTTTTAAAACTTAATTACAAAACTTTAACATAAAATAACAAACAATCAAACCACAGGGACCAATTGTGTCAATTCCCAAACCAATCCCCCTGTACCCCGATTTTCCGGCCAAACTCCGGCCGAAGGCCGGCGAACCCCAAAACCACCTCAAACCTCAATCATTTTGCTCCAAACCGGTCCCAATACGCTCGTGGGTCAGATTCGAATCTACCCATATACTTTAATCATTCTGATACAGCTCACAAATCCACTTCCGATTACAACCCGCGATATCGGCCGACAAACACCCAAAAATCGATCGCACTAACATTTTATAAATAAAGTAATACCGCATTATCGAACTTTTAATCATTATTAAGCTGCCATTGAGTTCAATTACATCTAAAAACGCACAAAACACTCCATCGAACACCACCTTCATCGTGAACCTGCAACTTAGTTCAATTACATCTAAAATAATTATTGAATTATTTACACTTTACATTAAACTTTATCCGTTATTATAAAACCCTTAATTACGTTAAAATTATTATAACCCCGTAACAGAGTTGTGAAACGCGAAACCATACAACTCTTACACTTGTAAAACAATAACTAACATTAACTATGTTCATACTAAATGAAACACAGGTTAACTGAAATTCTAATCGTTGTGCGAACATTATTTCTTTACAACGCAAGCAAGGTGAGTATTCACGGCCCCTATTTTACTTTCTTTCCTTTTTGGGGGAGAAAACATGCAAACATATTTTATGAATGGTTTTAGTATTATTGATATCGCCTGTTACGTTAGTGCAAACATACAAACAGTCCTGACACTCTCTAACCGTTAGTAATGGGATTAGCGAGGTAATTCTGAGTAGTACTACTGGGTATGACAAACCCCGCCCGAGCTAGTCGCGCTAGCTTGATTGGAGGTCAAACGGGTGCATTATTGACCTAACATTTGTCACTGTCTTACGAGACGTGACGGGGGAACAACAAACATATAGGACACGCAAACAGTCAGCTTCGGTTCGAAACGCTAAGTAACATGATTATAGGCTAGCTACCTATCGATATGCTTTAATTACTATACCATTCGAACAGTCGAACAGTTACAAACAGACGAACAGTTACAAACATTCAAACAGTTACAAACATTTTTATCTGTGACAAAACCTGTGAACTTACCAACTTTATGTTGACACACTTTAGCATGATTTCTCAGGAAACAGGAACGCTTAATCTCATGATGCACGATTAAGGAACGCACTCAGGACATGCATTCATTGGATCCATTTATGTTGCATTATACATTGTTTTGACTTAGCATTTCAGACTTTCAGTGTTGTTTACATTTCAACATTCGCTTCCGCATTGTTATTCATTTCTTTTATGTACTCTGATTTAAGTCAAATGTTTATTTTTAAACTCATATAGTGTCGTTTGATATGTCCGTGTCTGAGATCCTGGTATGTCACACGTCTAACGGTAAAACCCCGTTTGTGGAAATTAAGGGTGTGACAAGATGTAATATTATCTGATTTTGTGATTATTCGTGACAGTATGATTATGTGTGTGAACAGGTTAGGTTGTAATTGGTGCATCAACAAAATATTTTGTCTGGAAATAAACCTATGATCTCACCAACTTTATGTTGACTGTTTGAGTACGTCTTTTTCAGGAAATGATGCCTAACACGTTTGACTTTAGTTTTGATGTCCATAATGGCTGGGGTGAAATAGTTGGAAAAGTTTGTTTGACCATAACTGTCAACATTGTTGACTACAACGTGTATGTGGACGCGCACTTCCATCACCTCTAAAGACATGCTATAGTTTAACAGTATTGTAGAAAGATTATATCAAATTTTGAAAATCTATGTTAAATGATGTAATCTCGGAAATTATGAATAAATGCATTTCCTAATTTTTATGATTAAATGTGTGTATGTATATTGTATTTACTACACTTTAAACAATGCAATCTGATCAAACGAGTCACACCCGAACAACATTTCACGCTTCCGCCGGGATGTGACACACTAACATCGAACTACCCATACGACTAATGTCATATTCTTGCTTGGAAGAAGACTACTCAAAGGATCATCAGACGTAATCTCACTCGAGTTACCCATTCGAGCATGGTTTGATCCCCGTAGAGTCAAAATCTCGCTTCTTTCTCTCCCATCACGCAACTGAACAGGATAGCCATGGGTTTGGGAATACTAACCTCCATTTGAGAGTGGACATGGCTGTTTTTCAAGGACCCACTTCACTTTCTTTATCACCAGCTTGATAGGTATGATTAGTTTCTTACACAAAATAATTAACTTTAAGTTCAGATAGCGTCGGGTAGTACCAAAATTGGGCTTTGGGTTTCCGAACTACATGTTGGCCTTTGATTTTGAGACCCTCATCCGGTTGATGTTGGCTATTTCCTTACAATTTTGCTTGTGATAATCAATTTTGAATCTGACTCTGAACATACGTTCGGCCGCTTCATTTTTATTTGGTTGCAGTTGAATCAGATTGATTAAGAGTTGATGTTTGGGTTTTTTTTACAGTTCGTCGATGATTCCTTCCTTATTTTCCTCCCACGTTCTCCCGTAACATACATGACCACCAAAGGTGAACTGCTCTTTTGTAAACACGCTCAAAATTGATTACTTTATGATTATCTTATATATATTTAAAACCATTGTTTTCTAGGATTTTGAGTGAGAGATGATGCATGAAAATGAAGAACATAAATCAATTTAACCTCAATTCATAATTTCATCTAGTGGTTTGAGCGCTACCACGAAAGATAAAGAACATAAATTTATTGCAGGATAATCGCTCTAGATATTTGATTTTTTTTGTGGTTTTATATCTATTCAATTGATTTCTATCTAAAATACACACATAAAGGCAGAGAAAAGTGCTTTTAGGTACATCAATATCATCTGTTGAAAGCATAAGGATTTCATGATCGAACATAATGTGCAGGAACGTGGTGAACAAACGGTGGTCATATATTATAAATTCTGATCATAATTTCATATTTAATTATTTTTTCTTTTTATTATTTTGTACATTCTGTTTTTGTTTCACCACATTTAGTGCTTCACGTTCTTCAGACTCGTCTGTACTGCTCTGTATTATGGGTGGTAATGCTATCTTCCACAGCTGATCAAGTTCATGGTTTCAAATCCTTTTTCTGTTAATACCAACGGTATCACGTTTTGTTAATTAATGTTGTTGGGTGTTTAAATTTGTGCTCTGATCATCTCGTATTAATAACCAACATCATATAAGCAGTTATTATATGACATGAATTAAACAAAGTGAATTTATGATATTGAAAGAAATTATTTAATATTAAATAATTAAAACCAAATAAGCAACTATAATAAAACATGGTGCAGGAAGCATTTTTTTAATGTAATGCAGTTTGTAGCTGTAGTAATGATTGAAGGGAGATTGCGATACTGAAATATGATGTAGCCATTCAACACTAATGTCAAAAAGAATATGATAAGAGGTCCGTAGAAGTGCAATAGCTAAAGTGTCACACCCTAACCTTGACGGCGGAAACGTCGAGATGTGAGAGTTAAGATCGTTCACAGCCACATAACGTTATTATTAATTCCAAATATATTATTCATAAGTTTCAAAGGTAACATTACAAACATAAGTCTCAAATAAGGAAATTAACAAACATAATAAGAAATATAACAAGCTCATTCATTTATTTAACTAGGTCCATTCCTATTTGTGAACAAGCTTCAAAAGTGGCGATCAAACTTGAGTATTTCCTGAAACATGTTAATAATAAAAGGTCAACAATAATGTTGGTGAGATTTCCATATTTTTCAATACATAAGTATTTAAAAGATGGGAATTAATGTTGTAAGTTTGAAAACAAAGTAACTAGGGATGTAAGACAGAATGCACAATCAAACCTTAACATAGTTTTATAAGTCTCAAACGTTAAAAGTATATACGATTAGCTAAGTGTACTTGGATTAACCAAGCAGGCTTGTCAGGCCCATAGATCTATGACACCACCAGGCTAGCAATAGTTAATGATTGTACATATATTCGACATTACATGGTAGCTACAAAGGTCAACTAACCACAACACACAAGTAAATTTCCATAAGTTTACAAGAATCAAACGTTTTCAAGTGCAATGATTATAACGTAACATGTTTCACCCCAAAGTTTAAAAATATGAAAAAGGGTATAGAAATACTCACATGGGAAATAAGTATAAGAATGATGATTAACAGAATATAATGATAAGCGTCGTTCCAAGGTAAACTTTCATAAGGCACCTAGTGATACATATTTATCTACAAGATTAAAGTTTGATTATATAAGTTTAACGTTTGAAAGAGAACTAGGGTTTCAATTTGAATTTGGGGGTTCATATAATAAAATAATGAATCATTTATGTTTTAGTATTATAAAGATGATATAAACCAATTAAGACCAAGAATAATTAAAAATGATACAACAATTTAATTTATTGATTTAATAATTAATTATTTAAATTTTGATAAAAATAATTGATTGAATACTTAGCTAAATGACTTTAAAATTATTTAAAATCATTTTATAAAGTTTTTGAACTTTTAAATGATTTGTTATAAAGGTCTTATAATACAACACTTTAAAAATAAGAATAAAGTACAATAGAAGATTCTATTATTTTACAAGTTTCAAGAATTTAAATAAAAGTTTAAGGAATAATTTTATTAACTATTTATATATAACGTGAATAGATGAATAACTAATATTTGAATAATTATTAAATAACTATTTGAATAATTAGTTATTTAACATGTAAAATTATTATGTCTTGATATAATCTAAGTTTGAATCATAATAGATTTTTAGCATTTAAATTACATAAAAGAATTAATAATGTTTTATAACCTTTGTTATTCTAAAAAAAATAATTAAATTTAAAATCATAAGTTTCAATACTTTTAAAATTAATTTAAAAATTTCCGAAACATTTTTATTAATAAAATAATTTTTATTAGATTTATTATCATATTAATATTGTTTCTGAAATTTAAAATATATAAAATTGCTTTTTAAAAAAAATAAAAGATGGAGGCTGGGTTCGAACTTCAGACCTCCGGTTACCAAATGAGAATGTTAACCGGTTGGGCTAGTAGTCCAGATCTGGTTTATAGCTTCCTCAAAATGTTTAAAACCCTTAATTGCAGAAACCCCAATTTTACTCAAGAACCCTAGAATGATCAAATCAAAATTGAACATCAATTCGATGTTGTTAACCAAATCAATCATGGGGCTTTTGATCCTTGAATGAAACCGAATGTGTGAGTTGTCACACCCCCGCTTGTAGCGGAAACACGAGGATGCGACGGACGGGATCGTCATAACACTTGGTATAATTACAGAGACATATTACATGCAAAATCCTCGTGTCATGACGTCGCCCGACACAATGGTGACTTGTGTCGTGGTTAGTCAGTTCCACGACTATCATAGTCTTAATAATTCTAAAAATCCATATACACAGTGTTCAGATATAACAGTAAATGATATACAATACAAATGCAATCTATTGAAATCCTGGGGGTCTCTGCTAAGGCATCAGCTCTAGCTATCCTCTTTGTTTATGATTACCTGAAAAGATATGCTCAAAAATGGTCAACATAATTGTTGGTGAGTTCCGCAGGTTTAAATTGAAAACATGTAGTTGATGCTGTATAGAATTTGATATGGAATCATACTGTAAGCAAAAACCACATAACATGTGTTTAAGACAACCAAACCTAATGACGTTATGCATATAAGTTCGTCGGAATATATTCACCCTTGGCCTGATTGCTGGCAGCTGTGTTGGTAACTCACAAGTTAACCAATCGTCGAAGGGTGGGGTGTCAACCCAGTAGTACTACCAATACCTATCCGTTGGTTCCCAAACCCGGGAATTAATGGTTGTAAGAATCGTAGAATAACACCATGTATGTATTAGAATATAAGAATAGTATCACATTGATTCCAAGTATGAAAATTGTATGTAAGATTGTACAGCATCGAAAACGGGTGAGCATACTTTTCCCCCAAGTTTGAAAAACATAGAAACAATTATAAAAGCATAAAAAGGGGCCACGGAAACTCACCTTGAATTGATGTAATGTATATGAACAAGAACTTCAAAGAATTAAGCAATGCACGATCAAGCACGATCAATACCTATTATTAATTGTAACTAAGTCTTTAAATTGTGTTTATTGCGAATAAATATATTTGGTAAGATTTGTGTTGGTTTGGTTTAACACGTGACACGTACACAAATGGATGTATATATGTTTACAAGATTAAGTTTGAAATTAACGTTAAATCAGGGATTAGGATTATGGGATTTTTAATAGGTGTTAAGTTTACAAAGTATTTATTTGCATTTTGATTCCATTAGAAGGATTTCATAAGTGTATTTATATATTTTTGGAATTAAGTATAAAAATGATGTGGTTTAATTATATAATTTATAATTATCCAAAGATAATTACAAATAAGGATAAACACAATTATAGTATTTTGATTAATAATAAGGTATTAATATATACCTTTAGTTAAAATATTTTTACAAGAAATAATCCACAATTTTATTTGTAAATAATTTGTGAATTTATAAAATATATTTAAAGATAATATAGCGTTTATCTTATAGAATTAATTATTTATAATATTTATAAATATTATTTATATAATTTTCATGATTTTCATGATTATTTCATAGTTAAACTTGATTTAGAATTTATTTTATAAAAATAAGTATTTTTAATATTTTTAAATAATATTTTATAAAAATCTATTAAAGTTTTTAAATAAAATAAATTTACAGAAAATTATTTTGTAAGATTTAAAATAAGGAAAATTAATAAAATTTATTTTTATAATTTTTAGAAATTTTTCCATATTTTTAAAGTATTTATAAAGCTTTAAAAAAAATAAAACAATAAAAAGGAGGTTGCCCGGGTCGAACCCGGGACCTCACACCCACAAACACATAGCCCAAACCAGTGAACCAAAGGCCGCAGCCGCGGTAACATTTGGTTTGTAATTCTTTTAACCACAATTTCCCAATTTCCCCAAATTCCCGAACCCTAGATCTGTTCTTGGATCCAATTGACAACCAATTCGATGTTGTTAACATCTAGAATCATAGGGCTTTGATTCCCTATGTTAAATCGAGTATGTTTATGTGTTTAACTTACGTGATGAAGTTCGAATTGAAGATAAATTCAACAAGAACAAGCCGCGGTTTTGACAGAATCTGTTCGAGTGGAAATTGTTGATGATAATCGAATTAAAGTTGTGTGAAGCTTCCACTGTTGATCTTGATTCAAAGCCCTCAATCAATTGGTGTTAAAATCGCTTGGAAGATAGCTTTCGGGTATGTTGCAGGTCCGCGACAATCGGGGTAATCGATCGAGGATTTTGTGTGTTTTCTGATGCTATTGAATGTATCATTAGTTTAAGAGAGATTATATAGCCATTATTGTTCGATTAATTTAATTATAGTTGAGATTTGGTGGTCGTTTAGGTGGGTGGTCGGCCGACTTTCGGTCGAGAGTGGGTTAGGTATGTTCTGCACTATGAATTCTTAATTAAACAACGGTCCCGGTTCGAATCATCATCGTGAAAGTGTTGGTGGCTTTTGATTGGACTGAAATCGTGTGTTTCGTGGCTATTGGGATCGCCGGAAGGCCGCCGGAGGCCGACCGGATCCGGTGCCGGAAAACCGAGGGGTTCGGGGTTGGGTTTTAGAATTTGCAGAAATGGTCCCTGCGGTTTATAATGTTGTTATTTCATGCTGAAAGTATTTATTTCAAGTTTCAAAAATTACCTATTCACCCCCTGAACTTTATTAAACCCAAATTTAATAAACTTTTATAAATTATTTTTATTAATAACATTTTTATTATTATTATTGTTATGATTATTATCATTATTAATATTATTATTTTTAATAATATCATTATTATTATTATTATTATTATTATTATTGTTTTTATTATTATTAAATAATAATAAAAACATAAAAACAAATTGTAAATTTTCATGATCATTATATTAAATAAAAAAAAAATTTTCGGGTTGTCACATCATCCCCCTGTTAGAGGAATTTTCGTCCCGAAAATTAAGATGTACTGGCAGCATCCTTGAACATGTTAGGATGCTTGCGCTTCATTTCGTTCTCTCGTTCCCAAGTAAACTCAGGACCACACCGGGAGTTCCATCGAACTTTGACAATCGGAACCCTGCTATGTTTTAGTTGTTTAACTTTCCGATCCATAATTTCCAGAATATAATTTTCGTGGTAAGGTGATGTCTAGAAATCAAGATAAGACCAACAATGATAAGAAAGGTTATCCGTCGGAATTTAAGAATCCCAAACGTCACCATATGAAACGATCTTAACGCATATCTTGTGAATATGTATTTCTCCTTTGACCAACCATCGGTCTAAAGAAATAATAAACTATGCGAGGATCTTGGAATGAGTTCACGAAAATAGTTAAGAATATTATTAAAAAGAAAATGAGTCAATCATTCAGAATAACGATTGATGTTTTAACGTCATACCACGGTGTACGAATATTTGAAACGGATGCAGGTTAATTTCTCAACGTTGTGAGATAATGGGTTTGCTTTTTCATAAAGGTTACTCTGAATCTTTCCTTGGTGAGTAAACTCGATAGCATTGCTGATCAAGTGGGTGAGAATTTGTCTAATCCGTAAAACATCACCATTAACCTCCACTGGGACATCACCTCTTCTTGGCCTAAATTTTGTGGCCTCCAACCTCAGAACTCCTGAATCAACTTAGGAAAAGTCGAGGATGTCACTAATAAGTTGAAGGACTAGGTCATCAGAAGACAACATGACACTCAAAAGTTGTTTCTAATCTTTATCAAGTTTTGTTGTTGATAGAATTTTTGCTATGCTAACGACCCCTGATAATGGAGATCTCATCTCGTGTGACATGGTTGCTAGCATTTGTTTTGCTCTCATCGTTACCTCTGTAACATGAACAGTTTTATTAAGTTATGTCTCCCTGGCCTTCTGTACAGCTATTTCTTCTCTTAGTTTTGCCATCTTTTCTCTCTTTTTCACCTGATCAGTGATTTCCATGCCTTTGTATTTAACACCAATTTCCTCCCCATCTTTGCTGAACACGGGTTCAACATATATTAAGAATGTTTTGGCTCCAAATAACCCAGTCTCAAAAGTAATTTATCTTTTTGCTGGTAACTCTCTTCAGAACTTCTCTTTTAAAGTCTTGTTGTTCTAATTCCAGATAGAATTTTTAATGATCATCAAGGTTAAGGATTCAA
Organism: Flaveria linearis; assembly: GCA_024085815.1. Classification (NCBI taxonomy): domain Eukaryota; kingdom Viridiplantae; phylum Streptophyta; class Magnoliopsida; order Asterales; family Asteraceae; genus Flaveria; species Flaveria linearis. The sequence goes on from CM044010.1 coordinate 6,014,565, forward strand.
AAGCGGTTCAAGGAGTGACGCAAATACTAGGAAAGGTATTTGTAAACATGTTTTGCAAGGTAGCAATTTCTGTTTACATACGCAGTTCGACAAACCATTAGTTCAGCTGAGAACATTTACGTGACTAGAAAGTCATGTTTATAAGTTGATATTATCTTCAGCAGAGGGATTGTTTAGGAAGGCTACCATCGCACAATCACGTTTTGATGATAACTCAAATGAAAGTTGATAAGTAAGGAATAAATGTTTCCATATAGCTAGGTCAAAATATGAGGATAAAAGGAGAGAAATCGATTTAAGAATTTTAAGTGCTCCAAGCTTGGAATCAAAATCAACTTAATACGATCGGGTCTCCTTTCAGGTTCAGAGATCGTGCTTTGGCTTGGTAGGTCGAATTACCAACATCGGTTCATCCTTCTTGTTACTTGATTACAGCCATGGTAGGTTGAAGATCAAGAGTTGAGATTCAGTCATCAAGGTATGGAATTCATGCTTATCTTGATAATAACAAGAAAACAATCGAGGGTTGACATTTGTCACCAAAATACGGGTTTCGATCCTATTTTGATGAGATCATGTCATTTGTGAAATGTAAATTTCAATGAGAATAATTGAAGTCAATCCTCAAGATAAGGAAGTCACCCTAATCCAGAGGATGAAATTTCACAAAACAAACAAATGGAAAACCATTTATCGCAATAGTGATTCATCAAAGTAAGGGGATCTCCCCTGCTTTGATGAGGTATAATCATTTAGGAGATACGAGTGTTCTTAGTCATGGGTTGTCTTGAAAACTCTTGCGTTTCCCACGGTGCAAGCGGTATGAAGTTTAACTTAACGACGAAAGGAAAATTATTATCAATTAGGAATTCGGAAAATTTCAAGTTACATCAGTGTATCAAAGGAAAAATCATGATTACAAGCTTAAGATCGAAGTTCGAGATAGCAGAATTCGTTATGATGGTGTTCAAATTTTGAATAATTTAAATCAGAAAGACGAAATCAAAGACAAGAAATGATTCGATATCACAATGAGAGTGAACATTCGATTCATAATCGAAGGGAATATATGGACTTCTCAGGATAGTACCTCAATGACAAAGCAAAAGTAATAATATTCATTTCATCATTATAAATACCAAGGTTTCAAGCGCGTAAGTAACACCCCAAATAAGCAAATACTCATAGTTTAGATGGGTCTAAACATAAAGCACGAAGTAACTAGAAATGACTTTTTCCAGTCATTATTTCTCCATTAGTGCCCGTGTGATGTCAGTCCTGGTCGTCATCACTGCTGGAGGAACTAGAGAGACTCGGGGGTAGGTCAGGATAGTTGCCCCCTAAGTTGGTCTCGTCGGCGGGCGGCCAGAACTTAATCCGATTTGCCGGGAACCCTCTAATTCGAGCCGTCCGTCTCACGGCTCCTCCATTGTTCACTTGTTGGGGTCTTGCCTCGGGGGCATTCCTTGCAACTGTAGATGCTATAGGAACTACAGGTGCAGCAGGGTTAGGCTCCACGGGATTAATCGGTGCAGTGGCGACAGCAGGTAGAGTGTGCACAACAGGGTCTATGGGTTCTTCCTCTTCAAATGAGTCTGGTGCATCAAGCATCACCTCCTCAGGGTTAGATTTTCTACTAGAAGATGTTTGTACTAGGTATGCTAAGAGAATCTTTTCAGGCTTCGATTCGTTTTCAGAAGAAGTAATAGAAGGGCTGATAGATGACATCCTGAAATGTCATTAAGATACTTTATGAGATTTGGGGTAATATGAGCTATACAGCATGAAAATGACAATCAGGGATTTGGCATAAAAACAATGAGTTGTTGTAAGGCCCCGATCCCGGGCACCTTACGGTTGGTTCATCATCACCCATAAAACATACATTTAATATAACTTAATGAAAATTATGCAGCGGAAACTTTAAATTTTACTATAAATGCTTTTGTAAAGTAATACAACCCCTGTTACAAAATATCATTTGTTTGCATTACAATACAAAAACATTATCAAAAGAATGTCGTCCCAAAAGAGCTGAGTAGCCGCCTCGTGCCATCCTCAGCAACACTACCTGCCAACTGGAAAATACATAAAAGTCAGCGTTGCTGAGTGAGTTCTAGTTTTGTATTAAAACATACTTTTACTTATTTAAAAGTATCCTTTCGTTCATACGTTCATACATCATACGTACACATAGATAATATTCATTATTATCTTCATCATTCGTTATTCATCATTATCTTTAACTTCTCGTATGGATTCTGTCAGACTTTACCCACTTCATAGCACTCGGCTATGATTACTGTGGTCGAATGACACGAATCCCGTTCATACTTACTTGCCCATTGGCTATCCTTTGTACCACTACCTTCTGCTATACCCCAAACGTTATTAGCTACCGGGCCGAAGTCAATAAATGAACAGCAAAACGTATGCCCGGTACACGAGGTAAGCGGTAGGGGTTTCACACATATAGATACTTACTTGCACGCATTGAAAGGTTAGTTGTACCAATACCATATGCTACACCTCGAACATTATTAGCTACCGGGCCGAAGTCAATCCATAGACAGCAAAACGTAGTGCCACAGTACGGGCCGAGGTCAACAAATGAACAACAAACATATGCCACGTACTGGGCCGAAGTCTATGGAGGGACAGCTAAACATGGTGCCACGGTACTAGAGGTAAGCGGTAGAGGTACCATGACCATGGTCAATCACATAGAAGGACCAATCGCGTTATTCAATGCTTGCAAGACATAACTCATTCGTTCATTAATGCATGTATTCATCATCTTTCTTCATTTCGTTCATTCATTAATACATGCATTCGTCATCATGTTCCTCTTTCATTATCTTTCACTTTACGATACATAATACTTCATTAATTCATTTTTCGTTCCTCGTAAAGTTTCAGAAAGATAAACATACACAATTACCAGGAACACACACACATCATACATATTCATCATACATTCATCATACATTCATCATCATACATTCATCATCATATGTACATCATCATGCACAGCATCATACCTTACTTAACAATATTTCAATAATATTGTTAACAACCATATACTAATAATAATATTAGTAACAATCAGGGTTAATCATACTCATCATTATATGCATGAGACATCATCATTTATTAACCCTAGTCAACCCTGGTCAAACCTCGAACTTTGGACATACTGGAAATTACTGAAAATTTCTAAGTGTTCTAGTCGTTTTAGCCCTGTTGGGCGTATAAGCCTCTGGTCGTATGAGCACTATTAGTCGTATGAGTACTGCTGGACTTTTCACTTAACACTTAGAATTTTCAACTGGTCATACGACCACACTGTTGGTCGTATGACCACTGCTGGTCGTACCACCCCTGGACTTAGGCACATATTTGGATCATATGACCACTGTTGGTCGTATGAGTCCACACTTAGAAAATTTCCACATGATCATACGACCACTGTTGGTCGTATGAGTCCTATTGGCCTCATACTTAGAAAATATCACATGTTCATACGACCACTGTTGGTCGTATGAGTCCTATTAGACTCATCAATACTTAGAAAAATCCTGATCATACGACCACTGTTGGTCGTATGAGCACTGCTGGACACATCAACTTTGCTTATTTATTTTAAGTCCCATTTTCAGACATATTAGCATCCTACTCATATGTCTAATTCATATTTCAAGTCCAGAACATCAAAATGCCTATTTCTAAACATATGCACATGATTCTAAGCATAGATCTAACATAAACATAATCATCCATACAATCAATTCATACGGGTATCAACCCACAGTTTTATAAAACATATTTACATGCATTTCCAGCCCCAAAACATTTAAAAACAGTAAAAACGGGGTCTAGAACTCACCTTAGCTGTCTTCTTCAAACTTACACTCTTCAACCCGAACCTTCTCAACTCGTTCTAGCACCTAGAACACACACACAAAGCAACCCGAATACACTAGTCACATTTATATGCTCATGTATGGTTCTAGAATCGTCCTAACATCATGAATTCGGGATTTCTTACCAAAAACTTCGAATTTCTCAGATCTTTCTTGAAAATTCCGATGGTTTTCTGCTCCTGCTTCTTTCTCTCTCTAAAAAGATCGCTGATAGGAAATGCAGGCAACATGGGCGGCCATGCTTTTCCTTTTGTACAAAATAAATGATAATTTTGCCCATTTGGCACTTTTAGTCCCTCCTCTTTAGTTGTTTTTCTTTTCTGTTCTTTTCTTCCTTTTTCTTTTATTCCTTGATAAAATACGGGTGTTACAAGTCCACCCCCCTTATATAGGTTTCGTCCCCGAAACCTGTTATTCCTCAAATAGATATGGGTAGTGCTACCTCATTTCTTCTTCAGTCTCCCACGTAGACTCGGATCCCTTCCTGTGCTTCCACTGTACACGCACAAGAGGAACCACTTTATTCCTTAACCTCTTTTCCTTACGATCAATGATTGCCACTGGTTGCTCCACGTAGTTGAGCCGTTCGTCTACTTCAATATCCTCCAGTGGTACAACCATGTCTTCATCAGCTAAGCACTTCCTCAGATGAGATACATGGAATGTGGGATGAATTCCACTTAACTCATCTGGCAATTCAAGTCGATAGGCCAACTCTCCTACTCGTGCGATAATTCGGAAAGGTCCTATGTACCTCGGGCTTAGCTTACCTCGTTTCCTGAATCTAATGATTCCTTTCCAAGGTGAGACCTTCAACATAACTCGGTCACCAACCTTGAACTCTATCGGTCTACGCCTCTTGTCAGCATACGACTTTTGCCTATCTTTCGCCGCCTTCGTGAAGGCTTTGATCTTTTCTAATTTCTCAGTCGTTGCTTCAATTACCTCAACACCTCCCAACTCTTTCTGCCCAATGTCTCCCCAGCACACGGGCGTCCTACATCTCCTACCGTATAGCATTTCGTAAGGTGGCATGCCAATACTGGCATGATAGCTATTGTTGTACGAGAATTCTGCTAACGGCAGGTGGTTGTCCCAACTTCCTCCAAAGTCAATCACGCACGCCCGAAGCATGTCTTCGAGTGTTTGGATTGTCCTCTCAGACTGACCGTCTGTCTGAGGGTGATATGCTGTACTAATGTGTAGTCTCGTCCCCATCGCATCATGAAACCTCTTCCAAAACTTGGAGGTAAACCGGGTGTCACGATCAGACACAATAGACACCGGCACCCCATGACGAGCTACAATTTCTTTGATGAACAGATCCACCAATCTCTCCGATGAGTACGTTTCGCGGATCGGTAGGAAGTGGGCACTTTTTGTCAAGCGGTCCACAATCACCCATATGGCATCATACCCCTTAGGGGTACGTGGTAACTTCGTGATGAAATCCATGGTGATGTGTTCCCACTTCCACTCGGGTATATCCAATGGTTGGATCTTCCCGTAGGGCTTCTGGTGTTCCGCCTTCACTTGTAAGCAAGTTAAGCACTTACTTACGTACTCCACTACGTCGCGTTTCATGCCCGGCCACCAATAGTCTTTCTTCATGTCGTGGTACATTTTGGTAGCACCGGGGTGAATGGAGTATCGTGTCTTATGGGCCTCATCCATAATTCTACTACGTAGACCCCCGTATCGAGGAATCCACATTCGCCCAAATCGGGTCATAACACCTAGAGTGTTCTCACCCAGTTCCGTAACTAGACCTCTCATCCTTTCAGAGTTGAGACGATCTTCTTTCAAAGCCTCGTCTTGAAACTCCTTAACCTGTGTCATCACGTCGGAGGTCATGATCAATTGATAAGCCTTCACCCGGATCGGCTCAGGCCTTTCTTTTCGGCTAAGGGCATCAGCCACCACATTGGCTTTGCCCGGTGGTAATGGATCTCACAATCATAATCTTTTATCAGTTCCAACCACCGCCTCTGCCTCATGTTTAGATCCTTCTGCTCGAAGAAGTACTTCAAGCTTTTGTGGTCCGTGAAGATTGTGCACTTCGTCCCATATAGATAGTGCCGCCAAATCTTCAACGCAAAAACCACCGCAGCTAGTTCTAGATCGTGTGTGGGATAGTTGACTTCGTGGGTCTTCAGCTGTCGAGATGCGTAGGCTATCACCTTTCCACGTTGCATCAACACACAACCTAGCCCAGAATAAGATGCATCCGAATAGACCACTAAGTCTTCACTTCCCTCAGGCAAAGTCAAGACAGGAGCTTGTGTTAGTCTTGCCTTCAACTCCTCAAAAGCCATCTCCTGCTCTCGACCCCACACGAATTTCACGTCCTTACGAGTCAATTTTGTCAAAGGTGAGGCGATCTTTGAAAAGTCTTGAATGAATCTTCTATAGTAGCCCGCCAATCCCAAGAAGCTACGAATCTCGGATGGCGTCTTTGGTGATTTCCATTGCATCACCGCCTCAACCTTTGCTGGGTCCACCATTATTCCTTCTGCATTCACTACATGACCCAGAAATTGCACCTCGCGTAACCAAAAGGCGCACTTGGAGAACTTGGCGTACAATTTCTCCCTTCTCAACGTTTCCAATACTTCCCGAATATGCCCGGCATGCTCTTTTTCACTTCTTGAATAAATCAGAATATCATCGATGAATACAATTACTGATTTATCCAACATTGGTCGGCACACTCGGTTCATCAAATCCATAAAAGCAGCCGGCGCATTGGTCAACCCAAAAGACATGACGAGAAACTCGTAGTGACCATAGCGCGTACGAAAGGCTGTCTTAGGGATATCTTGTTCCTTCACCTTTAATTGATGGTAGCCAGATCGAAGATCTATCCTCGAGAACCAACTGGCACCCTGAAGTTGATCAAACAAGTCATCGATCCTTGGTAAGGGGTATCTGTTCTTCACCGTCAGCTTATTCAGCTCGCGGTAGTCGATGCACATCCTCATACTACCATCCTTCTTCTTTACGAACAGAACCGGAGCACCCCAAGGTGAGATACTCGGTCGGATAAACCCCTTATCCAGCAGCTCCTGCAGCTGCTCCATTAACTCTTTCATTTCCGTCGGAGCCAAGCGATACGGTGCTTTTGCGACAGGTTGGGCACCCGGTATCAGTCGATCTGGAATTCGATCTCTCGGTCAGGTGGCAATCCCGATAAGTCTTCGGGAAACACGTCTGGAAAGTCACACACCACTGGTACATCGCATAGCTGTGGTGTTGGCGTCTCTACATTCTTTACATAACATAAGTAGGCGCTACATCCGCGCCTCATACACTTTCCCGCCACCGCCATCGAGATCACCTTCGGAATCGTCGTAACTCGATCGCCATAAATTGTCACCGGACTTCCGTCGGTCGCCGTCAGTCTAATCATCTTCTTTCGGCACACGATATTCGCTTCGTAGGTTGCTAACCAGTCCATCCCTAACACTACATCAAATCCTCCTAGAGGCATCACATGTAACTTGGCAGCAAACCTATGGCCCTCTAATTCTATGGTACAGTCCTCTATCACATCCGTAACCCTAGTGGATTTACCAATAGCGGTTTCTACGTCAAAGGACTTATTAAGGCATTTACTCCTAACAGGCAGTTTAGCACAGAAAGTAGCAGAAATGAAACTCCTACTAGCACCAGAGTCAAATAACACAGAAGCAAGAGTTTGATTTACTAGAAACGTACCTGACACCACATCGGGGTCCGTCCTAGCCTCTTCCTGCGTCATCGTGAACGCCCTAGCCTTTGCCCTCGGTGCTACTCCTCCCGTCTTCTTCTCTCCCGAGCCCTCAGCCCTCGGCTTCTTGCAATCTTTGCTCATATGACCACTTTCCCCACAGTTAAAACACTTGCCCATCCGACAATCCTTGGCCATATGTCCAGTCCTCCCACACTTGAAACAGATGTTGTATCCCCACTTGCACTCCCCTGAGTGCTCCTTTCCACACTTACCACACTTCTTCACCCCAGCTCCGACACGACCACTCGGCGGTCATCCACCCTTGCTTTCTTATTGTTTGTCGAAGTATCACCCCGACCAAATCTCTTCCCCTGCCAGTTCTTCTCTCCACTCCCTTTCTTGCTTCCCTCAGCCTTCACCAAAGCAGCGCGTTCATCGAATAACCTTCCCGCCAAATCCACTGCCGACCTGAAAGTGCTTGGTCGGGCAGAAATCAAGTGCCAACGAATTTCAGCTGGCAGCCCCTGAATATACCGGTTGATCTTTCGAGACACCGGCGTCACCTGCTCCGGCACCAACAACGCCAATTCGTTAAACTTGGTGGTATATTGTTGGTGGGTCATCGTCCCCGCCTCCAACTGCAGGAACTCTCTCTCTATCCTATCCATTTCCCGTCGAGGACTGAATTCCTCGATCACCAGCCTTTTCAACTCAGCCCATTTCATTTTCCCTATAGCCCTGCTGCCCTCGGCTTGGACTATATTCTTCCACCAGCATAAGGCCGACCCTGTAAAAGAGTGGGTAGCAAACTTCACCTTCTTGTCCTCCTGGCAATCACTAATATCGAGGACAGCTTCCATTTCCATCACCCATTGGTGAGCATCAGTAGCAGTACCAGACCCATCAAAAGTCGGGGGTTTGCACCTCATAAATGCCCCGTAGTTACAACCCCGGGCGGTCTCTCGTAACTGTTCTTCTTCCTCTTCATCATCAGATAGTACTGTTTCTGTTTCCTCCTGTTGTTGTCTACCGAGGACCGATTCCTTCCTCGTCTATCGTCCTCACGTACTGCCTTTAACACTTCTGTCATTACAGACGGTAGGATCGTCTGCATAACCTGGTGCACCTCCTCAACAACTGCCTCTTTCACCGAGGCCCTAAAATCATCACTCTCACCCACTCCCCCCGAGGGAGTAGTATTAGGTCCTTCGGGAACCTTCTTCTCTTGTCTAGGCCTACCTCTTGTGGCTCGTGGTTCCACACCACTTCCGCCACTGCCTCCACCAATTGGGGCTTTAGATGATCTACCACCGACCATCTTCTATCACACTGAAAGAGTTAAACACCAACACGGTCATTCAAGGAAATAGCTCAGTTTATGTCAAGTACAGTAAGTCCCTAATTACAGTGGCCAGTTGTGATTAGCCACTTACTCTACTCTTCACACCCCGAGCATTACCTGTCCTGACTACATTAGTATCTAAGTCTAACAGTACACATAAACACATAACATGCACACGTAACACTGGTTAACTTTCAAGAACATACCTGATGGCACGCAGCTACTCAGATGGCATTCCCATTTCCCCTTTCCCATTCTCAGTTTAAGTCTTAGGTTTATTTTAAAAATTTACCCGTTTCACTTAAACTTCGGCTCTGATACCAACTTGTAAGGCACCGATCCCGGGCACCTTACGGTTGGTTCATCATCACCCATAAAACATACATTTAATATAAGGAAACTTTAAATTTTACTATAAATGCTTTTGTAAAGTAATACAACCCCTGTTACAAAATATCATTTGTTTGCATTACAATACAAAAACATTATCAAAAGAATGTCGTCCCAAAAGAGCTGAGTAGCCGCCTCGTGCCATCCTCAGCAACACTACCTGCCAACTGGAAAATACATAAAAGTCAGCGTTGCTGAGTGAGTTCTAGTTTTGTATTAAAACATACTTTTACTTATTTAAAAGTATCCTTTCGTTCATACGTTCATACATCATACGTACACATAGATAATATTCATTATTATCTTCATCATTCGTTATTCATCATTATCTTTAACTTCTCGTATGGATTCTGTCAGACTTTACCCACTTCATAGCACTCGGCTATGATTACTGTGGTCGAATGACACGAATCCCGTTCATACTTACTTGCCCATTGGCTATCCTTTGTACCACTACCTTCTGCTATACCCCAAACGTTATTAGCTACCGGGCCGAAGTCAATAAATGAACAGCAAAACGTATGCCCGGTACACGAGGTAAGCGGTAGGGGTTTCACACATATAGATACTTACTTGCACGCATTGAAAGGTTAGTTGTACCAATACCATATGCTACACCCCGAACATTATTAGCTACCGGGCCGAAGTCAATCCATAGACAGCAAAACGTAGTGCCACAGTACGGGCCGAGGTCAACAAATGAACAACAAACATATGCCACGTACTGGGCCGAAGTCTATGGAGGGACAGCTAAACATGGTGCCACGGTACTAGAGGTAAGCGGTAGAGGTACCATGACCATGGTCAATCACATAGAAGGACCAATCGCGTTATTCAATGCTTGCAAGACATAACTCATTCGTTCATTAATGCATGTATTCATCATCTTTCTTCATTTCGTTCATTCATTAATACATGCATTCGTCATCATGTTCCTCTTTCATTATCTTTCACTTTACGATACATAATACTTCATTAATTCATTTTTCGTTCCTCGTAAAGTTTCAGAAAGATAAACATACACAATTACCAGGAACACACACACATCATACATATTCATCATACATTCATCATCATACATTCATCATCATATGTACATCATCATGCACAGCATCATACCTTACTTAACAATATTTCAATAATATTGTTAACAACCATATACTAATAATAATATTAGTAACAATCAGGGTTAATCATACTCATCATTATATGCATGAGACATCATCATTTATTAACCCTAGTCAACCCTGGTCAAACCTCGAACTTTGGACATACTGGAAATTACTGAAAATTTCTAAGTGTTCTAGTCGTTTTAGCCCTGTTGGGCGTATAAGCCTCTGGTCGTATGAGCACTATTAGTCGTATGAGTACTGCTGGACTTTTCACTTAACACTTAGAATTTTCAACTGGTCATACGACCACACTGTTGGTCGTATGACCACTGCTGGTCGTACCACCCCTGGACTTAGGCACATATTTGGATCATATGACCACTGTTGGTCGTATGAGTCCACACTTAGAAAATTTCCACATGATCATACGACCACTGTTGGTCGTATGAGTCCTATTGGCCTCATACTTAGAAAATATCACATGTTCATACGACCACTGTTGGTCGTATGAGTCCTATTAGACTCATCAATACTTAGAAAAATCCTGATCATACGACCACTGTTGGTCGTATGAGCACTGCTGGACACATCAACTTTTGCTTATTTATTTTAAGTCCCATTTTCAGACATATTAGCATCCTACTCATATGTCTAATTCATATTTCAAGTCCAGAACATCAAAATGCCTATTTCTAAACATATGCACATGATTCTAAGCATAGATCTAACATAAACATAATCATCCATACAATCAATTCATACGGGTATCAACCCACAGTTTTATAAAACATATTTACATGCATTTCCAGCCCCAAAACATTTAAAAACAGTAAAAACGGGGTCTAGAACTCACCTTAGCTGTCTTCTTCGAACTTACACTCTTCAACCCGAACCTTCTCAACTCGTTCTAGCACCTAGAACACACACACAAAGCAACCCGAACACACTAGTCACATTTATATGCTCATGTATGGTTCTAGAATCGTCCTAACATCATGAATTCGGGATTTCTTACCAAAAACTTCGAATTTCTCAGATCTTTCTTGAAAATTCCGATGGTTTTCTGCTCCTGCTTCTTTCTCTCTCTAAAAAGATCGCTGATAGGAAATGCAGGCAACATGGGCGGCCATGCTTTTCCTTTTGTACAAAATAAATGATAATTTTGCCCATTTGGCACTTTTAGTCCCTCCTCTTTAGTTGTTTTTCTTTTCTGTTCTTTTCTTCCTTTTTCTTTTATTCCTTGATAAAATACGGGTGTTACAGTTGTTCCGAGTGTAATCAAAGCGAGTACGTCGACTAATCACAGCATTAAGTCAGCCACAAATTTGTTAAAGACATGCGTTCCAACAAGCAGATACTCATCCCACTCTTGCATGTATTGAGTGGTAAGGCACAGACTTTGACGAGACTTTGAAAACCACGAATAACGATTCAAAGCTCATATTGAAAATTATTTGATTTAGACACACAATGCATTGACTATGATTTAAGATTTGTGTGTGCTTTGATAGGAATCAAAGTATAAAAGATTCACTTATGATTCTATTCATCAAGTTCCAATAACCCATGCTTCGGTCCATCAAGATCATTACGTAGCCTAGTTTAAGCATATTCTTAGTATACCGGTGATGTTTATATATAGGGTTCCCCGCAGCGTTCCCACCACATCCACGATATACTTTGAATAATACTTAAACTAGTTACATAACAACTTAATTTTCCTTAGCATCATTCCAAAGTATAACGTACTATAAGTTTAATAAGAGCCACCGCAACTATACTTCTGTATAGGCGGTTTTACCAGTTATAAACGGCTACAGTCAAACCTATACATCGGTTCCACACGGGAATTGATGACTGTAGAAAAAAAAAACATTTCCAAAGTGTAAATAGTTTAATGTGACGTAGCAATATCCATAAAACGTACACGTATAGTTTACAACCAAACCGATCCATGCCTCAGTCAATCGGGATCATCACGTAGCCCAGTTTAAACACATTCTTGGTATACCAAGGATGCTTATATATAGGGTTCCCCGCAGCGTTCCCACCACATCCGTGGCATACCTAGAACGATGCCTAAACCAGTTACGTGACATCCGTTTATCCTTAGCATAATATTAAAGAATAACGTTTTGTATGTGTAGAGAGTATCATTACTCCTCTACATTTATGTATTCCACTTTCGTTCTAAGCATTAATCAGTAGTTACTGAAACGCTAAGTGGAGTTATTTCTCATAAGGTCAATATTATAATTGGAAATACTATGAAGGCTCTAAGTAGGACAGGACTTGAGTAAGTGTTGATAATGTTTGATTGCCTTCAACAAGGACTTATAATGTTTGATTGCCTTTAACAAGGACTTATAATGTTTGATTGCCTTTAACAAGGACTTATAATGTTTGATTGCCTTCAACAAGGACTTATTAGAATTATGACCCTAGCACCCTAGGGTATAGAATAGAAACGTGTGATACTCATGATCGTTATCTCATGGTAAGATTAACCAGACTTCTCATGCATGGTGAATTGCAATTACGTGTGCACCCGTAATGGTAATTTACCTTGCATGGTCACCCTAGCTCCACTTACCCCAAGTTAACATCATAGTATTATCTAGATTCATCAAGCATAAATAATGTAATGTCCTTATGTCCATGAGCCAGTATTCCAATAATAGCATGTAATAGCAAATAAGCATATAAGCACATTAAGTCTAATGGTAACTGCATATCCGTCATACTTTCAGGATTTCAGTCATAACAATGATAGGGTCGGATTCAATATCCGAGATCGACGCTACGCGTGATCACCGAAGTTCCCTAATAATATGATGTTGTGCGCATACAAGCGTAAAGTTCTTAGTATAAAAGTATCCCATGGAGAAAGACTGAGAGTAATAATGTCTTCCCCAGGATGTTCAGATAACACATGTACATGTATAAAATTAGGTATGTAGGAACATACTTGTAGATTATTAGGTATATAGGAATATACCTGTATATTAAGTTCATAGACTTAATATATTTGACCCATTTGCCTTGTAGATCTGTGTATTGACCATAGTTTATCACTCATCCCAGAAATCCCCAGGTAAGCATACCAGGTCTCGTAATGAGATATATGCGATATGCTTGCCTTAGCCCGAGGGCCTTTTGCCAGGAAATCCAGAATACAGGTGTCTATGTGTCACACAAATCATGAAAGACATTTAGGTAAAATCAAATGCACACAATCCCTAGCATGCATTCTATATGAAGGTTCTTAGGTTATAGTCTAGGTCGAATTCTCCACCTAAATCTCTATAACCAAGGCTCTGATACCAATCTGTCACACCCCCGCTTGTAGCGGAAACACGAGGATGCGACGGACGGGATCGTCATAACACTTGGTATAATTACAGAGACATATTACATGCAAATCCTCGTGTCATGACGTCGCCCAACACAATGGTGACTTGTGTCGTGGTTAGTCAGTTCCACGACTATCATAGTCTTAATAATTCTAAAAATCCATATACACAGTGTTCAGATATAACAGTAAATGATATACAATACAAATGCAATCTATTGAAATCCTGGGGGTCTCTGCTAAGGCATCAGCTCTAGCTATCCTCTTTGTTTATGATTACCTGAAAAGATATGCTCAAAAATGGTCAACATAATTGTTGGTGAGTTCCGCAGGTTTAAATTGAAAACATGTAGTTGATGCTGTATAGAATTTGATATGGAATCATACTGTAAGCAAAAACCACATAACATGTGTTTAAGACAACCAAACCTAATGACGTTATGCATATAAGTTCGTCGGAATATATTCACCCTTGGCCTGATTGCTGGCAGCTGTGTTGGTAACTCACAAGTTAACCAATCGTCGAAGGGTGGGGGTGTCAACCCAGTAGTACTACCAATACCTATCCGTTGGTTCCCAAACCCGGGAATTAATGGTTGTAAGAATCGTAGAATAACACCATGTATGTATTAGAATATAAGAATAGTATCACATTGATTCCAAGTATGAAAATTGTATGTAAGATTGTACAGCATCGAAAACGGGTGAGCATACTTTTCCCCCAAGTTTGAAAAACATAGAAACAATTATAAAAGCATAAAAAGGGGCCACGGAAACTCACCTTGAATTGATGTAATGTATATGAACAAGAACTTCAAAGAATTAAGCAATGCACGATCAAGCACGATCAATACCTATTATTAATTGTAACTAAGTCTTTAAATTGTGTTTATTGCGAATAAATATATTTGGTAAGATTTGTGTTGGTTTGGTTTAACACGTGACACGTACACAAATGGATGTATATATGTTTACAAGATTAAGTTTGAAATTAACGTTAAATCAGGGATTAGGATTATGGGATTTTTAATAGGTGTTAAGTTTACAAAGTATTTATTTGCATTTTGATTCCATTAGGAGGATTTCATAAGTGTATTTATATATTTTTGGAATTAAGTATAAAAATGATGTGGTTTAATTATATAATTTATAATTATCCAAAGATAATTACAAATAAGGATAAACACAATTATAGTATTTGATTAATAATAAGGTATTAATATATACCTTTAGTTAAAATATATTTTACAAGAAATAATCCACAATTTTATTTGTAAATAATTTGTGAATTTATAAAATATATTTAAAGATAATATAGCGTTTATCTTATAGAATTAATTATTTATAATATTTATAAATATTATTTATATAATTTTCATGATTTTCATGATTATTTCATAGTTAAACTTGATTTAGAATTTATTTTATAAAAATAAGTATTTTTAATATTTTTAAATAATATTTTATAAAAATCTATTAAAGTTTTTAAATAAAATAAATTTACAGAAAATTATTTTGTAAGATTTAAAATAAGGAAAATTAATAAAATTTATTTTTATAATTTTTAGAAATTTTTCCATATTTTTAAAGTATTTATAAAGCTTTAAAAAAAATAAAACAATAAAAAGGAGGTTGCCCGGGTCGAACCCGGGACCTCACACCCACAAACACATAGCCCAAACCAGTGAACCAAAGGCCGCAGCCGCGGTAACATTTGGTTTGTAATTCTTTTAACCACAATTTCCCAATTTCCCCAAATTCCCGAACCCTAGATCTGTTCTTGGATCCAATTGACAACCAATTCGATGTTGTTAACATCTAGAATCATAGGGCTTTGATTCCCTATGTTAAATCGAGTATGTTTATGTGTTTAACTTACGTGATGAAGTTCGAATTGAAGATAAATTCAACAAGAACAAGCCGCGGTTTTGACAGAATCTGTTCGAGTGGAAATTGTTGATGATAATCGAATTAAAGTTGTGTGAAGCTTCCACTGTTGATCTTGATTCAAAGCCCTCAATCAATTGGTGTTAAAATCGCTTGGAAGATAGCTTTCGGGTATGTTGCAGGTCCGCGACAATCGGGGTAATCGATCGAGGATTTTGTGTGTTTTCTGATGCTATTGAATGTATCATTAGTTTAAGAGAGATTATATAGCCATTATTGTTCGATTAATTTAATTATAGTTGAGATTTGGTGGTCGTTAGGTGGGTGGTCGGCCGACTTTCGGTCGAGAGTGGGTTAGGTATGTTCTGCACTATGAATTCTTAATTAAACAACGGTCCCGGTTCGAATCATCATCGTGAAAGTGTTGGTGGCTTTTGATTGGACTGAAATCGTGTGTTTCGTGGCTATTGGGATCGCCGGAAGGCCGCCGGAGGCCGACCGGATCCGGTGCCGGAAAAACGAGGGGTTCGGGGTTGGGTTTTAGAATTTGCAGAAATGGTCCCTGCGGTTTATAATGTTGTTATTTCATGCTGAAAGTATTTATTTCAAGTTTCAAAAATTACCTATTCACCCCCTGAACTTTATTAAACCCAAATTTAATAAACTTTTATAAATTATTTTTATTAATAACATTTTTATTATTATTATTGTTATGATTATTATCATTATTAATATTATTATTTTAATAATATCATTATTATTATTATTATTATTATTATTGTTTTTATTATTATTAAATAATAATAAAAACATAAAAACAAATTGTAAATTTTCATGATCATTATATTAAATAAAAAAAATTTTCGGGTTGTCACATGAGTGATTTTAATTACCTGAAAGATGTTAGAATTCGATGAACACGAATGAAGAACAAGTCGCGACGGAGGTGAAAGTGGTTCGAGTTGCAATCGTTGATATTATCCAAATTCGTTGAATAGAAAGCTTCCAATGGTCTTGATTAAGGAAAACCCTCTGTCAATTTCAATTATTATCGACAAAATGGTGATGAACACTAGCGTTGTAGTCGCGATGAGGAGGGGGACTGTTCGAGAGATTTCAGAGTGTTTTAGGTAGATTTGAGTTCGACAGTAGCTTAAGATTGGTTAAACGTTCGATCATGATACATTTAATTTGATTATTATTGAGTTTTAATGTTCGAACGGCTCTATGATTAAAAGCTTCGATTACTCGGATTGTTTGGTGTAACATCCGACCCATTTCAACATGAAACTCGAACCCGTTTATGTTAACGAATGGAATTTATTTTATTTCAATATGAGCGCAGTAATATTGCCACTTAATTCACATTATAATCATATAGTTATTAATATGATTTTATAAAAAAAATTATAAAATTATATTATTAATTACGAAACTTAGTTACGGAATTTGAAAATAAATAAAATAAATTTAAAATTTTTTGTGGTTTTCAAAGGTTTAACAAAAATAAAAATAATAATAATAATAATAATAATACTAATAATAAAAATTTATTATTAGAAACTTAACCCTATTAAACTTTTGGGTTGAATATGTAATATTTGAAACTTGTTTTATGAAACTTTTGACATAAAATAACACACAATACAAACCACAGGGGGCCAATGTGTAACTTTTAAAACCCAACCCCCATCACCCGTCGACTCCCACCCCTGTTTCTCCGGCCACTTTTCCGGCCACCTCCGGCGAGCCACAAACACCCCAGTTAACTCGATTTCAACCCAATCAAACATTCCCGACATTATCACATGGAAAATTTGAACTGTTGACCCACTACAATTTAAAAAATTGAGTGCGATTTACAACCAAACCCACCCACCCCACTTTCGGCCGAAAGACCTGGCCACGATCGCGCACTACACTCCATGATAATCAAATTAATTCCGCGCTCACGAACTTTTAATCGATTATAATTTTCCACCAAATTCAATTTGGTATAAAACACGCATAAACACCACATTCGAACACCACCTTAATCGCGATCTGGAACTTAGTCAAGCATCACCTTCTGGTCAATCTTATTAGAAATTGATAGAGGGCTTTTACTTATCATCGTCTTTATAAGCTATCTACAAAGTTAATTTGATTTTCATCTACGTTTGTCCATCGTTTGGATTCAAGACAAACCGCGACTTGTTCTTCGTGGTGTTTAGCATCAATTCGAAAGCATACAGGTAACTGAACACATCTATATAATCGTTTCATCATGGGGAATAAAAGCCCCATGAATCCGCTTGTTATCATAATCGATTTGGGCTTCAATTTGGTCGATCCATGATCTAGGGTTTCACGGATTTGGGGGTGACCAATTGATTCGAGTTAAAACAATTAAAAACCCAGAACCTATCGCGACTGTATGCCTGGATCACTGGTTCCATGTCCACATCTCACACAAGAGGTCCCGGGTTCGAACCTTGTAACATCTCGTATTTTTTTATTATTAAAAGTTAATTTTATAAATAATTAAGTTTGATATGTTGATGTTAAATAATTATAAAAATACTAATAATGATAGTAATAAAATAAAAATAATAATAATAACAACAATAACAACAATAATAATAGCAATAATAATAATAATAGTAATAATAATAATAATAATAAAGTCCAGGGGGTATTATGCAATTTTTGAAACTTAAAATTTGAGTTCTAGCATAAAATAACAAAGATAAAACCATAGGGACCGAATATGTAATTTTTAAAATTACACAATCAGCCCCCGCTCACCCCCCGTATTTCCGGCACCGGATTCCGGCCGCCGGCCGCGGCTCCGGCGAAGCCAAAAACGGGTCTTTTGGCCGCGGTTTTGACTCCAAAATACGCCAAAATGATCGTGAATCAGATTTCCATAAGAAATACCTACTTTAATTTAAAAATTCAAAGTCGTTTAAGCACTAAACCCACTCATTCCGATTTTCGGCTACTTTACCTACTACAATCGCACTAAAACCGCAATAACAATCAAAATAATCGCGCAATATCGAATTTTTAATCATTTCTAATCTGTATTTAAACTCAATTTCATTCGAAACACACAAAAACACCAATTTGATTATCTCCCTCATCCGCGACCTGCAATCTAGTCGAACACACCCTTCTGGTCAATATAATCAGAAATTAACAGAGGGCTTTTGACCCTTTGGATCATTTGAAGCTATCTGCAAATTTAATTCGAGTTTCATCAGTGTTTGTCCATCATTTGGATTCGAGATAACCCGCGACCTACCCATCGATTGTTCTTGTCGTTTGGAACTTCAAAACAGGTAATTAAGAACACCTATATACTCGATTTTAGATGGTTATCAAAAGCCCTATCATTAATTTCATTATAATACGCGAATTGGTGTTCCATTCGATCGATTTCAAGAACTAGGGTTCTTGATTTGGGGGAATTAGACTGAAGATGTTTAAAACAAATTGCTAACCAGAATAACCGCGGCTTAGAGCCTTGGTTCACTGGTTTGGTGCGTGTGTGGGCAGGTGAGAGGTCCCGGGTTCGACCCCAGGCAACCTCTTTTATTTTTTTAATGCTTTTTAACCATTTTAAAAATATACAAAAATTCTTAAAAATTATAAAAATAATTATTATAAATTTCTCTTATTTTAAATCCTACATAATTATTTTCTGTAAATTTCTTTTATTTAAAAACCTTAATAAATTTTTACAAAATGTTATTTATAAACATTAAAAATACTTATTTTTATAAAATGGATTCTAAATCGTGTATAACCATGAAATAATCACGAAAATTATAGAAAACATACATAAATTATTTATAAGTATTATAAATAATTATTTTTATAAAAAATGGACACTATATTATCTTTGAATATAGATTAATATATTTTATAAATTCACAAATTATTTACAAATGAAATTGTAGATTATTTCTTATAAAGTATATTTTAACTAATAATAAGATTAATATCTTATTATTAATCGAAATACTATTTATAATTATTCTTAGATAATTATAAATTACATATTAAACCTTATCATTCCTATATCATTCTAAAATATTTAAACATACATGTATAATCCTCCTAATGGAATCAAAATGCAAATAAATGCTTTGTAAACTTACTACCTATTAAAAAACCCCATAATTCTAATCCTTGATTTAACGTTAATTTCAAACTTAAATCTTGTAACATATATACATCTATTTATGTACGTGTCACGTGTTAAACCAAACCAACCCGAACCTTACCAAATATATTGATTCACAGTGAACACATATTAAAGACTCGATTACAATCAATAATAGGTGTTGAACGTGTTTGATCGTGCATTGCCTTATTCTTTGAAGTTCTTGTTCATATACATTACATCAATTCAAGGTGAGTTTCGTGGCCCCTTTTTATGTTTATACAAGTTTTTACTGTTTTCAATCAATGGGGAAAAGTATTCTTACCCGTTTTCAATGCTGTACACTGTATATTCTGTTTTCATACTTGGAATCAATGTGATACTGTTTTGCACGCATACATGGTGTTATTCTATGATTCTTACAACCATTAATTCCGGGTTAGGAACCAACGGATAGGTATTGGTAGTACTACTGGGTTGACACCCCCACCCTTCGACGATTGGTTAACTTGCGAGTTACCAACACAGCTGCCAGCAATCCGGCCAAGGGTGAATATATTCCGTCGAACTTATATGCATAACGTCATTAGGGTTTGGTTGTCTTAAACACATGTTATGTGGTTTGTGCTTGCAGTATGATTCCATATCAAATTTTATACAGCATCAATTACATGTTTTCAATTTAAACCTGCGGAACTCACCAACATTATGTGTTGACATTTTTGAGCATATCTTTTCAGGTGAACATAATCAACGAGGATAGCTAGTGCTGATGCCTTAGCAGAGACCCTCAGGATTTCATTAGATTTGCATTTGTAATGTATATCATTTGTATTCATTTGTGAACTAAGTGTGTTTTGGATTTAGAATCAATAAGACTATGAGAGTCGTGGAACTGACTAACCACGACACAAGTCACCATTGTGTCGGGGGACGTCATGACACGAGAAGTTTGCATGTATTATATCTCTGTATTTATACCAAGTGTTATGACGATCCCGTCCGTCGCATCCTCGTGTTTCCGCTCTAAGCGAGGGTGTGACAAACCTGGGCACCCTCATTTATTTTTTAAAGGCTTTTTCATCTTTTAAAAATTACAGAAAATTTCTAAAACTTATAAAAATAATTTTTATAAACTTTCTTTATATTTTTGGGCACCAGATAATTTTCTGGATTATATTAAAGTTTTATCAAATTATTTACAAATATTGTTTGTTTTATAAAATATACTTTAACGAACGGTTTAGAATAATATTTTTCGTAATTATTCTTCGTTAATCATACAGATTTAATTACATGTTGAACGTCATCATTATATCTAAATTCATTTCTAAAACACTTAATAATTCATCAAATGGATTAAAAATATGATATTTATTTTATAAATTTAATTACTTAAACAAAACTCATAATTCTATCAAAACCCTAATTCTTATTCGAACGTTAATCATATTATTAACCATAAACTCGTAAATAATAACTAACATTAATTATATTCCTATTAAAATAAATTCAGGATAACCGAAACCCTAATCGTTGTACGAACATTATTTCCTTGCTGTGCAATCAAGGTGAGTCTTCACGGCCCCTATTTTACTTTCTTTCTTTTTTGGGGGAGAAAACATGCAAACATATTTTATAAATGGTTTTTAGTATTATTGATATCGTCTGTTACGTTAGTGCAAACATACAAACAGTCCTGACACTCTCGAACCGTTAGTAATCTGTAGCGAGGTAATTCTGAGTGGTACTACTGGGTCTAACAAACCCCGCCCGGGCTAGTCGCGCTAGCTTGATTGGAGGTCAAATGGGTGCATTATTGACCTAACATTTGTCACTGTCTGGTGAGACATGACGAGGAAAAAACAAACATATAGGACATGCAAACAGTCAGCTGCGGTTCGAAACGCTAAGTAACATGATTATAGGCTAGCTACCTATCGATATGCTTTAATTACTATACCATTTCGAACAGTTACAAACATTCGAACAGTTACAAACATTTCGAACAGTTACAAACATTCGAACAGTTACAAACATTCGAACAGTTACAAACATTCGAACAGTTACAAACATTTCGAACAGTTACAAACATTCGAACAGTTACAAACATTTTTATCTGTGATAAAACCTGTGAACTCACCAACTTTATGTTGACACACTTTAGCATGTTTTCTCAGTTCACAGGAACGCTTAAGCTCTTGATGCATGATTAAGGACGCACTCAGGACATTCATTCATCAGTTTCATTTAGTTGCATTGAATATTTGTTTTGACATAGCATTTTCAGACTTTCAGTATTGTTTACATTTCAGTTTTACGCTTCCGTACTGATGTTCATTTCATTTGTGTTTCTCTGATTTAAGTCAAACGTTTATTTTTAAACTCATATAGTGTCGTTTGATATGACCGTGTCTGAGATCCTGGTATGTCACACGCCTAACGGTAAAACCCCGTTTGTGGAAATTGAGGGTGTGACAGTTGGGATCCATAACCGTTGTTTTAACTCAGTTAAAGGTCATAATTGGGTTCGAGTCATCCTCACGAACTGGTTGGCCGGTTTTTGGCTTTGCCGGAGCCGTGGCCAGCGACCGGAAGGTCTAGCCGGAAACACGGGTGAGAGACAGTGGGGTGGGGGTTGGGTTTTAGTTTTTTACAGTTTCAGTCCCTGCAGTTTTATTTTATTTAATTATCTCCAAACATTGGTTTTAACCCAATTTAAATTACGGTTTGGCCCCTAGGGTTTTAAAGTTCTATTATTTTATGTAGAAAACAAATAAATTCCAAGTTTTAACATAAAACTTATATTATTACAAGGTTAAGTATATTGTTTGTTATTATTATGATTATTATTATTATCATTATTATTATTATCGTTATTATTATTAGTTTTAGTACTATTTTTATTACTAATATTATTTAACATTTTAAGCTTGATTTAATGAAACCATTAACGAAATAATTAAAGGCGTTAACACATAAATCACCCATGAATTTCATAAATGACAACAATGGTCCCTACAAGATTAAACAACGTTAACTTTTAATTAACTTAAAAATACCGGATGTTACAGTCTCCCCAACTTAAAAGAATTTCGTCCCGAAATTAAGAATGAAACTTAAACGATCAGTAGACTTTATGATGAAAGATAAGTGTACTAACGGACTATGACTGGCATTTGATTACGGGTGAGATGCTTCGTTTTACGAATTATGGAATTTTACACGATGCAACCAAATTGAACTCTTCCAGTAGAATACGAAAGTTATCGGCAGACTAAATCTTTGAGATTTGACACATGAAACGTTGGAAAATGATGAGGAGTTCCAGAGGTATATTAGACTTATAAGTCACACTACTCTTAACATCTTGAATGAAGTTATGTAATAAGGTGACATCTTGAAGCCAATGAAAAAGTCCCGTAACTGTATGAAAGTTTGACCGACGGAATTTAAGAATCCCAAGTGCCACTATATGTAATGACACAAGCTTAACGCATATCTAGTGAACATGTATTGTTCCTTTGGTCAAACCGTCGGATTAAGAATGATACGATATGCTGAGATTTAGAGTTGGGTTCCCAAAGATGGTTAGAGACGTCGCTAATAACAGAAAGTGGATCGATCATCAAAATTAACGTTCGATGTTTAACGACACACCATGTTGACCAACTATTTGAGGTAAGTACGAGTCAAGTTCTCGACTCGTTATCTCACATGAGTTATGAAATACGCGAAACTAGTCAATCGATCAATAATGCACCAAACGTCATTATGTCATCAAGAAATACATGGCAATTTGGAACATCTCCCAAGCTATGTCCACATCGGAATGAATGTAATAACAAGTCATGTGAGTCACAATCAAGATAGAGGTTTAGAGATTTTCAAGATTAGAAGTTCAAAGATTATCCAAAATAATAGGAATTGCATTTCTTAATTATGGGTAAAGAATGGAACAAAGATGTCGCTCATGATCAGATTAAAATTTAAATAATTCAGAATATCGACGATAAAGACAATCATCAATAGTTTTCCAAGTACGGCTTGCACACGAGATTCATCAAACCCATGAACATAGCCATACATTGGTATAACCAGAAAAGCATGATATAGATTTATAATGGCTTAATCTTGTGCGAAAGTTTGTTTTAGGAGTGTTATCATCGTGCAATTAAGCGTTGGTGATAACCCAGAATGAAGGTCAATAAGTAAGAATTAGAAGGTTCCATAAAGCTGGATCAAACGTCAGGTGGAAACATAAAAGCGTGAGAAGAGAAATCGATTTAAAATTTAGATGTTCCAGGCTTGGAACTAGGGCTACCCTAAAGTGACAACGACCTCTTTTGAGTTCAGGAATCATGCTTTAGCTTGACTGGTTAGAACACTATCGTCGTTTAATCAGATAAAGGTGTTCAGCCTTCAAGTTATTACATGTTTCTTGTCAATTGAAGTCTTAAAACCTTAGTAAGTTTGAGATCAAGGAATGGGAATAGTCACCAAGATGTGGTTATCACTCCTAGCTTGGTGGTGTATTTCCCAAAGTGAGACTCTTAACTACCAAGCGAGAGTTTGACCCTAACTCATTGTTAAGGATCCACAAGAATAAATTATGGTAACTTATCATTAAGGTAAGGATACTCACTCCTATCTTAACGGTGAAGTTTTATAGAAACAAAATATAGTAAAATGAAAAGCTTCATCAAAGTACAGAATTTACTCTTATTTTGATGAGGTCATTCCATTTGAGGAAAATACCATCCAAAAAATTTTAAACGGGTGAAATTATTATCAAGGTATGGATTTCACGCCTATCTTGATGATTGAATTTCATAATAACAAGAAAACAATCAAGAATTGACATTGGTCACCAAAGTACGGGATTCAATCCTATTTTGGTGATGTCATTTCATTCGTGAAATACGAGTTTCAAAGGAAAATGATTGAAATCTGTCCTCAAAACAAGGAAGTCACCCCGATTCAGAGGATAAGATTTCATAAAACACCCAATAGGAAAATTAAAAAACTATCATCGAGATACGAAATTCACTCCTATTTTAAGAAGGTAATTCCACTTGTAAAATACGAATTCACAAGAACAAGAAGAAGAAATGGTCATCAAGGTAGGGAATTCACTCCTATCTTGATGATGCAATTTTATAAGAACAATGATGACGAATGGAAAATCATCACCCAAGTAGGGGAGTCACCCATGTTTTGATGAGATAGAATCATTTAGGAGATACGAGTGTCCTTAGTCGTAAGTTGACTTACGGACTCTTGCATTGCCTACGATGCAAAACGGTTAGAAGATTTTACAAAGCTCGACTTAGCAACGAAGAAAATATCAGCTAGAAGTGCAAAAACTTCAAATTACATCAATGTAACATTAACTGGAAAAGAAAATCATGCTTGCTAGGATTAAATTTAAGGTTCGGGATAACATAGTTAATTATGATAGGTTGTCAAATCTTGAATGGTTTAAGTCAAAAAAGCAAGATCAATGACAGAAATGATTCAACACAACAATTAGGTGTAAATGTTTGGTTCCAAATAAAAGGCAAATGTGTTGACTTCTCAAAGTGTTACGTCAACCACAACTTTACAGAAATCACGCGTACCTATAAGCGAACACCCATCTCATGAGTTCTAGGTCAGATAAACAAATCTATCGGTCTAATCAGAGTTATGTGTATACCTTGCCTACACAAGGTATCCCGAGATGCTGGTATTCCACCGTTCGACATTGCGTGATTTCAGTTATGGGACACAGTTTAAGGACATTTGAGAACCAAACAAACAAACAAACAAACATACCCAGTATATCCCACTCAAGAGTAAGGTCTGGGTCATTTGAGAACCCTAGGTAACAATTTTAAGTTTTGAAAACCATTCGGTTTAGACGTCCATTATCTTTGGATATATTAAAATCCATGTACATGTTGGTCAAGGTATAAAAATAGTTACATAAGGTGCATAACGTATAACGATGTTTAAACGTAGGAATTTAGGAGTATAACAAGTTCAATATTAATGAAAACATCCCGTAAGGTCAGAATGAGAAGTTATTAGAGTTTTGATGACAAACCAGTCCAAGGAATCAAGGATTTTTGATATTTTAAATATAATCTGAATGGTTCCCTTTGGTAACACAATACCATTTGGAATCGTTGACAGGTCAAGGTAAATTGACACCTTTGCCTTAGAAACTTGTGTATGTCGACCATAGTTTATCACTCATCCCAGAAATCTCCAGGTAAGCATAACTGGTCTCGCAATGAGATTTATACGATATGCTTTCCTTATCCCGAAGGCCTTTTGCCAGGAAATCCAGAATACAGGTGTCTATATGTCACACAAATTTCTTAGGTTCATGAAATCAAAACCTTGATGAGATTTTCATAGATTAGACATAGAGTCTAAGGAATTAAACCCACGATAATAAGTGTAGATTTCATATGTCGTCGAGAATAAATTTAAGAAGGTTCATTCGTCGGGGAGAATGAAGGAGTCAAAGTTAAGTTTAGGGAGATAAGTAACAAAGTTTAAACATTTACAAGGCAATCCTAAGCTAAGGCATCAAGTAGAACATAAGAAGGCATAGCATTATGTAGCATGCAAACCATAGGTATATTTACAAGAATATGAATATCATTCTATAAGGTTCATGCATAAGCGATAGTCTAGGTCACCATTTCTAATAACCTAAATCCCTATAGTTATGGGCTCTGATACCAATCTGTCACACCCCAACCTTGACGGCAGAAATGTTGGACCAAAAGAACCAATGAGCCAAGATCAGGAAAACCTCTAAGTCCCACATGCCACTGCAACAACTGCTAAAGACTCCCATCAGTTACAGTGTTCTCTTGCTTGAATGTCAGACTCGAGAACATCTGAAGACTCCCATCAGCTATTGTGTTCTCTTGCTTGAATGTCAGACTCGAGAGCATCTTAGCCCCAGCCTCAGCTGTTATGACAAAGTCTGAAGAACAAAGATTGAAGATCAAAGAACTGAAGAACAACAGCTAAAGACTCCAAGTACTGAAGTATCAAAAGCTGAAGAACTAAAGAACTGAAGATCTTCTTCCGAAGCACAAAGTCTGAAGACAAAGACTGAAGACAACAACTGATGATATCTACTGAAGTCATCAGTTGTTATATCTTCCGAAGCTGTTACATCTTCCGAAGCCAAGTCTGAAGACCAAGTACTGAAGACTCAGAGTTTGTCACAACAACTGAAGAAGTCTTCTTCAGTTGTTGTGGTGGTTTTTCTTTTTCCGAAGTTTATTTGTTTCAGTAGTTGTACAACAGCTGAAGAGCATGTTCCTCAGTTGTTATAGTATCAGTAGTTTACTTTTGTCAGTACTTAGGAACTTTTGTAAGAAGATGTCAGTTGTTGACATCTTCAGTAGTTTTATGTTTTTGTCAGTTGTAATTTGAATATTCAGTGATGTCAGAAAAAGGACATCAGCCCATCCTTTTGCCGCCTATAAAAGGATGGTGAACCACTCTATATTAATTGCCGAAACGTGCGACCAATAGAACATTTATTGTTTCACAGAACTCTTCTCTCTCTATGTTTATGCTTTTAATTGCAATATCTTTTATGTTCTTGCTTTAATTGCTAATTAATGTGCTAAATCCGCTGCAAACATAATCTAATTGATCAACCGAGAGGCTGAGATCCTGTCAAATGGTATCAGAGCAGGTTAATCATTGATCGATTTCACTATTGATCATTTGAAACTGCTCTTTTGATCTCTCAGTTTGATCGAATTAGCAATTTGCAAGAATTAGCCATAGAGAGTGAGTTTCTGCTGTTTCCGGCCAAAATCTTGAGGTCTTTTGGTGGTTTTGAGTTACGTTTGTCGTGTTTAAACTTGTTTTTGACTAAAACCTGAGATGACAACACCAACCAATGATCCTCACAATACTGGTTCCGCAACCAAGCCTCCGATGCTGGTTAGGAACGAGTATAACATATGGAAAAGACGTATGCTACACCACTTGGCTGTCAACAGTGCTGGTTGTTGGAAGTCAGTGGTGCATGGGCCATATAAGCCTATGGTGAGCGTCCGGAATCTAATGAACAGGTTGCGAAGAAACCTGAACAATATTCGAACGAAGATCTAAAGCTGTTCGAAATTGATGCTAGAGCCCATGGAATTTTAGCCATGGCCATTCCAAACGAGATATATTCAGGGCTCTTGCATCATGAGTCTGCTCATGACCTATGGGTTGCTCTAAAGGAACAATTTGGAGGAACTGATTCGGTCTTAGCAAACAATAGGGAAATCCTCGCCCAACAATATGAGACATTCTCATATAGAAAGGGTGAGACTCTGACCCAGCAATATGAGCGGTTCTCTTGTTTGATCTCTGAGCTAAAGATGGTCAAACAAGAGTACTCCAAATCTAGATGAACAACAGGTTCCTCAGGTCACTGCCTGAGAGATGGGACACATATACCATTGTCCTACGCTCCAGTGCTGATCTGGAAACTCTATCTCTCACCCAACTTCATGGGAAGTTGCTCACTTTTGAGAGAGAGATAGAGCAAAAGGGAAGCTATCCTCTTCTGGCAAGCTCACTGATGACTTTGTCCAACGTAATGCTGCCTTGATAAGTCATGAGTCAGAATATGCTTCATCAGAAAGTTCTTATGATAAGCATATTGATTTCTCTACCAACTCAGAACAAGCTTTTGTTGGTGTTAGTAGTTCAGGAGGTGGTGGTGATAACTTGTGTTTTCTGATGGAGGATTTGAAGGGCATTCCAGATGATGATCTGGAAGAGATGGATATTTTGAACCAAATGGCAATGATAATATCCGCTCTTAGAAGTTCTACAAAAGAACTGGTAGGAAATTCCCAAGACTCTCTGGCAAAACCAAAGTTGGTTTTGACAAGAGCAAGTTGAGGTGTCACAAGTGCCAAAGGCTTGGACACTTTGCAAGAGAGTGTAGATCATCTGGATCTAACTCATCTGCACCCTTTGTGACTTTTCCCAGCAATAGCTCACAGCACAAAGGGCAACCTTCCTACAGTTCTTCCATCCATCTCAGGCACAAGCACCACCTGCTTATTTTGTGCCACAGGGTCATATACCATATCCTTACCCCTGTTACTACATGCCCCAGTCTGGTCAAACTCAAGCACCCTCGGCTCAACCACCTCATGCTCTTCCAGAGCCCCAATCTTCCTAATCTCATCATCACACACAACCTCAATAACAAAGCTTTTTCACCCCAACTGCTGTTGACTGGAGTAGTCTACCAGAAGAGCTATTTGGTCAGGAACCACTACTCCAAGGTGCTGGTCAACATGGTGGTGATCAACCTTTTGGAAATCTTGCTCTGATGGCCCTTGATTCTGCTGAAGGGTCATCATCTAATGCCTCATCTCAGGTATCCACTGAGGCAAAAGCCAAGCTTTGTTCAGAGTCATGCATAGCAGCATTTGCTTCTATTAGAGAAGCAAATGTAGCTTTAATAGATAAAAATCTTGAGCTTGAGCACACGATTTCCAAAAGAAAAGCTGATTTTGAGGTTGTTCTAAAAGATAAAAATGATGAGATTTACAAGCTTAAATGCCAAATCAAGATGCTAAAGCTAGGGAAGATGTACTTCTAGAGAAGTACAAGGACCTCAAGGAAACTCTTGCAACCACCCAAGTTGAGTGTGATCGATGGGTGCAATCATGCAAGGGTTTTGAAATGCTTCTCAGTAAGCAATCAGCTTCCAATGTGAAGTTTGGCATTGGTTATAATCACACTGCTCCTCCCATAGATTTCACTTCAAGAGCAGAAGTTGAATCTGATGGGGAGAGCAATAACCAATCCTTCTCATCATGTGACTTACTATCCTCTGAATCAGCATCATCAGAGATAGACTATCACATGACCAAAAGGCTGATCAACTCAGGTGTTGTCACTAGAAGTACTGAAGGTACTGGAGAGCAAGTGACAACATCTGAAGTTCAAACCTCAAATACTGTTAGCACTAAAGAGAAGAAAACTAACAGTAGGAAAGGTTTGAAGACAGCTAGAGAGGATACCAGGAAAGCAGGCACTAGGAAGAAAACTGCTAGTACTGATGACAAACAGCTGAAGAACAAGTCTTTAGCAGTTAAATCCTCTTCAGCTGATGATCAGCATAAGATGAAGAAAAGCCATGTGAGATATGTGGCTTGTTCAATCATCTTACTGAGGATTGCTGGTACAAAAGGGGTTCCAAACTCAAACAGAAGGAGAAAATTACTGAGAGCATCAATAAAATGAAGAATGAGTTTGAAAACAAGTTTGTACTAGCAACATCCAAGCCTGAATTCCCTAAGCCCAAAGCTAAATCTAAAAAGAAGGTAGGGATAACTCAGGCAACAGCTGAGGTTGCTCAGAAAAAGATGGTACAACATAGGAACTCATCATCAGCAAACTCCAATGTGTCTGAAGAGCTGAAAGCTTTATCACAGAATCAGACACAGTTGGTGATTATGTTTCAGCAGCTAGTGGGAAGAGTCAACCACTTAGATGCACCTGTGTTGAAACCACAGAAAAGGAAGCCCAAGCCAAAGGGTTCCTCTTCTGTACCATCTTTTTCACCTCAAACTGTCACACAAAAACACACCTGTTAGTGCTGCACCTGTAGCTGAGAACAGACCCAAAACCAAGCAGGTTTGGGTCTCCAAGACTAACTAACACATGGCTGTGTTTGCAGGGTTCTTCAACATGCCATAGAAGCATCTGGTATGTAGACAGTGGAGGATCCATGCACATGACAGGAAGCAGCTCCCTTCTTAATGACTACTCTCAAGGAAAGAAGGGATTTGTTTCTTTGGCAATAATGCAAAGGGTTACATCGTCGGAAAGGGCTTTGTTTCCAATGGGGAAATAAGGTTTGATGATGTTAACCATGTGGAGAATCTCAAGTACAACCTCTTGAGTGTCAGTCAAATGTGTGACAAAGGCCATGTTGCCCTTTTTACAAGCCAGAACTGTCGGATTCTGTCATCCAAAGTTCTGAGTTTGATTGACAAGGCATTGGATGAACACACTCTCCTGAAGGCCAACAGGACAGAAGAGTGTATGCCTTGGATCTTTCCAAAAAGATGGATCTAAAAGGCCATCCTTGCCTATTCTCCAAGGCATCTCCTCAAGAGTCTACACTATGGCATAGAAGGCTGGGTCATGTAATTTCAAGAACATGAATCAGCTTATAAGCCATGGTCTAGTAAGAGGATTGCCTCTGAAGGAGTTCAAGTGTGAGATGACTGCACTGCTTGCTTGAAAGGAAAACAACACAAGTTTCATTCCCTTCAATAGAAGAACCAAAGTCCTCTACCTGCTTACAACTTCTGCACATGGATCTCTTTGGTCCTGTCAGAGTAATGAGCAGGCAAAGAAGAAATACTGCCTGGTAATTGTGGATGATTACTCCAGGTTTGTATGGACTTTCTTCTTGCACTCCAAGGATAAGCAACAAAGACAATAATGAACTTTGTGTTACAAGTAGAAAAGCAGTATTCCCTACAGGTCAAGTGTGTGAGGAGTGACAATGGAAACAGAATTAGAAACCACACACTTGATGACTTCTACCTGTCCAAGGGAATTAGAAGGTAGTTTAGCATTCCTAGAACTCCTGAGCAGAATGGGTGGTGGAGAGAAAGAACAGGACTCTCATGAAGCAGCAAGGTCAATGTTGGCTGACTCTGGGTTCCACTGACCTTTTGGGCTGAAGCTGTCAATACAGCTGCTATGTACAAAAATAGAGCTTAGTAAATAAGAGGTTGATGAAGACACCTATGAAGTCTTCATCACTTGGCCCCTCTTATTTCATTCTTTAGAGCATTGGGTGTCCATGTTTCATTCTCAACACTAACAGCCCACTCCATAAGTTTGCTAGTAAGGTGGATGCAGGGTACTTGTTTGGTTATTCATCAACTTGCAAAGCATACAGAGTCTTCAACTGTAGAACCAAGGGGGTTGAAGAAACTCTGCATGTTAAGTTCAATGAATCTCCAAAGGACAAGATTCCACAAAACCCTGTGGAGTTGTTTGATCTGGACATACTGCAATATGTTCCTTATCAACCTCCATCTGTTGAGCCTGTCAACACGATCTCCACCTGGTGATACTGATGATGATGTAGTCAGTACTCACCTCTTCAGAATCAGTGACAACCTGCCTAAGTCCACTGAACCTGATGCTCCTGTAGCCTCAGCAGCTCCATCCACTACAAATGCTGATGAGATTTCTGCTGCTACTTCGTTTGAGCTGCCATCCTCTACATGGTTTCAGGAATCTCCATCACCATCTGTTGCTGCTGATAGGTCTACAAACACTTGCACAGATATCATAGTCTATCAAGAGCTCAAGAATCACCCCACATCACAGATCATTGGTGATATCCATACTGGAGTTTCCACCAGGAATCAATTGTCTAACTTCTGCTTCTATGCTCTCTTCATCAGTCAGCAAGAGCCAAAGAACTATCATATTGCTTTAAGAGACAATGGATGGGTGGAAGCTATGCAGCTTGAGCTTCTTCAATTCTAGAAACAGCAAGTGTGGGAGCTTGTTCCATTACCCAAAAATAAGTGTGCTATAGGCACCAAGTGGGTATTTAGGAACAAAACAGATGAGAAGGGCCAAATTGTCAAGAACAAGGCAAGACTGGTTGTTCAAGGGTTGCACAGGAAGAAGGCATCGATTATGATGAGACCTTTGCACCTGTGGCCAGACTGGAAGCAATCAGACTCTTCTTAGCTTATGCTGCCTTTCACAGTCTTAAGGTTATCAAATGGATGTCAAAAGTGCCTTCCTATATGGGAAAATAAAAGAAGAGGTCTATGTGTGTCAACCACCAGGCTTTGAGGACAATAAACATCCTGATTGGTGTACAAGCTTGATAAGGCCTTTATGGGCTGAAGCAAGCACCTAGAGCCTGGTATGAGACACTCTTAACCTTTCTTCTAGAGAATAAGTTCACTAGAGGCACCATTGATAAACCTTATTCATCAAGACTGTGGGACAACATAAGCTCCTTGTTCAGATTTATGTTGATGACATCATCTTTGCATCCTCTGATCCAAAGTTGTGTGATGAATTACAAAGCTTATGAAGCTGAGATTTGAAATGAGTGCTATGGGAGAATTATAGTATTTTCTGGGTTTGCAAATCAAACAACTGGATGATGGAATCTTCATCCATCAGTCCAAGTATACCAAAGAGTTGTTAAATAAGTTGATTTACAATCCTGTAAGCCCTGTTCTAACCCCATGAGCAGCATCACACAACTAGATGTAGATCAGAAAGGTAAAGCGGTTGATGAAACCCTTTACAGATGTATGATTGGTCCTTGATATACCTTACATTCTAGACCAGACATCATGTTTCAACATGTGCTTGTGCTAGATTTCAGGCTGCACCTAAAGATCCCATTTGATTGCAATCAAAAGGATCTTTAGATATGCAAGTACCCAATCACTAGGTCTTTGGTATTCAGCTGGGCATTCTTGAAATTAGTTGCTTTCTCGATAGTGACTATGCAGGATGTAAGTCACCAGAAAATCCACTTCTGGTGGTTGCCAATTCCTAGGCAATTGTTTAGTTTCTTGGCAGAGTAAGAAACAAACATCAATTGCTACATCTACTGCTGAAGCTGAGTATATTGCTGCTGCAAGTTGTACCTCTCAGATACTCTGGCTTCAGAACCAACTTCTGGATTATTGCATTACTGAGACTAAGACTCCATTATTAATGGATAGTGCTTCAGCTCTCTGTATTGTTAAGAATCCAGTCCAACACTCAAGGACCAAACATATTGAGATCAGACATCATTTAGATAGGGATTGCTATGAGAAAGGTCTGATTGATCCTAAGTTTGTGCCTAGTGCTGATGAGCTTGCAGACATTTTTACTAAGCCTCTAGAAAGTGCCACATTCCAAAATTTGGTACTAAGGCTTGGTATGCTGCAGCTTGATTGGTTTGACCTATGCTGGTACTCTTAGTTCACAACTACTGAAGAGCAAAGGTCAAATACAAGTACTGATGAGTAATTTAGTCTTCAGCTCTTTCACAACTACTGAAGACTAAAATGACTCAAAGTACTGATGTACTATTTATTGAAAAAAACAACTGATGTAGTGAGGGGATTACAACTACTGATGTATGATTTTCAAATAAATAAGTACTGAAGAACAAATTTTGCTCATAAGTACTGATGTGTAATCTTACACAAATACTGGTGACAAATTTGTTCACCAGCTCTGAAGAATATTTCATCAGCACTTGTGAACATCTGATCACAAGAGCTGAAGGCATAAATATTCACAAGAGCTGAAGGGTCGATAAAACATCTGAAATTCAGCCAAAGAGCTGATGAGTAAGTGTGGAGGCTAGTATGAAACAACTGATTTGACGGAAACAGCTGATGAGTAATTTCATTCACTCATCAGCAGTTGATACCAACAGTTGCAGTTCATACACAACAACTGAAGGACAAAACCATGTCTTCAGTAGTTCACAACTACTGACATCAGTAGTTCACAAATACTGAAGGCTAACACCAGTCCTCAGTTGTTTACAACTGAAGCATACCATGTCTTCAGTAGTTCACAACTACTGATCTCAGTAGTTTACAACTACTGAAGGCTAACACCAAGTCTTCAGTTGTTCAACGTCTGAAGAAGAATACTAGGTCATCAGTAGTTCATAACTACTGACGACTGACAGTAACTCTTCAGACGTTTACAACATCTGAAGGACAAAATCAAGGTCTCAGTAGTTTCAACTACTGAAGACTAATACCAAGTCCTCAGATGTTACAACCACTGAAGGTTAAAACCACGTCATCAGTCGTTACAACAACTGATAACTGACACCAAAACCTTCAGTAGTTTCCTTTCAACCTTTGGCCTACCTTATAAATACCCCACCTTCAGAGCATTACTCCACTTGCCCTATCTAATTTACAAAAACCTCTGAACTTCCCATACACCATTAATGGCGACCATGCAACTGAAACCTCAACACAACTGTGTCGCTCATCTTACAAAATCGCCATTATGGCCCAAGTTTCACCAAGCCGTCGATCTTATGAATGACTCACCCTACAAAACGGCTTTTCTCCTGAACCCCACTATATACACCGACTCTTTGGCGGAGTTTTGGAAAAATGTAACCGTCCAAACCAGAGAGCAGGATGGTGAGGTCTCCCTCCGGTCCTCCGTCAACGGTCAACCCGTGGTTATCACTCCAGCTACCCTACGCCAAACCCTAGATCTGGAGGATGCCACTCACCCAACTTCCTACCCCAAAGGTACCCTGGATCTCTCATTCACATCCCATGACTACCAGGGTAACCTCTCCGCCTCCACTTGTTGAAGAAACACTTCCCTGACCCTCAACGACTGATTCCACATGGTGAACGTGTGTCTGGCTCCCAAAACCTCTTCGTGGGACCAGATGTCAACAAGGTGGCAACAGGTATTGTATTCTATCCTTGAGAAACAACCTCTAAATTTTACTGATATTTTATTTTTGGAACTCAAGGACATGGCCACAAAACCTTTTCTAATCGTGGAACTTGTATCCACGGTTCATAATGGCCATGATCGAAACCAGCTTCAGGCTGAGGGACTAGTTGGCACTGGGGTCCCTGCCATGGCTGTTCAAGCCGAGGTATACTCCAGGCACAACACTGACCACACACTCAAACAGGCTGGCCGGCTGCGAAAACCCACGCAGCAGGAACCCACAGCCTTCACTCCAAATCCAAAGTCCCCACCAAACCAAAAGCAAAAAGAAGCCCAAAAGGCTACTCAGAGAGATGAGTCCCCTGAGGATGCCCTGCAACACAAAGGCAGGATGTGCCTGCTGGTTCGATTCTCCCAGCAGGTACCATGGACTCCACCCACCAAAACGCACAGGCTTCCTCTCAACAGGAGCCTGATGTAGCAAACATAGGGAACCCACATTACTGGGGTCTATCTCACTTGAGAAGACTACCATTGAAGAGCACAGTCCTCCCCATGTGCACACTGCTTCTAGCCCATCTACTGATGAGACCGCCCCACTAAGCCCAACATTGGCAATAGCCAAAGTGCTGACCGATCTGAGCACTCCACCCTCTCCCAGAAACCTATTACACCGGGAGAGACTCCAACCGAAGAGGGGGTGGGTACAAGTGCCGATGGGAGCCCACAGCACAGAGAATCAGTTAATCTCCCAGTGTGGCTAGGGAGATAGAACAATCTGGTGAGGGCCCACTTCCCCTGCATCAACATCTGAGCAGGGTGAAGCTGGTAACATCACTAAGACCTCACCAGAGGCAATGGCCGATGATGGATCCAATCCGGAGGCCAGAAGTCCCCAGTACCATGAACAAGGGGCACATGTCATTATGAGCCACACTCAGGACATGTACATCCTGACAATGTCAGGAGGTCAGGTGATTCAGCTCATGCTGTGATGACCTGAGCTTTTCTATGATGTAGTAGCTCAAAACACTATCCTAGAGGATGAGATAAGCAGACTCAAAGAGCTGCTTGCTCAAATGACTCAGGATAGAAGTCCATCTGCCACCACTACCCCACAGATGGCACCTTCACCCGAAGGTCTCATAAACACTGAGCCACTCCCACAAAACTCGGCCACCAGCCCCTGCTTCTGGCACTAGCTCAGGGTCAGAACCCCCCTGAGCAGCTGATGCTATCTCCAAAATCCCTACCTCTCATCACACCCATGCTTAAAGACAGTCATTCAAAACCCTTGATGAGAGGCTTCCCACATACATACAACCCATGGTGGAGGTTGCCATTTCTAAGGCACTTGCTGATAGTCAAACCCCAACCAATGCACCCAAAAAGGGGGAGACATCAGTGCAAGTCAAGAGGAAGAGGGGTGAGGAGGAGGAAAAAGCAGCAGGAAAGAGGTGGTGGTAGAGAGGGAGTTGGTTGAGGAGACTAGGAAGGTGAGGGAGAAAGGGAAGAGGAAAGAGAGGGAGGTTGAGCAAATAGAAGTGGCTGACATCCAAAGGATTTCAGTTTCACTGATAAGAAAAGGGAGAGGAGGGAAAGAGTGGCTGACTCTGATCTAGCAGCCCTTGTCAAGGAGGCTGATGCTGAACACAGCAAATCAATGGATTCTGCCATTGCTCAGCTGTTCAAGCACGGCTTTGACAAGGACACTGCCTGCTAGATCAGGAGATCAGGAAAATGGAAACTAGGGAGATAAACTACCGATGGTCTACTTATAGCCAAGAGGATCAAAGAAACTCGAGGCTATGAGTAGATTCATTTGAAGTATCTGGGCAGGCCAGTCCTTGATGTAAAAGCATGGACCAGGGACAGGATCTGGCAATAACCACCAAGATCTGTTCAGCTGGTGATTTCACTAAGGGACTGGTCGCGAGGGCCTGTCTGAAGCAGTGCTGGGAACAGGACACTGCTAGTAAAACAGACCAAACCAGCCCTTATCTCTAGGTTACTAGCAGTGCTCCAACATTCCCACACC